>NW_004624757.1:21022748-21033312 GCF_000247695.1 Heterocephalus glaber | reverse complement strand
TCTTGCACTAGGAGCACAATTTCTCCTGTTATCTGAGAAATTATTTCTGATTTCATTTTTTCCAGATCCCCTTTTGTTGCCAGTTCAGTTGGTCCAGGTTGGTGAGTATCAGAGTTTTCCATCTCATTTCTCTTTGGGTTTGCTGTAGGTGATCTGGAAGTCTGGTTTTAAGAGTTATTTACATGTTTTCTCATTTCGACTAGGGAGGCAGGGGGTGCTGTTGGTGCCTGCATGGCTCACCTCCTCTGAGCTGGGAGAGGTGGGCCAGGGGCTGGGAGCAGTGGTAGGGATGGTGGCCCAGAAGCCTCTTCCTCTGGACCATGAGCAGTGGGACGGCGGCTCAGAAGCCCCTACCTCTGGGCTGGCAGCAGTGGGACAGACAGCAGGCCAAAAGCCCTTTTCTCTGGGCTGGGAGTGGTGGGAGGGATGGTGGCCAGGCAGCCCCTTCCTCTTGACCAGGAGCAGTGGGACAGCGGCTCAGAAGCCCCTACCTCTGGGCAGGAATTCTTAAATGCTGAGAACTTGATTAGCTCCAGTACAGTGGTCTGGTCGTCTGGTGTCCTCTGCGTCTTTGTAGTGTGGAACCAGGTGGTTGTACAGAGAAGAGCCCAAAGGAGCGGGCGGGGGGGGGGCGGTTCCAGTGCCTTGCTGCCAGGGTGTGGGCTGATTCAGTGTTTTCAGTGTGACTTGCCACAAATGATTTTTAAAATTGACCTTATCTCCTAACTACAATGTACTGATTTTACATCTTGTGATGTTTTCTGTTTTTCTGTTCACTTCCACATCATCCCTAACAATCTATGACAATGGCTTGGAAGTGCATTGCCAACAGACAAAATGCCACGTGTAATGGGATCTCTGGTAAGTGCGAGTTCTTAAGGACTGTCCCAGTTGGGTCCTATCCAGGTGGTGGGGGAGAAAAGCAGCCGGATGTGCTGGGAGTGACTGAAGAGAGTGCACAGACAATGCTAAGAAGTTTGTCCCATCTTGAAGGCAGCAGGTAGCCACTTTCAGAAGACAATGGCAAACCTTAAACCTTTTCTAGAAACCTTAAATTTATGTGGAAGTAACAGTGTTATATATTCATCCATCTCTAGGTAACTTTCTAAAACCCTCTGGATTTTTCTTTAAACAAAATGATCCTTCCTCTCCACAAGATGTGAAATATTCTCAGCCATACGTGTGGGTCACAGCCATCAACACTGGTCTCCTTTAAGTCAGTCACATCACATTATGATTATCACCCTTTCATGTATCTTTAAAAACCAGAAGAAAAAAAAATTAAAAAATAAAAATAAAAATAAAAATAAAAACCAGAAGAATGAGTGCAAGGTTCCGAGTTCAACCCCCGTTACCAAAAAAACAAAAAAACAGAAGAATAAACATACTTACACACCTTCTCCTATACTCATTATTTTCTTATAGTTATTTATTCCATGATGGTTAATTTATATATAATTTCAGACTACTTATCTGAGTTTCACACATATAGAGATTTTGTCATTGTTGCATTAAGGCTTTTTACTTTGTTTCACTTTTAAATCAAAATACTGTGTTAAAAATGACTTTGGTCTGCTCTGGGATATGATTCTCATTCTAACCTATGCATTCATGTTTTGGCGGCCTCTGGTGAAGACATATATTATATATAAGCTTCCATTTTCTCTCATGTAAAATGGAGGGGTACAGTTAGAGGATCTCTAACTTTAACTTTCTGCTTTCTAGTATGTATGAAAGCTTGCCAAATTCTAAAGGGACAGAGGAAACTATGTTCTAGTACTATTTTTTCCAGTATGCTATCTTTATTTGAGAATAATATGCTTCTAATTTTCATGGATAGGAAAATGACAAAAAAAGAAATAGAGGATATTTTCTGAAATGCAGCAAAACAATTATTTCACTCAAGTATGGTAAAAGAAACAGTAAATATACATTTTTATCCTTAAGGTTACTCAGTTGAAAATAGAGGATTAGAGCCCCTGCTTTATAGGAAGCACCAGGTAATGGAGCAAATGGCAAACGATATATAAGACTTTCACCTCTATTCTGTTGGACATAATGTTTTTCATGTGAAAATGTACAATATATGTACAAATGAACATGTGATTTAGACATCATTATACAATTTTCACATGATAATGAATGCATGTGTGAAACTGTGCCTGCATATATGAAGAAGCATTAGTTTCCATGAGCTCTAACCATTATTTCTCTCCTGCAATATTGAGTGTATCTATCAAGTGAAGGTGTAAGTAGAATTTTCTTCAAGAGACAGTTCCAGTAGCAATCTAAGCATTCCAAGTTAATAAATCAATAAATATACAGTAAAATAGGCAGGTGCCTGTCAAAGTCTGAAATGATATCCTACTATTGTTCATTCTGTGCTTTCACATACTTTTGATCCTTTAAAATTTTTTTGTAAACACTTACTACTTGGAATAGAATACTACAGTTACTGTTTTATAAATCCAACCATCTTCTTATGTTTTCTGGAAGAACTCTCCAGAAACAGTGTTCTTCTGCACCCACACTGATAAGTACCCAGAATATCTTAAGTCAAGTTGCAATAGGAAGATTGATGCCCCAGAGCCTATGTCAGGAAAAGCACATGAGAGCCAGTTTCCCAGAGATTCTGGAGGTCTTGGTAATGCAGAGCCTCATTTTCACATGAATCATTTGCAGGAAGGACAAAGGACATTCCATGAGATGGTGTTTATCCATCTTCCAAAGCAAAAGTGAAGGCGATGAGCCCAGAATCATTAGCTGTGATTTAAACATTTTGCTTCAGATGTTTTCATTAACTGTGTTGACACTGAGTATAAATTACCCAGTTTATTTGTATTTCACTGAACCTCTAATATGGAGTCATGATTTATAAATGTAAATTTAAATTTAAGATGGTCATCTTTACAAACAGATATATGTCACTTTCAACTTGAATTCAAATATATCTTTCATCTACTTTGCTTAGAGATGGAGGTGGGAGGAAAGAGGAAGGGGATGAAAAAAGAATTAAAATGTGTTATGTACGTGTACCAAATCCCCACGATGAATGTAATCATCATGACATTAAAATCAGTCATAAAAAATCAGTCATAAAGTCATCAGGCATTAAAATCATCAGACATTAAAATTAGAACATAGAAGAGACCATCGCATATAACTCTCAATAACTGGTGTATAAAGTAGCTAATAATTTTTGGCAGGATATTCTGACTTTCTGCTGTATCAGCTAACTTTTCCAATGATTTTACTTGAGTAAGATAAGCAATATAGTACAGTTATGCATTGAACAGCTACATTTTGGTCAGCGATTGATAGCATATACAACACAGTGATCCCCTATGGTTATATTACCTAGTAACATGGTAGCCATAATAGTTTGTAAAAGTAGACTGTATGATATTTGAAGATGATGAAATCATCTAATGATGCATTTCTCAGAATGTCTGCTTATTGTTAAGCAACACATTTCATAGATACATGATTGGACATTTTCATGTATAAGTACAAACCAACATACTAGCTCTCAAAGATGCTTTCTTAGAAAATATTTCTGCTTTTACAGCAATTTTAATCAAACTAAGCATTCAATTTTTTGGCTTAGGGGTTGAAATGTTCCACAACTATACAGACTCAGAATAATTATGATGTTAAATCTTCAACAACTTTGCTTCCAAAAAATGTAGATGACTCATATTTTAGGAGCACAGAAATTAGAAAATTCCAGCAAATTATAATTTTTAAAGTACTGTCCAATGCAGGAGTCATATTTTATTTTTAAAGACAGAGGTATTATAGAGTGGTATTTAAATGGCAAGATCTGGAGTTAGACTGCTTAGAATTAAATCCAGCTCTTTTTACTATCTTGATCTGTTAGTTTCTTAGTTCCTTCATCTGTAAAATGAGAAGGGTAAGTAGTAGCTACCTGAGAGGGTTGCTAATTAGTAATAAATTAGTAAATATAGTAAGTGCTCATATGACCTCCTTGGATACACCAAATTTAATAAGATGTGTGCCATGCTTATTATTATTTTAATATAGTATTTGTGATAAATTCCAAGCATTATCATGAAAACTCATCATAAAAGGAACATTTTTTTTCAAGCATTGCTTAGAGGGGACAAAAATAAAATGAATTTTTCTGCAAACCTAGAAAACAAAATGTATAATATGAATGTTTCTGCAGTTATTTTTACAAAAACTATTGCATCCAAATAAAAAAAATTATAAATTTAAAGTTTAACAAAATTATATTTCAATGTACTTATAAAAAAGTATTTGAAGGGGAAAAGAATGTCACAATGCTAACCCCAACTGTTGATTACTGATAACAGGAAAAATTAATAAAAATGCTTAAACATTTTAAATATTTCAGTTCTACAAAAGTAAATGATTTTTTAAGAACCTGGGATCTATGTGGAGAAAAATATAAAATAAATTCATCTTCACATTGTAGTGTACAAATAGGATTCTATTCCCAGTGTAAAACCAAGTGCAAAGCTGGTGTAAAAGCAGAGTGAAAGGTAGTGAGGCCTGCAGAGTCAAATCCCCTCTATCCAGGTCAGCAAGAGCAGTGATGAGGGAGGAAGAGATAGAAAGACTGCTACTGGGTCACTTGTAGTTCTGAGATGCCCTGAAAGGTACCAGGCAGGAAAACTGGGAGGCAGCTACAACAAGACATCACCACAGAAAGCTCATTACAGGGGATTTATTTATCAAAACTTAGCAGGAATCCTATTTTTGAAATCTTAAACAGAACAGCAAAGAGGTATGATAGGTTTGTAATATTCTAACATTTACCCAAGGCTTATCCTATTCAATTAAAATCTCTGACATTGATATTATACTAAAAATGTGGTGAGATGAGATTCATTTAGGAAAGTTCAATTATTTCCAGATTTGAGATAAAGCCAAAGCACTGAACATTATAACTTTCAAATGAGCCATGAAAGATATTATGCTCTGAAAGAGAACTGATTTTCATGGTCATTTAATTATAGAACAGGGTTTGATGAGAAACCTGAGTTTAATGAGATAACAGTATCAGAATTCCCCCAATCTTGTCTCACTTTATCCCCCACTCATTCATCACCTTTGGGCTAGGATTACACCAAAACAGAGAATGAAAACAGAATGAGATCAGAAAGGAGGAAAATCAAAGATATATTGTGAACAAGAAAAGAGAAAGTAGTGCTTTAGAGCACTGAGGTGAAGAGAAACCAAAAAATAAAAGCTTCCAGAAGCACTTTAGTCTTGCTTCCACTCATTTTTATACATACTTGACCAGGACATAGTTCCAATATTTAACAGTAATGTGAATTCAGGTGCCACATATAATTTTTCTTTGATTTTTACTATATGATTGTAAATATATTTTGCTGTAAACAGTTACAAAATTTCAAGGTAGAAATCAAACTAATAATTTTAAATTCAAAGTAACTGGAGAAAAAAACCCTAAAATTCATATAGACCTACAAAAGATCCTCACTAGTCAAAGCAATCTTGAAAAAAAATAAGGCTTTATAGTTCTTGCTTTCAAAATATACTGCAAAGCTACACAAAACAAAATATCATAATACTGGCATAAATGTAGATAAAAATATCTTTGGGATGGCATAGACACCCCCAAAATAGATCTGTCAACTGACCTTTACAAAGGTGCCCGCAACACACGATGAAGAAAGGATGATGTCTTCACTACATGGAGCTGGGAAAACTGTATCCCCACATGTGGAAAATAAAACCGGACCTAATCTCATACCCAAAATCAAAATCAACTTAACATGGATTTAATATTTAAACATAAAACCTGAACATTGACCTAGAATAAAACATAGGTAAAATACTGCTTGACATTGGTCTGGGAAAGAAATTTTTTGGATATGACCCGAGAAGCACAAGCAACAAAAACAAATTAGACAAACTTAAAAAGTTTTGAACATAAAAGGAACAGTCAACAGAATGAAGTGACACCTTAGAAAATGCACACTGACCATAGTCTAATAAGGCATTGATATAAAAAATATATAATGAACTTTAACAATTTCATAGCAGGAAAATGCATAAGCTGACTGGAAAATGGGCAAAAGACAGACTGGAATTTCTCAAAAGAAGACATACAAATGGTCAAGGCATATATGAAAAAAACCCTCAATATCATTAATCATTAACGAAATGCAAATTAAAATTATAATGCTAAAGCACCCCATAGCTGAGACAGTGGATCTTATAAGAAAGGCAAAAGAAAATAAATAATGGCAAGGATATGAGCAAAATAGTGTTCTGTACACTGCTGGTAGAAATTTAAAATGGTACAGTACGGAAATTCCTCAAAAAAAAAAAAAAAAAAAAGAACTATATCATCCAGCATTCCCAGTCTCTGGTATACATCCACAGGAACTGAAGTCAGTATATTGGAGAGTTATCTATACTATCATAGTCATTGCAGCCTTATTGACAATAATCAAGATATGGGCACAATCTCAGTGCCCACTGACGAAGAAAAAGTCACACATGTATTTACAAGAGAATATTATTCAGACTTTAAAAAGAAGAAAATCCTGTTACTGGCAATAATATGGATACACTTAGAGGCCTTTATGTTAAGGAAAGTAAGCCAGGCACAGAAAAGACAAATACTGCATGTCATGTCACGACTTGTATCTAGATCTCCACTCAAAGCCTCATGAAGTCATAGGTGGGGCTTTTTGGAGGCAGCTGGATCTAGGGTGTGATAATATGGATTAAGAGTAAGTGATAATTAAGTTAGTGCACTGATTGGTTTAACATAATTCTGGGTATGGATAATAGGAAGGAGCACCCTGAGTGTGAGGGGCACCAACCAATAGGGTTAAAGATTGAGTGGCATAGAAGGGAAAGGGAAGATTGCTACCTTATTGTCTGCTGGCTTCTACCTGCCCTGTCATGGACAGTTTCTTCTCTGCTGTGCCCCTCTGCTGTGCCACCCTGCCTTGAAGCCAGCTGTTATGAACTGAAACCTCTACCAACTGTGAATTTAAATAATCCTTTCCTCCTTGAACTTGTGGGTGTCAGGTATTTTGTCTCAGTAATGAAAAAGTAACCAAGATCCTGTATGATTTCACTTATATGTGGTGTCCAAGAGCATTGAATTAATAGAAACAGAGAGTAGAATGGTAATTACCTGGAGGTGGGGGAGGGAAGGGTGAAAATGAAGTAATATAGGGTGAAACACACGAAATTACAATTAGATTGGGTTAATAAATTCAAGAGAGGTATTGTGCAGTATGATTTATATTGTCAAAAACATACTGCATATTTCAAAATTACTAAGAAATTCTGAAATGTTTTCATCACAGCAAACAAGTATGCACAGTGATAGATACTTTAATTAGATTGATTTAATCATTTCATAATGTATTCATATATCAAAACATCACATTGTACATTGTAAGTATATACAATATTCATTTTTCAATTATACTTTACTAAAGCTTTTGGAGGATGGGGACCACCCATGGCCACAGTTGAGCATTGAAAACTAATTAAAAAGTTAAATTCAAGATAATTGGGATTGATTTGCTTTTGTTTGGTTGGTTGGTTTTTTACTTAATAAAGCTATGATTTATTTGTTCATCTCAGGTTTACCTCCATGGAGTCTTATTTTTATGGAATCTCTCTGGCCATATACTAAGGGTAGGTTTATAAATACCACATTCATGAAAGTACTAGCAATTGCAAGGCTGATAACTAGTTTTATAAAGACATGGAGGTTAATATACCCTTCTTATTTTCCCCTACATCTGAATTATACTTGGAATAAATGCAAGGCTTCACCATTGCAATACTGTGTACTTTAATATAAGTATTGCTCCAGATAGATTTTCTTTGAAAGTTTCAGACAGTGTTATAGCTGCTGCTCCAAAAGAAAAGCACTAGTCCAAGTATTTCATAAGAGGTGACAATTAAGTGATACCTTGTCAAAGATGTTGCCAAATCAGTATATTCCATAGATTAATTGTTCAGGAATATCTCATAATGAAGATATTGTAGGTTAATTTCTAGGCTTAAATGTTTTATGCTCCAATGTTGTATGATGGCCTAAAATCTGAGAGTTATAGATGGGAAAAGGGATTAAGGTTAGGGTTAGAGTTAGGGTTAGGGCTAAGAAAGATCAGATATATTGTGTACAAATTGCTTGGAAAGATTGTTTAATTATTCTAGTACTGTCCCTTTACCTTTTAGGGATCACTGTAAACATCAAGGATTCTAAAATAGTTAATAAACTACTTTCTAATATTTTTTTCACCATAAATCTTCCTTGGACACCTGAGAAAATAAAATACAGAGTTGAATGTGGATGATAAGCTGAGAAAGGAAAGGTTGTCAGTCACCCAAGGATCTCAAAATTCCCCATAGAACCTCATGCAATTATCACATTATGGCACATATTTTCTTTTTCATGATAATTAGTGAAGAAACTGCATGTCAATTTCAAATAGTCAAGCATGAATGAAAGTCAGAGTCTCAACCATAGAGAAGTAGCCCGTGGTATATTGATTATTAATCTCAATTTTTTGAATTTTCTTTTTCATTATCAATGAAGTTTATTTGTACAATAATAATGATCACACTCATTGTATGGAATTTGTGCCTGTACATGATATACTTTAATTTGTATTTTTTTCTTATGCCCTTCTCCTCTATTGTACCTCCCTTCCCCTTCTTATTTACATGAACTTTGTTTCCATTTTATCTTTCTTTTCTTGTTTTTTTCTCTTCCTTCCTTTTCTTCTCCCCTCCCTTGTGCCCCTTCCTATTTAAATATTTTCTACCTATTTCACAGTATCTATTATACATTTTGTTCCTTATTTACACTTCTGGTTTCTTGCACCTGAGAAACAATGTGACATCTACATGTGTGTCCGATTTATTTTACTTAACAGTATAGTCTCAAGGTGCATCCATTTAGCTATAAATGTCTCAAGGTTAACCTTCTTTGTGGCTGAGTAGTACTCAATTGTATAAAAAAACACATCTTTATCAATTCATTGATTGATGGGCATTTGGGTTGTTTCCAAGATTTAGCTGTTATAAACTGTGCTACTATGAACATTGGTGTGAATATATTGCTGTGGTATGATGCTTTTAATTCTTTTAGGAAGATACAAAGAATGGGAATAGCTGCGTCAAATGGAACCTCTAGTCCTTGTTCTTTTGTGGAATCTCCACACTGATTTCCACAGTGGTTGCACCAGTCCATAGTCCCACCGACAGTGGTGAAGGGTTCCTTTTTCCCCACAGCCCCACCAGCATTTGTTGTTGGTTGATTTCTTGATATTAGCCATTCTTTCTGGAGGGAGATGGAATCCCAGCACTGCTTTAGTTTGTATCTCTCGAATGACCAGTGATGTTGAACATTTTTTCAAATATTTATTTGTTGTTTGTACTCCTTCATCTGAGAAGTGTCTATTTGTTTCAAATGCCCATTTTTGGTTGAGTCTTTAAATTTGGGGGTGTTGATTTCTTTGATTTCTTTATATATTCTAGATATCAGTCTTTTGTCTGAGGAATAATTGGCAAAATTTTTCCCCACTGTATTGGTTGTCTCTTCATGCTGTTGATTTCTTTTGCTGTGCAAAATCTTTTTAATAAGATGAGATTCCAGTTGTTGATTCTCCGTAATATTTCCCATGCAATAAGAGTTTTGTTCATAAAGTCTTTGTCTACACCCATGTCTTCAAAAGTTCCATCTATTCTATCTTTCAGCAGATTTAGTGTTTCTGTTTTAATATTTAGATCACTGATCCATCTTGATTTTAATGTAGTGCATGGTGATAGATATGGGTCTAGTTTTAATATTTGGCATGTAGAATGTCAGCTTTTCCAGCACCATTTATTAAAGAGGTATCTTTCTTCCAATAAAGGTGTTTGGCCCTTTTGCCAAAGATAAGGTGGTTGAGTGTGTTTGGAATTGTTTCTGAATCTTGTATTCTGGTCTATTGATCCTTGTTGTTTGTTTGTTTGTTTGGGATTTTTTTTGCCAGTACCATACTGTTTTTATCACAGTATTGCTGTAGTATAATTTCAGGCCAGGGATTGTGATGCCCTCTGCCTTGCCTTTTTTGCTCAGAATCATTTTTTCTCTTCTAGGTTTCTTATGATTCCAAAAGAATTTTAGGAATGTTTTCTCTAGTTCTGTGAGGTATGCTATTGGTATTTTGATTGAGACTACATTAAATCTTTATGACAATATAGGGAGTATGGCCTTTTTTATTATGTTAGTTCTTCCTACCAGGAGCAGGGGATATGTTTCCATCTTCTTTTTTTTTTTTTTTTAATTTAAAACAAATGCTACTTTATTCTTTTTTTTTACTTTCAAAAGTTTATTTAGTAACAAGCAAGAGGAGACTCTAACACTACAGAACATTTCAAGACTTGAGTTACAAAAGAATACCACATTATTTGCACTTGTAGTTACTAATTTATTCTTTTTTTTGCATTAAATTCTTTTATTGGTACATTGTAGGTATACAACACAATTACATTTCTCATTGGGAATTGTACCTTTACATAATGCATC
>NW_004624757.1:20918902-21002360 GCF_000247695.1 Heterocephalus glaber | reverse complement strand
CCTCCCTTCCTTCCTTCCTTCCTTCCTTCCTTCCTTCCTTCCTTCCTTCCTTCCTTCCTTCCTTCCTTTCCTGGATCAAGGGCCTGGCACATGCTAAGCAAGTGCTCTACCACTGAGCTATATCCCTAACCCTTTTACAATTTTTCTTATTTTTAATTTTATTGGTACATGTTTGCTGTACATAATGATTACATTCATTGTAGGGAGTTGGACAAGTTCTTGCTAAATTGCTGTAACTTGTAATCCTTCTGCTCAACCTCTAAAATAGATGGAATTACAAGTATGCCTACTGTAACTGGCAAGCGTGGCTAATTTTTAAAAGTTTAAACCTTGAGAATCATATTCCTGATATATTCAAATTAGTTTCCTCTTTGGAGTTATTAGTGTTCCTTCTGCTTTCTTCCTGGTATTTTATGCTACATTTGTATTGTTTGACCTCCAGTAAGTGAACTTATGTTAATATAAATCATATTATTGGAATCTGTAAAATTCCCAAATGTCAGTGTACTCCTCTCAAGAGATGACCTCACTTCTTTAATTTGGTTGTGTGTAATCAAGTGTGCCTTGACAAGTGAATGACTCTCATTTCTTGCTCCATGCTCAAGGAATGAAGAACTCAGAGAAGACGTAAGTACTTCTCACTCAAGTATGGCAATAAAGCACAAAGAATCAACAACTGGGATCTCATCTTATTAAAAAGCTTCTGCATTGCAAGAGAAACCACCAACAGAGCTAAGAGACAACCTACAATGTGGGAAAAAATTTTCAGCAACTGCACCTCAGACAGAGGTCTGCTATCTAGAATACATAAAGAACTGAAAAAAATCAGAGCCCCCAAATTCAAAGACCCAATTCAAAAATGGGCTCTGAAATGAAGAGACATTTCTCAGACAAAGAAGTAAAAGCAGCAAATAAATATATGAGAAAATGTGCAACATCACTGGTTACTCGCAAGATGCAGATGAAAACAACAGTGAGATTCCACCCCACCCCAGAAAGAACGGCTGTTAGCAAGAAATCATCCAATAACAAATGCCAGTGGGAGTGCGGGAAGAAAGGAATCCTTCTCCATTGGTGGGAGTGCAGACTGGTGCAAACACTGTGGAAATCAGAACGGAGATACCTCAAAGAACTAGCCTTAGAGGTCCCATTTGACCCAGCTATCCCCCTGCTGGGTATCTTCCTAAAAGAATTAAAAGAATCATACCATACCAATATATGTGCACTCATGTTTATAGTGACACAGTTTGTAATAGCTAAAGCTTGGAAACAACCCAAGTGCCCGTCAACTGGAGACTGGATAAAGAAGATGTGGGGTTTTTTTTTTTAATAAAATGTAGTCCTACTCAGCTGTAAAGAAGGAGAAACTACAGACATTTATAGCTAAATGGATGCATATTGAGGCCATCCTCTTAAGTGAAATAAATAGGACACACATGTGTAAATATGGAATAGTTTCTCTAGTGTGAGAAACTGAAAGTGTAAATAAGGATTAAAATGATTAAAATGAATAATTGATAACTTGAAATAGGAAGAAAAGGTTCAAGGGGGTAGGGGTGGCAGGAGGGGAAGGGGAGAGATCAGGTTACAGGCTGGAATCTGGAAAGAATCCATATATAGATTGTGTTTAAAATTATAGGAAGAGATGTAGATAGAGACTAGGCTGGAGCTCATTAGTGGGTTGGGAAGGAAGAGTCACTGAGATCAAAGGGGAGGAAGGTATGTTTCCAGAAGAAGCACATACCACTAGGTACAGTACATAGTACTCGATAGTGTGATAAATGACTGTTACTGTTTTAGGTACTTATCATAACATGCTGTGCTTTTCATCCTTTAGAGCATAATCCTACTTACATAAAAGAGTTTACTGTAAAATAGTGTGCCGCCATGCCAATGTTAGCCTCATTTATCTCATGTTTAACTGCGTATTTGGATAATATCAAGGGGCCATCACAGATGATTGACATATGCCTTCTCAGTTTGCACTTAGAAGTTGGCACTCTGTGAGGTACTTTGCTATACACGTGGATGAAATTACCTAATAACATATTTCTCAGATTGTATTTCCATCACATGTCACATGACTGTATTGAAATTCAAGTCAAAAAAATTTGGCCTATGTGGAGTCTACTAGTTAATTAGAATTTTTTCTCCAGACCACTATTTGTTCAATATTAGTTTTGAAAGTCTTACTAAAACAAATCACATCTCTGATGTCCTGTTAATGCTTGAGATGTTTTTTTTAAATTATATGGAAAAATGTTTAAGTACTTTTCAGTTTTGCTTTGGGTGAGTTCTATTATATTAGAATATTATTATAGTTTTTTTCCCTTGCTTTGCTTTACTTTGAATAATTTTAATTTTTAGGTATGTGTGTTTAGTGAATGATAATAAGTTATACATTATTTAAAAAAAAAAGTATGGGAATAAAATTCACCTTCCTGCTGTTGGAAAATTCACTTTGAAGTTGCACTACCCAAGATGTCAGAGAATCCTTTCCACTGAGGTCTGTGAATATCATACTAGATTTTCAAATAATAGATATTGCTAATAAAGTATTCTTTAAAAATTATTCTATGATATGGTTATTTTCAGTGAATAATATAATTTATATATACATTGTTTGCAAGTATAAGTAATTGATACCTGATATGAAAATAATCAGAAGCATTTTGAAATTACCAATCATACATAGAGATACTTGAAAATCATAAAATTATTGATTATTTATAAAAATTAGCAATTATGGACAAGAAATTATTAATAGGTCAGGACTTTAAATGAAACTGCATTGTCTTATTCTAGGGCAAGCATTTTGATTTATTCTTTTTTAAGACCTAATTCTGTTAGTGATAGGAGTAGTGTTAGGGTCCAATATAAGCACCAGGGTCTCTAACTATAATAAATGTTTATAAAGGGGAGAACTAATAATCTGACATAATTTTATGATATCTTATGTGCAAGTTTAGTAGTCCAAGATATCACTGTGGGGATCTAGTAACATTGTTTAGAAAGAAGATGCTACATAGAAGTGAAATAGTTTGCTGTAACAAGCCTCTGACACACATGTTGCAGGGCTCATCTCTAGGGAGGGCTGAGATTCAGATTCCAAAGCATTCAGGCTCCTGTTTCTGTCTAAGAGGACACTAATGGTGATGATGATGTTTTACAGTGTGGGCAATTGTTGCAAGGGAACTAGGCTGAAACTGTTCTATATCTCACCCTAGTACCAGAACATCTGTGGAGAGCAGTATTAATCAAAACCCACATGAGCTGGATTCAGTGTGACATAGGAGAGCTACATTCTACATCTTGCTCTCAATACCCAGGGACAAAGACATAACGTGGTAACATGTACACATCAAAGGAAAGCACGTCCTTTGATTATCACTTATGTGCACAGACTTCTGGCAGAGGCTATGATGAACCTTGAGCTTCATCTAATATTCCAGTTAACACTGCCTGGGGATGACACGGTAAAACAGGAAAGGGTAGATTTTGCCCCACAAGAGATGGTGACATTATTATTATAATGATTGGATCAATGAATAATTTTTTGAGGTTCTACTTGTATATGATTTAAATGTCGATGGGAAAAAAAGAAAAATAAATTTTATTGATTAATAAGTAAATGTCTAGATTGGGAGAAATAAAATGTTAATGTGCAGAAACACATAGGCCAGAGATTTTTCTTTCGAATTATTTTCTCTTTTCTGTGTACATGATAATATCTAATTTAAACCCCAAATTTAATGTAGTAAAAACGTACTTCAACATGCACTAACAGCATCACATAAATATTTGGCTTTCTTTGCTCACTGCATGTTTCAATGAGAAAAGCAACTATGAGCACCAAAAAGTGACCTCAGCAGAAGCAAACTTTAGCAATCAAGGAAGAAGGATGCCCTGTTCTGTAGATAGTGGTCAAACTCTTTCTTTAGCAACCCCTGTCATTGCCAAATGGGCTCATGAACAGAGTGGCCATAATGGCAGGAATGTAGGTTACGTATGGGCTCAACAACTTGGGCTCCCATTCACCAATCTGGCTACAGCCACTACTGAATATTAAATATGCCAGAAGCAGAGACCAATGCTGGTCCCTGGTATGGAACCATTCCCTCAGAGTCAGATTAGCCTGTGACCTGGTGGCAAGTTGACTATATTGGACTGCTTCCATCGTGGAAAGGACAGCACTTGTCTTTACTGGAACACTTACACTGAACATGGATTTCTCTTCCCAGTATATAATGCTTCTGCCAAAACCACCATCCATAGACTCACAGAAGGTCTTATCCACCATCATGGAATTCTACACAGCATTGTCTCTGACCAAGGAACACATTTTACAGACACAGAAGTGAGACAATGGGCTCATGCTCAGGGAGTTCACTGGTCTTACCATGTTTCTCACAATCTAGAAGAGGCTGGATTGATAGAAAGGTGGAATGGACTTTTGAAGATGCAGTTACAGTGCCAGCTGGTGGCAATAGCTTTCAGGGTTGGGATAAGATTCTTCAAAAGGCTGTATATGCTTTGAATCAGTGTCTACTATATGGTACTTTGTCTCCCATATTCAGGATTCACAGGTCCAGGAATCAAGGGGTAGAAGTGGAAATGGTACCATAGATCAATACCCCCAGTGATCCCCTGGCAAAACTTTTCTTCCTGTTTCCACCACCTTATGCTCTGCTGGCCTACAAGTCTTAGTTCCACAGGGGAGAAGGTTTGTACCAAGAAGTATAACAATGATTCCAATGAAATAGAAGCTAAGATTTCCCTCTGCTCATTTTGATCTCCTTATGCCTCTGAATAAACAAGCTAAAAATGGAGTTACAGTGTTGGCAGGGGTGACTGACCCAGACTATCAAAGAGAAATTGGACAGTTACTCCACAATAGAAGAAAGAAAGAATATACTTGGAGTGCAGGAGAACCCCTAGGGGTGCCTTCTAGTATTTCCATGCTCTGTTATTAAGGTCACTGGGAATTATAACAACCCAATCGAGGAAGGATAAAAAATAGCCCAGAACCTTCAGGAATAAAGTTACAGGTCACTCCACTGGGGAAAGAGCCAAGACCTGCTGAGGTGCTGGCTGAATGGGTAGTAGAAGAAGGTAGCTCTAAATACCAGCTATGGTGAGTTATAGAAATGAGGATTGCAATTGTAATAGTTCTCTCTTAATATGCTTCCTACGATAATGTAATGTTGATAGTCTTACTATTGGTTCTTAATATTGTTATACCTATGTTATAATGTTCAAGTTATAAAATGTTAGGAGTAACATCACCCAAAGAAAACTTGTCTTCTATTCTGGGGAAGGAATTATAGTGGTACCTCAGTTCATGAATGCTTTTGTTTGTAAACAATTTGGTTCACAAATAGAAGCATTTGGCAAAATTTTGTTTTTGTTTGCAAACTCTTCATTGAGTGACAAATACAATCATGCCTATCTTTTCCACATAAACACAAATGAACGTGGCCATCTTTTCCAAAATTGTAGAACAAATTAAGTTTGTGAACCTAGGTACCACTCTAGTGTGTTTCTGTTTGTACACAGGATAATTGTAGTATGTTAGACATAATTATGAACTTGTTGTTGTATCTCAAAACTAAGTAAGGTGTAAGGAAATGTGTCTGGTGGTCAAGATGACAAGGGGCAGATTGTGATAGTTAACTGTGTCAACTTAAATAAGAAACACTCAGCTAAATTGAATCAGTATAGTTCTGGGTATGGCTGAAGGAATTCACTGAAGACAGAAGACCCACCCTGGGTGTGAGTGGCACCAACCAATAGGCTTATAGCTTGAATGGAATAAAAATGAAACAAAGAAGGAAGGTTCACTTCTGTTTCTTGGGAGGAGCTCCAGTCCTCACCTTCACCTTGGACATCATCTCCTGGCTTCCACCACAGACTCCTTAGCCTCCTGATACAGACTCACAGGAGACACTACAGTGAGCTCCAGGCCTTCAACTGGATCCTTCGGATCTCCAGTGTACAGACAACCCTTTTTCACTCTTCCACATCTGACTCTGCAGGTGGCGTTATAACCCTACACTGTAAATCCTTATATATTTGTATATCTTGCCTCAAATCTGTTTCTCTAGTAAGCACTGATGGCATACCATCAAATATTTAATGCTTAATCTACATAAACCCATTAATAGTATGATAATCATGCTGCATAGTAGGGTTTATTCAGTTTATGTTTCAGTTCCCAGAAGGGAAAAAAAAATCAGAAAAAATATTTTACACTTCACACTGTATAGTATATGTAATAGATGTCTTGGGAGCTACTGTTCTGTATAGGAGAAATACATTGAAAAATTTGTGAAACTTTTATATTACATTAGAGCACTGAACAGGACCAGGAAACCAGAAATTCTCTAGCACTCACTGATCAAAGTGTAGTCGGCAGTACCAGCAGCCACCTCACCTGGCAGCTGGCTATGAATGCAGAAATCTCATGCTCTATCCCACTGCTGCTGAATGAGAATGTGCATTTCCTGAGTTCCTAGAACCATTCATGTACACATTAAAGTTTAAAAAGTGCTTCTCTGGAATGAGTTAAAGAAAATTTCAGAAGACTTTCTAGAGTTGTTTACTTCCCTAGAGGAACAGATGGCTGAAAGCCTACTTGTCAGAAGCTAAAAAGGCTTAGAGCACCCAGAAGCTCACAGTCCATAGATCACTATCATTACTATCAAATACATGATGACTGAATTTCCCAGTCTTCTACTCACAAAGCATCTTTCATCAAAGTCAATGTGTCTGGAGAAATTTCTGCTGCATTTAGTTATGACTGGTGGTGATAGCAGCACATCAAAAGGGGACTGTGTCAACCAAAGGCTTCTGAAGTGTGTGTGGTTAATTACTTTGGGAGAGGAAAATGCCTGGTGGAGGAAGGTTTCTCTTTAAGATTTCCAGTCCTAGCCTTTGTGTCTAAGCAACAAGAAAGCTATAATCTGACTGACCTAGAAAGGCAGTTCAAAACGCTGGTGTGAAGTCTGTACCTTAGAATGTATTCCTATGCCTGCTGACTAACTTACGTCTCATAGCATGTCTTACATGAGATATGTCATTGAAATGTCTTTCTTTAATATAGCATTATAGTGGATTTCTTCTGAAAAACTCTTTTGCCTTACTTTTAATATCCTGAATTGTAGCAAAACTAGCAAAACATGTGGTAAACATTTGATTGCTCTGGCTATAAGATATAGGAACAAGACTGAAATTCCTTAAAGACAAAGAAGAGCAATTTCTTGCCTGACTGAGTTCAAGAAAAGGCTTAAATAACTGATTCCCTGGGGAAGTAAGGAGTTCAAGGACCTAAAACCAACAGGAACAAGGAACTCAAACATCCCCAGAGCGCTCTCTCTCCTTCTCTGGCCTTTAACTTTTCTTCTTCTTGAGTGGCTCTATTGCCTTTCTTTACTTGTAATATACTTTGTGCATGGATTCAGAAATAAGACAGTGGATTCCTGTTAAGTTGCCCTTCTTATAGTTACTACCATTGAAATGGGATTGGCATTACTCTCTGTGATCTGATGTTCAAAGTTTCAGGCAAGTCTTCATATTTCCTAGTTAGAGTCCGTAGCTTTGGGGACCAATCCATGTCACCCTGACACAGCTCTTATAAGGATAGAACCTTGAGTCTGCTGAAAATAAAGATGCTATTAGAAAGTAAGAACAGGGCAATTTTGTAGAAACTAGTAGCTTGAAAGGAAAAGATGAGCAGTTTTAAAAAGAGGAAAGACTGCCCAGACAAAATAACTCATGTCTATTGAATATCTGTATAGAATGGCTTTAAAATAGATTTAAAATATAAATTGCTTCTTCAGTGGCTCAGTTAAATATTATCTTTGAAATACTGTAAGCCATGGCTTTAAAGGGCATGCCTTGATTTCAAGTATATGTAAAGGCACATTATAGTGCTACAATATTCATTTGAATTTTGTTAGATTACGTCAAAAGGGAAGTATGTACAACAAAACCTCTTGATCATAAAAATATTCATTATAAGACAATGATTAAATGATTGCATATAAATTCTATAGAATTTTATCAAGTTATAGAAATGAAGAATAAACAATATATAATTGTCTCAAAGGCAAAGTATGCACTTCTAGGTTTTTATTGAATGAATAAATGAATGAATGAATGAATGAGAAACTTACCTTCTATTCAGAAACAAAAATGATACTTCATTGAATGCAAAATCAAGCTGTATAAATGTCTTTGCAGAGTAATTCCATTCTTAGTTTTTTAAATATGACATATTAAAATAATAGTAGTAGTTAACATGAAATAAACATTTAATATGTTTCAGGTATTCTGTGCTCTTTATAATTATTCCATAATTGTTAAATGAACCTTCCTATGAATCCTGTTGAGTAGGTTTTAGATACTTCAGAGGAGTCCATTCTTATCTCCTTGTATAGCAGATAATCCATGGAGCCTACCATTCTGAATCTACTTCCTGTGTTAATGTATTTTGCCATAGTAACTCCTAAATACGCATGTATATTTGCTTATCCATGCATCTTCAAGTGTTTGCCAGCTGTCTATTCTTGTTTGACACTCAGGCTCTAGAACTGCACTGATTAAAACACTGTATTTGGAGAGTTACATTCTGTTCAGGAACAACACAAAATATGCATGACAAATACAATATGTATGATCTTGCCTGTGGTTGATGATACAAAAATACAATGAGGTTAAGGGATCAGGAGCTTCAAGGTCAAGATTGCTATTTTCAGTCAGGTGGTGGGGGTCAACCTTACCAAAACTGTCATAGCTGAGCACAGACTTGAGAAAGGTCAGGGAATAAGCCAAGGAGAGTCTAGAGGCAGAGTTTCTCAGCAGAGGGTAGAGCCAGTGGAGCTGTTCAGTGGTGGCATCTATTTTCGCGGTGAGGTAGGCAGCCAGAGATTGATCTTGCCTTGTATGTTCAAGAAACATTATCTTTAGAGTGCCGTGAATGGAAAGAGCAAGGAGGGAGTGGAAGATACAATATTAGGAAAGTAAGGAGCAGGCACAGGTCAGCCACAACAGGCACTGAGACTGTTGTATGAATTTTACTTCTACTCTTGCTAAAATAGGTCCTTTTGGAGAACTTGAAACAGAGAAAAGACATGACCTGATATACATTTTGAGAGGAAATTTTCTGGCTATCTCTGCTGAAAGTAGTAAACTAAAGGGCAGTGAGGTAGCCCCAAGAATGTGCCTCTTAGATATCTAACTTTAGGGAGAAAAATTAGCCAGTGGCCCAGCTGCTGTGCTCTAAAATCCATCACTTCTGCTGAGGTCCCATTCAACAGCTCAGAGCAGGGGGAAAACAAGGACTTGAGAAGAAAAAGATGATGTGAAGCCATCTGCTAAGAGAGTTGTTATATAAACAAAATGGCCTTCATAAGAGCATGTATGCAATACAAAATACATAGACCACATAGAAAGAGAAGCTTGAAAGATAAAGTCCAACTCATTCACTGTGGCAACTGAGGGAGAGTAGAGTTGAAGAGGAGAAGAGGGCTGAGGAAGAATTCATCATTTTTCTTTTATAAATTTTCATTTTATGTGATTTTTTATAATAGGCTGGCAATAGTTCTATAATTAATACATAAGTAAAAATAGATAATTAATATAGCTTAATGAAGAATGAAAATTTTTCTTTTAGTGTGTGTGAAGACTAACAAAAGATATAATGAGTACAGAGGTCCTTTCTGTAACCTATAGATACCAAGGTCTCTCTCCTTTTAATCATCCAGGTAAAAGTGTAGGGGAGACTGAAGCAAATATGGAGACTCCTATCCCTGACTCTGCTGCCATCCCTGAGAGTCTGATTTAAGAACTGAAAGATCTAGGGGTCTATAAACATCCCCTGAAGTAGAATCACTTGGGACGAGCAGGAGTCTAGCCAATATCTTTACAAAGACAGAACCCTACCTTTGTAAATACCACAACATATTGGGCTCTGTAGGAAGCCAGGTACCCAGAGAAAGACTTGTCTAGGTAATTGTATCAGGTCAGGTGTAAGTAGTCAACACCACCTTGTTAAATCCTATGTCAGGGAGTAAATGACTATACTCTTGTAGTCTCCTCCTGAGGTGTCCTAACTCTCTTAAAAATCTGTACTTGTACTCTGTTGCAGAAACATTTGGAGATTTATTCACAAATTATCCATTCATTGACATTTTATACTAACAGGGTTATCTACTCATAAATTTTCAAATGATTCTTTCTTATTACCTTTCTGAATACTTAATTTGGATCTTGATGAATTATTATCTCTATACATCATTTCATTCATTATAGCATGACATAAATATATTGATAATATGACTCAGAGCTTGAATCCAAAGAACAAGTTTAGATACATATCGGAAGTACTGTATATTGAAAATAGCTAGGCAAGTTGATACATGCCTGTAATTCCAGCACTATAGGAGGCTGAGGCAGAAGGATCACAAATTCAAGCCCAGCCTGGCTAACTCAGTGACTCAGCAAGACTTTGCCTCAAAAGAAAAACTAAAAAAGACAGGAGATATAGCTCAGTTCAAAGACCCTGACTTTAATCTCAGTGCCATAACAACAACAACAAAAAATATCAAAAACAGAGAGACATTCTTCAAAGTACCAGATGTCAGTATACAATGAAGGGAACTTGTTACAATACATTCTAAGTTGTTTACTGATAGTAAAAGCTACATATGAAACATATAGACAAATCTTCTGTAATTGTTATTAAGGTCGATGTCATCTTTTCTTACTTTTCTGGGTGAACACAATGCATTCTTCCAAGACCTTATCTTATTTAAATCTTTTGTAGTTTTTAAGACTTCTGACTACTTCCTTTTTAAAATCCCTTTCTACTTTCCGTCAGCTCATAGTTTCTTGGCTCTCCTCTTCAGACTCTAATCATCACTTCTTATAATTTGCCATGGGCTTTTCCTTCAAAGCTTAAAATAATTAAATAGTTCATTACATCAGGCAAATGTACTGAACATATTCTATGTAAGGAACTAACCTAGGTACTGCAACTACATCAAGAAAAAAATAAACATAGGTCCTATATTTAGAGCACATATAGTAATGTAAACATTGGTCTTCTTCCAGGTTCTAACCTGGCTCTGCTATCCCTGGATGGTTTCATGAATGATTCATGTATCCATGTCTTTCACACTGTAATCTAACCAGGTGTTTCTGAGATACAGTTAATTCCTCATAACTCACTGGTTCTCATTATCTTTACCTGAATACCATTTGTCTTCTCATCCAACCATCTATCCATCCAACACATGTATAGGCTGAGACAGTGAACACAATGTGACGAAGGCCCCACTCTCATCAAATTAGGAATAACTTTAAGAAGACAGGCTACATAAAAGTAAAGAAATATGTAACAATTGTAAATTATAATAAGTGCCAAACTTTATTACATAGAGTATATGACATTAGAGAATTGTGAAAGGGAATTACTTTAAATAATGTTTTGAGATGGCATTTGTTTAGGACCAGAATAAACAACTATAGTGGGACAATCAAAAGATTGGAAAAACACTCTAGATAATATGGACTTTCTTTTCCACACAAGAAAAACAATGCTGGTGCAGCTAGGTTGAAGTGTTCCAAAGAGAACACATTACAAGATATGTCATAGTACAAACAGAGATAAAGAGGGGATGATCCTATAAAGGCTTTGTAATTCATTCTAAATAAGATGAAAAGGCATTGGAAGTCTTACCCCAGAGGTGAGATCATCTAATTTACTTTTTTAGGAAAGAGTACTTTGGTTTCTACAAAACATGTTTTAAAAGGATACAGTAAAAGAAAAGCTAGTTAGAATTCTTCAACCACTTGCTTGGATATGTATTAACCTGCCACTGAAGTACCCATAAGAGGTGGTGGTGGTTTGGACTAGTATGTCAGAGGGCAAGTCTTGAAAAATGGTGATACTTAGAATAGACTTGACAGGACCTGTCCATGCACTGGATTCTGGAGATCATGCAAAGAAAGCAATTGAGACAACTCGTAGATATTTTTCATGATTTAACTACATAAACTGAACTGTTTACTGAGGTGTTAAAGAGGGCAAGCAACAGGGACTAAGGTAAAGAAATCAAGATTTATGTTTGGACCTTCTATGTTTGCTTGAGATGTCTTCTAAACTTCCAGATAGAAATATTATGTAGGAAACTACATAAATGAATCTAGAATAAAATCAACAGATCTACTTTGAATATATTAATTGGGACACCAGCACAGTATCAGATCATCCAAGAAAAGAATATAAATACAGAAGAAAAGGGTCTGAAGATTGACTTGTAGGGAATATCAACATTTGAAGGTTGGATGGAAGAGGGATACCAGGAAAAGAAACTAAGAAGTAGTAGCCAGTCAGGTATTAAAATTTTTTTAAATACATAAAAAACCTTAGATCATATTTCTACATTTAACAGAGATCTTATGGAGAATCTTCCCATATATCATAAGTAAAACTACCAGAAATATTATTTTTAACTCATTCTAGACACATAGTTGAGCTTGAAGAATTATAAAATGGATTTGCCACAATAAATATTTGATAAGAAAGTCTACTTCACAAGCCTAAATGAATGCCAAGGCCAGAGTCAATGGCCTTGAATCAATTCCAAAGTATTAACTGCTTAGGAAAAGACAGGATAAAATCCCAGGGATGCAAAGAATGGAAAGAGGCATGAAGTGTAATGCTAACAGCAAGTAAAGTTTACAAAAATGCATCTCATTGTAAAGAGCGGCATAATGAGTATCTGTGTCTGTCTCTGCCTTGGATTTACATAGAAGGAATAAATGCAGTATTTTCCTAGATGATGAGAATTTTGTGGCAATCAGTACACATCCTCCATTATAGATTGCTTCAAATAAGGAAACCTGCTTCCTTCCAGGAAAGTCCACATTAAAATATGGATCATGTAGCATTGATAGAAGGACTCCTCTAGCTTGCCTACCTTTGGATAACTCTAGAGGTGGCATCTAGGTTAGGATTGCTTCATAGCCCTTCTGCAAAATCCTGCTTTCTTCGCATAGGTTTTGACTGAAGGGCATCCTTATAAATGTCCTAGGTGCTACTCTGTGTCTCAGAGTCTACTTCCAGGGGAATCAGACCTAGTACACTATTAAAATATTATATTAAAGATATATACTTTTAAATAGTGTGCATGAGATGGACTATATTAATGAAATGATCTCATAAATTTTCAATTATTCTAGGAATAATGTTTAGTCCATTTTAATGCTTTAATACTCTCAGAGTATTCTCTCTACATTTTTTTTGCCATAAAAAGGGAGCAAAGTTACACTCAAGTGAGGTTAACTGACTCTTCCTTTTAAACTAGGAAGAAAAAAAAGGGAGCGAGGTCAAGAGAGGAAAGAATTCTACTCTTAGGTTGGTAGCTCTAGAAATTAGTTAAATTTCTGTGATTACCAGAATCCTTAGTAGTGTACCTCAAACTTGGCTATACCTAACATCACCTAAGTGTGTTTCAAAAGAAATACAGACACGGTAACATATCCCATGGCATCTGATTCTGTTATTCTGAGATGCTTTTCTGGTGTGTAGTCTTTTTTAAAAATCCACATGGGTTGATCTCCCAAGAATTGAGAATCCTTTATCAGCACAACATTTCAGAGATCCAACAGTTCAATCTCAGCTCTCTGACCTTATTTTTATGATCCTCCATCACCATCCTATCTTCTTATATACCATTCATGCAATCTTTTCTTACACATCAAAAATCTTCACTGTTATGCATATTTTTTCAATGTATCCACTTATTTTGAGATCTTTATTCAAGTTGTCTTTTACTAATACTTGATTCAAGACTTAGACATCTTTATAAATCTTACTTTCACTTTACACTAAGCCCCTGACTTACAAATGAGTTCCATTTGAGAATATATGTAAGTTGTATTCATTCCTAAGTCTGACAAACTGAGTCTTATGGATCTTTGACACAAATATATAACTTAAAGCATAAAAAACCCAAACTTCCAAGTCACCACTTCTTTTCCTCTTGCTTTCGGATCCTGGGCTCTGATTGAGCACTGTCTTACTGTACACAATGGCGCTGTACAGTAAGCAAACAACAGCACTATTGTGACAATGTCCAGCAGATATGTGAGCTACTTCTGTGGTTTGTGCACATTTATACAATGTGAAGTCGGTTTGTGTCAGAAAGTTCACAACTCAAATGTTCACGAGTTGAGGACTTACTGTATTCCATATCCCTAATTTATTTAGATGATTGTAATACCAATATTCTTTTAATATATTTATTTGTGGGCAATTATATTCATTTTCCATTTCTATGTAAAAACTTAGTACACAATTAGCAGCTTACTTGAGTCACTTGTAGGAAAATAGATGCACTTTGAGATGATAATGTTAAGTGAAATAAATCAGACACACAAGCTTAAATATCACATGGTTTCTCTTATATGAGAAACACAAAGTATAAATAAAGAGCAAAATTAAAGATAGATAATAGGAAGTAGGGACATAGATCTTTCTCAAATGGGAAAGAGATAGAGATGAAGAGAGGAGGGAGGGAGGGAAGGGAAAAGAGATTTAAAAAATCAAGATGTGTATAATATGTATGTGTACCAACTTCACCCAAGGAATGTAAACATTATGTACTGCAAACACATACTAATAAAGATTTAAAAATTTTAAATACCAGTTTGTTATTCTCCTGATCCATGTTTCGTCTACTTAGGGACTTACAAAGCTGAGGTGAAGGCACTGGGCATGCTGAACTTTTATCTAGTATTCTAGGAAAGAATCCACTTCCTCCCTCATCCTGGTGGCAGACAGAGTGCTGCTATTTGCAGTAGCAACCTTGAGTCCATATTTTCCTCGAGAGCTGTCTGTCAGGGGTTGCACTAGATCTTCAAGAGCCTCTCCGGGAGTTGGTCTTACATTCCTATGAGGCGTCAAGTCTCCCTAGTTCTTCTTGCGCCACTTGTCAGAGAAAACTCTGCTTTGAAAATGTTCATGTGATGGGTTAAGCCCAGTAGGAATAATCTTATTTTAAAGTCACCTGATTAATAGCTTTAAGTATATCTGCAAAACTGTTTTTGCCATGTCATGTATAATACATGCATGGAAATAAAACCCATACGTGCTGGGGCCACTGTGGCGTGAATATAATGGGGATTATTTTAGAATTCTGTCTTCCACAGCAGTAAAATTTCTTTCACTCCTTCATCTGTCAATCTGAGCTCCCCAGATAATTTAAGAAGTTATTGGCGGGCCTGGGATTTAGCTCAGTGTTTCCAGCGTCTGCCTCGAAATTGCAAGGTCCTGAGTTCGATCCCCGGTACCAAAAAAAAAAAAAAAAGAAGAAGTTATTGGCAGGGACCAGGACCTCTTCCCTTGACCACCTTACATTTATTCCTCTTTCTACAAGTTCTCAGGTTCTTTGTGGAGATGCTTGTGTGCCAGAGCCAGCTCATTCCATTTGGATGCTACTCTAAACTTGGACACTTGAGTGAGGAACATGAGGGTGGAAAAAATGGTTGAAATATTGTCTGCATACACTTTATGTGGATGAACTGTACCTCTGTGACTTATATCTTAATAAAGATGTGAAAAAGACTCCACCTGATCGTTCTCACCATCCCCACTTCCTAGCCTTCCAGAACACTTAGCTTTCTACCTTCAAGCCTACTTCTGGGGACTCCTGTTAATGACCCCAGCAAATATTCTGCAAACAACTTTTCATTTAAGTTTTTTCCTTGTGGCCTGCAATTTAGAAACTAGAACATATGTTGTACATAAATGCCTAGCCTATATTAATAGCAACTTAAAGATTTGGCTTTTTTGAAAATGATTTCTTTTCAATATAGTCTAACATTCATCACCAACCGATGGTACATATTTGCTGAGCTATAGTTCTTCCCATAATACAGATTTTTTCATTATTTTTTCTAGATCATTGTGTAATATAGAATTTGATCCTAGTTTAATTCTCTAAAAACTGATTGCTGGCCCCCTGAGCCTTTTCTCCAGTCCACACTCACTCTGCAGAGTGTTCTTCTTTTCTGCCTTCAATAAATGTTCACTTTAGCTGCCTTCAAAAAACAAAAAATGACTAACACTGATTTCTCATGTCAAGGTAGCATGTCTCATACATTTGTTTAAAAAAAGATAAAAAGAAAAATGTTATATCCATTATCTGACTTACCTGAATCACTGGAAAGTTTACAGGGCTCATAAAAAATAAGCAAATAGTATATGAAGTAATACAAAATTATGTATCACATTTTTTCTATTAAACATGATGCCACATGATTCAGATTAGATATTGCCCATCAACTGTTCTAAGAAAAAGTTGTAACAGCTTGAGAAATGATACAGGAAAACAATTTTAAAATACGGAATAATGAGAATTTTGAATGGATTTCTGAATCCCCATCTTCCAACAGTCTAAATATGTATTTGTTTAGTGAAAAGAAATTGTGCACTAAACATCAGTGCAGGAAAGAGACATATGACCCCTCTACTCACTACTTGGGAAGACAGAATAAGAAGGTGATTATCACACTGACAATACAGTAAATGTCCCTAGATACTCTTTATCTAGAGGTGATTCACAGACAATGCAATTCTGCTTACTCACAAAGAAAACAAAATGAAACATGATACAAAATGTGGAGACAATCTATTTTTCAACTGATATGAGTTTTAAAATAACATCAGGAAATGAAATGCAGCATTGCAGTTTAGGAATAAGTTTCTGAAAAATTCTATTTAATTCATAGAGAAATTTGTCCAAATTTCAATATTATTAGAATTGGAATGGATAATTCAAATCATATATGGCACAAAACCAGGACATTTTTTCCTGTAAGCTCTCCCTTGTCCATTTGTTTATTTTTTAAACAGCTGTCAACTTGTTCTGTACCAATTCTGATAATTCAGGGTTAATTTTCACCATTGTCCCTTGCAGAACATGATAGTACAATAAACCAAAATTACTAAAAGCATTGCAAGAAAAAAAACTGAGGAGAAGGGAAGAGAATCTCTCTATAAAAGCTAATCCCTCATGAACAGCATATTTAGAAACTGTCTGCAGGTAATTACATTCAGGTAAATCGATTTGAAAATGCCAAGTTCACACAATGGTTCATTTAATTCCATCTGGTGTACAATAATACATTCTTTAATGGATACATTGATTTAAATAAAAAAATCACCTCAGATATCAAAAGCTCACATTCCCTTGTTAATTATAAGACAGCACATCAAAAATTAGAACCTAAAGTGATTCTGAAAAGCTTATCTATAAAAAAGGAAATTAAGGTAATGAGTTTCAGAAATGAGTTTTAGGGTTCTCACTACCTAAATCTCTCCTTAGTCATGGTTTAGCTTTTTTGTAAAGAATATATCTATATGCATAGATGTAGGTAGATAGATGGATAGATACAGATACAGATACAGATATAGATAGATATCTATATATAGAGAGAAAGAGAATGAATTGGGTTGGGAATTCTGATATCTTGGAAAGAAAAATAAATTAATTAAGTACATATGCAAGTCATTAAACATGTAAAAGTATTTTTAAGGAGCTGCTTGGGGCTTGGAAGGGTGCCACCTGTCCCCAGGAGAGGAATGGGGCTCACATGTGCACACGTTTCCTGAAGCCTCTGCTCTCTGTTCAGGCTGTTGCTGAGACCAGGGAACTTGGCTTTTTACAATCATGAACACCTGTGACTTAGGGCACCTTGGTGAGGAATTTGGGGTAGAAAAAAATCTTTGCAGTCCTTGAGGCCTCCTGAGGAATGTGGATTCAGCCTTTTAATGGTGTGCCTGCCAGTTTTAACCCAGACATCTGCTAAACCCATCTTTTAAATTCCTTCTACTTTCACAGTGGGGACAGGGCATCTCATGGCAGGAACAACACAATTGACAATAAGCAGTTATTATGGAAATTTTATATTATGCTTGTAATACATGCTATGAAAAAATATTAGGGCAAATTTAGGGAGAGCTGGGTGGGGGAACAGTAGCACTCAGAACAGTGGCCACCAGTGGCTGAAAGGTGAAGGAGATAGGGAGATATTGGTGAGCGGGTATAAATTTTCTGTTGTAGGACTGATAAATTTGTGGCATCTAATGTTCAGCAAAGTGACTATAGTTAAAATAAATATTGTGTTTTATATTTGAAATGTAAACTAAGAAATTAAATTGCAAATGTTCTCTCCCCAAAGCAAAACCAAAAAAATATAGGTTAAGAAGATGAGGTGATAGATTGTTTAGTATAATCATTTCCCTATGTATAACAAATCGTTACATTGTTCTCCTCACCCTTCACAACTGCGCAATTTCATTTGTTAATTTTACATCAATAAAAGCTGATGAGAGAGAGAGAGAGGAACAGAGACAGAGAGAAACAGAGAAATACAGAGACAGGACAAACAGCAGCTGGCCAGACAGACACAAAGATAGACAGAAAAAGGGTCCCAAGCTGCACTTCTCAGTAAGACAATCCATCAGAGTGGGCCCAAGTAAGAAGGCATCCTTTAAGGAAACAATGACACATCTGACATAGTCATGCTGTTTCGGAGGAAGAACATTCCAGGCATGGGACTGGAGATGAGCCTGGAACAGAAGTGCTAAAGACAGTAGGGCAGTCTGTGCCTGCAGTACAGTGAGCCAGAATGGGATGACACGTGCCTGGGAGAAAATGTGAAGGGAAGCAGGGAGATCCCACAGTGCTGGGCTGGTGGGCATTAGAAGGGTTTGCAATTCTTTTCTTACAGAGCAGTTGCAAGATAATTCCACTATCTTGGCTTTGTAGCAATCTGACAGGAATCATCATCTGAGGCAAGTAGGCTTTTTTGCACATAGTAGCTGCTTATACATAGGGCTGATTTTGCACAATCTATGCTTTAAGCCAAAGAACTAATCCAGACACATCTGAATCAATGATCTCCGGTAGGAATTCTCAATCAACTTTCTCAAACTGCAAGAACTCAAGCTAGTTTTGTTTAAAGTGTCCTTCTGACCCTGTGCATAGAGGTTTTGGACATATGTATTTGCTAGATATTACTCTAAAATTACACTTGTTCTCTGTTAATTTAATGTTGAGAGCACACTCCGTACTAACCATTAAAAATAAAACAATACTTGAGCTAGAGCTCGTCCTAAGAATGGACATTTGTTTGAGTCTATTTGTTATGTGTTGGAAATGCTTGATTTCTTTCCTCTGGTTAGTAAAAGAGTAAGTTCCATGTTGCAAGGAAGACTTAAGGACTGTTAGTGACAATGAACTCCATCCTTTCCTTTAGAACCCAGAAGATAGGAAGTAAATATTCTTACGGATGCACAGGAGGGTACACTTAGTCATCTCAACTGGCATTATTCCAGAGTTTTGTTCTGTGGCAGACTGCTGTGAGGAAGGAATGGTGGCTGCTACTTCAAGTCATCCCTTTGCAGAGGACCCATTTGAAGCATGACTGCTAAAGGAGAAAAGAGTCACAGCTCTACAGTGACAGCTCTCTCTGCTCCATTATGTCCCTTCTGAAGACTGCATAGGTCAGAGATCTGTAGAATATAAGGCATTTTGGGGGATGTCAATATTTCTTTCCCTGCAGATCCTTTTCTCATTTTCTCATTTCCAAGTAGCCTGACACAAATAGTTGTATATAGCTGATGGAGAAATATGACTTTAAGATAAAAACCTTAGCTTCTCTCAGTAAGTGATAAACCATACTGTACCTTAAGTAGCTAAACATAAGTTCACTTCCTGCTGCAATTTGTTTTTATATTCCCAAGCCATAAAGTCAGTCTTTAAAACTCCAATTAAATGTTATATTTGAGTATTTGTCTTCAGTATATAGTCTTTTATACAAAATATAATAATTAATGAAACTTCCATGCCTTCATATACACTTGGGCTTTAAATGCATATTCAAATATTAACAAGGCTCTGATTAAGATGCAGAAACATGAGTAGTAAAACGAATGGAAACACTTTGCTCTTGTCTTGTCTTGCTTCTATTTTATATTCATCAAAATTCTAATTAGCAACATGGAACTGCAACATGACTTCCTATGTGTATTTTAGCTCACTTCCAACACCTCTTCTTTAAGGAGTTTGGGAAAATGAATATTTTTAGCATGGAATGGAAACATTTTTGCTTGAATAGTAATTTCAGGTGAATTTTAAAGTGCATACTTCTTCACCCAATTGAAATTTCATGCCCTCACTCCAATTTAGGCATTTACAATTAATCAAAAAATTGATGTTCTTTTTTGTCCTAAGCTTGTATGTGCTAGTTCACTTGATTGCTTCATTTTGCTAATGAGCTCAAGGTCAAAAGTTTTTAATCCCTGTATGAGTTAGCTATGCCTAGAGGAAATTTGCTTCAGAGGCTTCAAAACACAATCTCATTTTTAGTTAAATACTTGCACTGTAAGTCAATGTTAACCAACTACTTTGGAGTATAACCAAAAACTCAAACTTAATCTGCGTTCATGCTAATGATTCATGGCAAGAATGGGATATTTATTCACATTTTCCCCCAACACATTTATCTTCTATGACACTACCGGATCCTTAGGGTCAAGGTGTATACCTGCTTTCCTGGGTCAGGTGAACAAATGGATCAGGACACAATGAGAAGAAAGAGTGAAGAACAGAAGGCTGCATTTATCTTTTTTCTGCTAAGATAGTGGAATGAGAATTTAAGCAGGTTATGTGCATATTTTCACCTAAAGGAAATGAACTTCTCACTTTCCTGTAATTGCCAATTTATTTTTCTCTTTTCTGTATTAGCCAAAATTCTAGAATTATCTTCAATTTCCAATCCAGCTCACTATTCGGCCTTCTCTAATTTGTGTTTTGCCTCCATAGTGCATAGAAATTGCTCCCCCTAAGATTAATAAAGACCAGAAAAATTTAAATATATGTTTCAAGTCTTCATATTACTTGTACACTCAGCAGCATTTGGCCCTACTGATCACTCCTTCTTGGAGTACCTTCCTTATACATTCCTGTCCAGTCATACACATTTCTGACCACTTCTCAATCTCCTTGGAATGCTCAGCTACCAATAAGAGGATAAATGTTTTTGAAGTTTTCCAATACTCTGTCCTAGGCCACTTCTCTCATTATGTGCTCTCTCCTCAGATAATCTTGAACAGAACCATCTCCAGATTTTTATTATATTCTATATCATGGTTATCCCTAAATCATACACTAGCCCTGTGGGCTCCAACTGTTTGTTTATTCAACATGTGCACTTGGGCGTTTCACAGACTGCCTTTCAGAACTGAGACCACATTTGTCAAACTGTCTTCATTGTTTGGTCCAGTAAACCTTTACACAGAAAAGATAATACTGTAATCCTATAAATAACTCCATTGTTTGCTTCCGGAAATTCTTGCAGATCAACTTAGAGACAGCAGTCGGCTCACCTGAGAAATCAGTGTACTTATCAAAACCGACTTCACAAGCCTTGCCTTAGCGTCCAGCCATCCTAATCTATTATTTCCTGGATGCTGCCACTTCTAATTAGTTTCCTGCTCTGAAAAACTGACCATAAAGTTCTTGATCCCAGTCCCAAAAATTTAATAAATATCTAACTAGTGATGTACTTTTTTGACACACTACGACCCTTGGGGGCGGGGTCTCTTATTGCAGTAAATTTCAGTATATTTATCTTTATTGATAGAGAGTCCAGTGATCATTGAGGGGGATGAACACTTCTAACTTCACTTGCCCAAGAACAAATTTAAGGATTTTTGTCATAAATGTTCTCATCTTTCAGTTTTCAACATCTGACTTTGTTAACAAAAATATATAGGTCCTTTCTTTTATTTACCTAGTTTTAAATCTACCAAATTGTGTTGTATTACTTCTGCAATTAATATAATTTGAATAAATTGGCTGAAATTGGTAATGCATGTAATGTCATTGGGTCTCTTGTTTTCTGTGAAGGAATTGGGACTGGAAGGAACAGGGGGCAGTGAGGAATTGTGTACTTGCCCAGGCAGTAGGAACACACACCCGCTCTGTATATTATTTATAAAAAATAAAATAATGTATAATCCATCCATTTTCCATTATGCAACCACTGTTCAATAATTTCAGTAATAAATATTCCTCCCAGTTAGGGACACAAGTCTCATGGTCTCATGTTTAATTCCCCAGATTACTTTGCCATTCTTCAATTTTAGCTCAAAGAGTTTGTTTAGTGAGCACTTAAAGATATTACTGGAACCTCTGATATTAGGTGAGTTGCCACTTGCTAACATTAGCCTGTGTTGATCCCAAGTCTCTGTTTGAAAGGTGGTTCCTTGCTCTGGAAGGGATGGACATCTTTCATTATTTGGGAGATCTCAGGATTCTCTTTGTAGAAGGCTCTCTAATTTCATTTATTCATTAAAGAAGTATTTACTGGGCACAAGTATATGGCAGGTCTTAGTCTAGAAGGAGAGAAAACAATAGTTAACTAAAGTAATGCATCTTTTCTAATAGTCATACATCCTTTCCTTCACAGAGGCGGCAATCTAGTGAAGCCTTCAATCAATAAAGATGATCCATAAATAATATATATATATATATATATATATGCACACATATTGCTAGGCAGATAAAACTTAGAGTATGCTAAGTGAAAAAATAAAGCAGAGGAGATGTGCATGTGTGTGGGAGGGAGTTGGACATTTTAGGCAGAGTGGTCTTTTACCCAAAATCTGTATGTAGCTAGGTAACCACTTAATCTCTTTCTAAAATAGTTGTTGTGCCCCCCATATTTCTTACATTTGTTTCTGTATCAAATTTCTGTGAAGAAGGAATACTTTATGGTGAAGTTGGTTTTACTACACGATGTGGTCAGGGAAGACACATTTCAATGAGTTGTAGTGGTGAGAACAATTTTACCAAAAATATTACTTCACTGGTGACAATCATTTTGTGTGCATTAAAAAAGTCTCATTTTCAGTGAGTTCTCCAAAGTATTTACAGTCGTCTTATTCTATTTTTCTTCTTTTCCTTTCTCATTATTGCTTTTTTCCCTCATGTAAATTTATTCACATCTATTTTTAAACTTTAGAAACCCTTTAGCAATGTATGGAAAACACAGAGCCTTCCTTGTTTTCATTAAATAAAGAATGTTGGCGCTGCACCAAAAGTCCACTTCTCCTGAATTTACAATTTGCATAACAAGGAAGAGTAGCTTGTTCTTGGAGATGTTTCAATCAGCCAGGATCAACATTAAGAAAAAAACTGCTGTTCTATTAATCCTTTAATTCTCATGGTAATGAATGTGAACTGTGGAAACAAGAACAGAATTGCATTAGAACCCTAGTAGGTTCACAAGTCATGTCAATTCTTTCTGGTCTCCACAAATCAGTTTAGGTGCAACAATAAAACAGGCAAAGCTAGTCTTACTCAGATAACTTGAAACCAAAGCAGCAACTCTGGCCAGAACCTGTCCTAATGAGGGACGGACGGCTTCCAGGATGGAGGATGGAGAATGGAGAATCCGTTGTTTTTTTTATGTCTATTTACATTATTTTTCTAATTCATAAGCTATAAAATTAGGAAGACATTGAAGGTTTTGCCTTTCAGTGGAACAATTATCTTTGGCAGAATGCAGTCAATTTACTAGGTTTGGGTCCCATTGAGTTCTGCTTCACAGCCTAGATGGGCAATGTGAAAAAAGTTTAAGAAGAAACAGATCAGAAAGTAATCAATACAATAGGTGTGTGTTTATGTGTGCAAACCAATTAAAGTGCAGCTAGAATTACAACTGTTGAAAATGTTGGGCAGTTTACCACTTTCTTTGTGAATGTTCTTTATGTTTTGGGAAAATAAGAGAAATATAGAGTGGTTTAAGCTAATAATGAGAGCTTAAAAATTTAGAAAAAAATTATTTGCCATTTGGAAAGTTGATTATCATCATTAAGTTTAAGTTGTATGGAAAAGCAAAACTGAACAGTTTCTGTTCTCAGATGAGACTCCAGAATTACTGATTGATTGAGGGAGCTGCATAGAAATTCCCAGAAGCAGAAATCAAATTTGAAGGGTTTCAAAACCACAGTAGAGAACACAGAGTATATAATCGGCTCAGAGGTTACTTAAATAAGCTGTGAGGTGCACTGAACCAATATCAACTCTAAGGTGGTTTAAGGTAAGGAAGGGGAAGATTAACAAGAAGAGCATCAAGAATTTAAAATAGCTTGCTGGATATTTGCCAGATGAAAAGAGAGAGTGTAATGTCACTCTCATAGAAGAATAGTCTTCTCTAAAAATATAAACATGTCTGTGTGTTTTTCCTTCACCTGAGGGAAGAAATCCGGGCTGTGGCAAATCAGACAACCAAGAGGGCCAGATGTGTCAGCAATCAGAAAAACCCACCCTACTAGGTTGAGTGAGGTGTTTCCCACAAAGAGAGGACACGTGCAGAACACAGGGCTCCATGCATAGAACCATCAGAAAGCTGTATTTCCCATCCTTCATTTGAATCTGGTACTGTTTGCAAGACCAATAAGAAAAGTCTCTTTTCTTTTCTTTTTTGGGTTCATGACCTTCAACAATGTAGTTAATAACATTTTACTAAGTCTATTTTTTATTAGTGTACAGTAGCAATTCAGAATAATGAGATTCATTTTGGTATATTGGTACAGGCTCATGAGATATTTTCATCCTCACTCTTCTCCACCTGGACACCTCCCTCATCTCCAAAAGGCCACCTTCTGCTTTCCTGTCATCTCTCCTGGTTTTCTTTAGATTGCTCATGTAAGAGAAAACATGCAATATTTAACTTTCTGAGGCTGGTTTATTTCACTTAACATGATGGTCTCCAGTTCCATTCATTTTCCTTCAAATGGCATGGTTTCATCCTTCTCTATGGCTAAATAATATTTTATTGTATTTTAAACAGTATTTTGTATTACATATAAATATCACATTTTCTTTATGCATTCATCTGTTGTTGGGCATGTAGCCTTTCCCTACAGCCTTTTTACTGTGAACTGCACTTTTATAAACGTAAGTATTCATGTACCACTGTAATACCTGGTCTTTAATTCTCTTGATTCTATAAAAGGAGCCATATAGCATGATCAAATGGAATTTCTATGTTTTTGAGGAATCCCCACATTGATTTCCATAGTGGCTGAACTAACAGTGTAGAAGAGTTTCTTTACACATTCTCAGCTGCATTCATTGTCTTGAGCATTGCGTTTTTTCATTCTTTTGGAGGAGGGGATGTTGTGGGATGTTTGATTCTTTGTTTCTTTGTTTTTGGTACTTAGTTAAATTGAATCTACGGCTTTCATACTGAGCTACATCCCCAGTAAAGGTCATTAATTGCCCAGGCTGGGCTGGGATATGCAATCGTCCTGCCTCAGACTCCCATGGTGCTGAGATTACAGATGTGTAGTACCATGCTCAGCTTATGTTTTATATTCTTGATGATACAATTCTGACTGGGGTGAGATGGAATCTCAAAGTAGTTTTGATTTTTTTCTTTGTCTTTTTTTGTTATTCTTTCTATTATTTTTATTAGAACATTGGAGTACATAATGATTGCATTCATGGTGGGCAGTTGATACAGGTACATAATATATCTGCATTCTTCATTTTCAATCTTTCATTTAAATCTGGTACTATTTGCAGGACAACTTGAAGATGCTCTTTTCAATCCTTCATTTGCACATGGCCACAGCCAGTCAGGATACACTGTTCCTGGTCCTTCTTTACCCCTGGGGGAAGCCAAGGGAGGCTTTTCATAGGACAGCTGTGCCAATGCCTTGCTGGTAGCACGGAGAAGCCAGACTTTGAATGTAGATACTGAAAGTTCCCTTTGCCTTATCCTCTTTGCCACTGTGAGCTTTTCACCAGCCCACTCTCGCCCCATAGAGCCACCTCTTCTGCCTTCAGTAAATGTCCACCTTTTGTATGTATCTTGTCTGACTCTTTGTTCAAGACACCAAGAACATGGAAAGCATCTCCTTGTGACCCCTTGTCCAGGAATACCTGTGTACATTTGTACTTGATCATTCGTAAGGATGTTACGAAGGAACCTAAGTAAATATGGTGAAAGTTGCCCCCAATTCTTGGGACTAAGTATGCCAGAGACCTGTACTGAATCCAGCATCCAAATTCTTTTATTCTGAGATGAAGGTCATTTGAAAAATAGGACATAGTGAACCAGATGCATTCAGGCCAGGGGAATAGTTACAGATACTGAGATTTTGAGTCCCTAAACACCTGGTATTTCTCAGCAACAAATGCAGGTTTAAATTTTACCTAATAAAGATTATATTGAAAATGATCTGTGACTTAGAAGTAGCCAAAGATGATGACAGCATTCCTATCTTTCTTCATCTGAGTACCCTTATCATAGATGCAGAGCAGCTGCTTCAGGAAAGCTCTATTTAGTCCCATTCCTTAGTTTCCTTTTCCTGCTAATAGCGCTTGAAGGAAATACCAAATTCTTTTCCAATCACACATCCAATCTCCAGCTTCCAGTATTCCAGAACTAAAAATCAATGATCAGTGTAGAAAATTTATAGCACAGACTGTTGAAATGAATGGAATGTGTAATCTCAAATTCAGAAAATATTTAGGAAATGGAAAGTGTCTAAGATTACCATCATGTCATAAATAGATGTGAATTTGTCATTAGACTTTTGACCCTGAAAGTAGTCTTATGTGTGGATTAGTTATGCCAAAGGCAAAGAACTCCATGTGAAAGTTATTAAAATAATACAGGCAAGAAGCAGTAAGCTCGTGATCCACCATCAACAATATTAAATAAGAAATTATTCTGACTGCTCCTGCCCCATCAACTCCGTTGGACCAGCCTTCACTTGGTCCTCAGATAGCGATTTTCTTTTTATTTACACTCTACATATCGACACGTTTTTCCTTATTCTCTTATATTTTTCTATCCATATTTCCTTGTCCAAATAATTGTGCTATTCCTGGTACTTTTGTTTGGTTTAGCATTTTTGTCAAAGAACCCTCTTCAGTTTTGGAAGAGCATCTGCAAAGCTCCCTAGAACCCCAGCATCATCAGCCACAGTCATCCCCTTACCCAGGGGTGCCTCCCCCTCCACCCCAAATCCAGCTCCTCTCTCCTGCAGCCATGGGCTTAACCCATAATGTTGGAATATTCATCTTTCCAAATCCACATAGAAACTACAGGTGAAACCTTTGAAATTGTTTAAATATTTAAGTTTACTTTCACATGTTACCACAACTAATTCCTTGTCCATAAAATCTGCTGCTGTATTCACTATAGATCTGTTGTCAGTGTTGAGAAAGATGCTCTTACTACAGCTGTCATTTCTAGACACTCTACTCCAAGCCTCTGTCCTTCATAAGAAGAGGAAGATGCCTTATTTGGGGGAAAACCAGAACTATATTACTGTCGAAATCACTTTATGCACGTGGATATTTTATCAAAACTGTCAAGTATCACATTTGAAGAGATTCCCAGCTGAATACTATAGTTTCACCTTCTTGGGTGTCATTGTTCCATTTAACAAATATTTTTTGCAAAGTCATTGTTTAGGTATATAGTGCACAGCAAGTTGTACACCATCTATTCATTATGGTGAGACCTTTCTTCAATAAAGACAAAGATTTGGCTGGAAATGATAGCCTTCCCCTTTTTTACAGTATTCCTACTTACCTTAAAGAATTATTGGGTAACTACTTTATATAAAACAATTAGTATGATCTTTTTGTTTTAGTTTAGCTATTTTTGCATGTCTGGGTCTTGTTTGCTTTTAAACAACAAATATTTACACTAGTTTAATAAAAAAAAAAGACTGCTTTATATTCCGGGTAGTGTGTGGTAAAGTACACAAGACAATGATCTTTTGTAAAAATGGGTATTATTTTCTTGACTCTGTAAAAGCAACATTCTTTTTTTTTTCTTATTAAACATCAAAGTACTTATCAAAGACTCTGAAGTGTGACCAATCTCAATTTTCCCAAAGAGAAGCTGTGCTTTTCCTAAGGAAAAAAAGTATCTCTAGAGATCATGAATATATAGTGGTGTTTTATCTCTTTTAGTAGTGTTTTAACTCTATACTTCATTCTTTTTCTAAAATTTTCCTGATACAGTCAATTCCCAATTTATACAAAACAGATAATAGGATTGTCTCTTATAAACATGCTTAAAATGTTCTTATCAAAGTACTGTGGTAACTCAGAAAATATTTCTAAATTTCAATTAAATTTTAGGTTTTATGCAAATGAAATTAAGTATGCCTACTTTCTTTTAAGTAGATCAGTAGAAATTTCAACAATAACCTTAAAATTTTTTTCCTATAAACCATACTTTGAAAATGCTATTTTGCAATATTTAACAATCATTTTGACACTGTTGAATATTTACACAAAGTAAACATTTAGGACAGAAGAATATAATTCAATTAATTAATATAATTAGAGAGGAATTATTTTTGAAACTTTCAATTAAAATAGTCAAACTTTAAAAAGAATATTTGCTTTATGAAAGCATGATACTATTGAAGTTGGCATGGTTTGTCTTGTTTGACAAAGCTAAGAAAAAAAGTCATAAGATTTATGAAGAATCTAAACACTATCAAAAGTCAAGTGGTATGTTTGGAAGGAAGGATGGACAGATAGATGGAAAGGTGGATGAGTAGATGTGTGGATGCATTTGTGGGTGGGTGGATAGACTGATGGATGGATACAAAGAGACAGATATGTTGACAGGAAACAAGTTTGCAGATCAGAGAATATAGACCATTCATTATTCTCCTTCATTATTCTCATAGCACCTTTGCACTCTCTCAGCTACCAGAGGGCACTGTGATGAGAGTCTGATATCACCATGCAACTGCCGTGATCCTGTGCTACTCATCCACAGAATTATAGATTTAGAGCTCATCAAGGGCAGCTAGCACACTAGTCCATCCTACCACCAGGGACAGAGAAACCATCACTCCGGGATGTAACAAAATTTCTGGAATGTGGAAGGAAATTCACTCTGTTCACCACATTGGAATGTAAGTGAATGGCTCTGGGGAAGATAAATGTGTAAATCTTTCTGAAACAATGCAAGAGCTCTAGACCTCTCACTTCTAAGACTTATCCACTCTTCAGTCACCCTTTAACTAAGTTTCATAAGCTTTATACTTAGCCCAGATCGTGCAGAAACATGAAAATAAATATTCATGGAGAATCATCTGCCTACAATGGTAACTATTATAATTAATTTCTCTTTTAAAAAGTATGTAGTTGCATATATTGTTGGTTTTATTAGGAAATACATGTAAGTTCAATAAAGTGCTGCCACTGAAAATTGGGGTTCTATGCATACATACATTCATAAGTGTGCAGAATATGAATGTATATGAACAAATTATTTTTCTTTTTCTCTCTTTTATTTGTATAAAGTGCTAGAACTAGACAAATTACTTAAAAATATAGTTTATTTGTGATTCCAAATCCTTGAGCTGGGTGTGTTGTGTAAATAGAAAACATGGACATTATGTTTGTGTTGCTCTGTTGGTGACAGAGCAGAACTGGAACACAGGCTCTTGGGAGGGTTGCTGGTTAAGGCATGCATGAAGCTATTGAAGGTCTCAAACATAATTTATTCAAAATACATGATAAAAAATTCAGGCTCTACTCACCAGACTGCTTACATTTATCTCCTACAGAGGACTCAAAATTGTAACTGTTTCAATTGTTTAAATTCTGCCTTAGCACATATTTGGAAACCTGCACTATAATGAACAGTGGGTATAAGATGTTTAACTTTTAATAATTCAAGATTTGAGAACAGAAGAAATCTAAAGCATGTTTGAAAACTATGACATGAGAAAAATGTGGTTATTTCAGGGGAAAAACATGTTTTGTAAGTAATATTTTACTTTTCTAAACTCATGAGATTTTATCCATGGTTTTTAGAGCTTATTGAATTTACAAGATTATTGCTTACTTTCTAAAATCTTTGTATATATACTTCATAGATTCTAAGAGTTGTATATATGTTGCTTTCAACAAATACTCATTGAATTAATGAATTTTATTTTTATTTTATTATATTTTATTTTTCTGATTGCTAATTGAGGCTATAAATGAATTTATCTTTTAGTGGAAAACATCAAAACAGAATAGTGATTATAATTATTCTAATCTGATAGTAAATATTTGAAATAATTTGAGAGATATAAGCCTTGTATTGCATTGTGTAAGAAGAAAAACAGCCTGAATAGTATTTTGATGAACCACAAAATAGAATTTTAAATTAAACAGTTGTTGTTTTAAAATAAATTTAATAAAATGGTGACCATAATGGTCTTTTGTTTTCTATGTTACCATGATTCACATTGTTTTCTCACTAGCAATAATTTCAAAATTTCATTATGTATAGAACATAATGTTTTTGGCCTCTTTAATTATTTTTACTGTTATATGATGTTCTTCATATTAACTTTTAACAATTCCCAGTTTAAACTTCAAAGTGCAAAGAGAGAGAATAACTAAACTCGTTAATGTAGAATACCTCACAGTGCATGAGATTGTTACACCCCAAATAATTACAGGCTAAATATATAAAGAAATTTTTAAAGTAGTTGAGAAGAATTAATAAATAGCACATCAAAAAGATTATTTTGGGAAGGAAGAGAATTTTAAAATTAAATATTTACCATCTTTGTAACAGACATATATCTCTAATTGTGAAACACTTCATGCATATGTTTATGAAATTGTAGTATTATGGACCAGAAATTGTCAAAGTGTGATTTCCAAGACCTTTTAAAGAGTTCTACATGGTAAAAATTATTTTCATAATAATAGCAGGGGACATTTGCCTTTTCTCTATGCTGACATTTGTATTAATGGGGCAAAAGCAAGGCTGGATCAAAGTGCTGTGCCTTACCACAGCACACAGAGATGCTGGTTTTCACCTCCACATGGACACAGCATTTTCCACAATCCAACAGTCTCGTTTAAAGACAAAACCAGAAAACCCCACCAGGTTGACATAAGAATGGCCTGAAGCAATAGTGAAAACATTTTATTATCCATTTTACTTTGAGTATATATTTTTAATATTGTGTGTTCATAACGCATAATTGGATTCTCAAAGCTTAAATATCTAGGACCCTTAGAGAACATGTAAAACAGAAAGATTAAAACAATTAAGTGAGCATTTGGGAAGATAGTGGAGTGGTGAAGAGCAGAGAAATAGTCTCTATGAAATTTGGGGTAAAGATGAAGAATACAGCAATGTGAAGAAGAAAAGAAGGAAGGTGGGGCCCCAGGATCCAGCAAGGATCTGAAGCAAGAATTGAAGCCCCTAGGGAGAGTGAACAGAGAGACCTGAGCACAGAAGGGGGTGGCAGGTGGCACTTTCTCCCTGAGCCTTTACTCACTGTGCAGGGAGAGCTACTTGAACCTGCAGATGCAGAGTGACTACTGGGGACCCCAGAGACCTCCATGAAGAAATGCACCAGTGGAATGGAACAGTGGAACAGCAGGCAGCAGTGGCTGGAGAGGTATTTGGGTTCAGACATCACCTAGAAGAGGAAGATTGGCCAGTACCCATTTTAGAAAGAGGCCAACTGACCTCCAAACTCAGAGCAGCTGTGAGCTGGCTCCATCTAGCAGTTCCCAGTGTCAGAGTGAGGTGGAAGCGAGTTCAAGTTGGCAGGAGGTCAAGAAGCTGAGTTCAAGCTGGCAGGAGGCACACAGAGTGCTGGAAGCTGAACAAATTGGGTTCTAGTCTCACAGCCAGAAACCAGCCTAAATTTCAGTGAAACTAAAGGTGCAGGCTTGCTGGGATTACTCACTACTCCACTGTAAATGTATGGCTGGCTTGCTGGGATTAATCAATATGGATCTGGGCTCTATCTGCTCATTGTCGACCAGTGACAGCAGAGACATATCCTGAAGTGAACAGTTTTTCCTTCTTTTTATTTTATTTTGTTTTCTTTTTTCTTGATTGTTTGTTCCTGTTTTTATATGAGCGTGAACATTGCTTCTAGTTTTTCTGTTGTTTTGTAGTTCTGTTCTGTTCTTGTTTTTATTTCTTCCTTCTCTCTTTCCCTCCTGTCTTCTTCACCAGCTTCCCAAAGTCCCTGTAAACTTCCTTTGTCCTCAAGCTTTGTTTCTGGTTTCTTTCTCTTATTCTATTTCTCTGTTCCCAGCCCCTTTTAGATTTTTTTCCAGAGGCTAAAATCACCATATTGAGGTCATATCTACTGTATACAATTTTCTGGTTTGTTTTAGATTTTTGTGATATTACAACAAATAAAGTTCACATGGTTAAAGGTGGCAAATTAATAGTTACCACAGTTCATCATTTTCTAGGCTGTGTTTGATGCTATTGTTCTGTTTTGATGATTGTACTACTTTAGCCAATTGTTCTAATCAATTGTTCTTCTTGGTATGCCAAGACTGAGATTGTCTAAGGTTCATAAACAATACTATAGGCCCATGCCAAAAAACAAGGGGTTAAGCCAAATAGGCAAAAACTTCTCATCCCCAAAACACTGAAGAGATAGGATCATGCAACTGACTCAAAATCTAAGAGCCAGCTACACCTGGAAGGCATCTCTGAGAAGTAGTCATTTTCTAAAGGTTCTAAATACTAGCAAAAATCTACTTGCCATAAGCAATTTAGAGGCATTATTCCAGGAATTAAACTTTAAAAAAAGTAAAAAATGGGAAGACACTTAAGCAAATGCAACCCCAGACTTCCAGCTCACCAAAGGCAAACCCAGGGGACAATGAGGTGGAACTATTTGAAAGCCACCCACCTAGATTCTCTGAAGTGGTAACTGTGGAAGTAATAAAGCAGATGAATGAGACACTAGAAAAAATCAAATCAGAAATTGTCGGGAGCAATTCTACATAATTTTGTGGAAAAATAATTTCACAATTTAAATTATAATTAGGCCTAGTTTTCCTGCCTATAGGCCAGCTATGGCATGTTGAGACATAACTCCATTTTCACCTCCCATCACAGCTAAAACTCAATGGTCCATTGATGCTGTGGTGCTCCAGGCAAGATTATACCAGCTGAAGACACTCTGGGGAGGAACAAAATCTTCACCTGTTACATTTGTTACTCCTGATGTAATGAATGAAGGTGTTGCAAGCTCAAGGTCTTTTGTTTTTTGCTGCCTAGAGCAACATTGATTAGGCCCAAAGCTCAGCTTCTCCTCTCAGTCTCATTTTCTTTCTTTTCTGTCTAATTAATTAATTCACTTTTTGCTGTCATGGCTTGCAGGAGACTAGGACTTACTGCAGAGGTTCTAGTAATGTTACCCCTTCCCTGTTCCCTACAAGAAATAATTTATAAGATAACTACAGAGATGGTGACCATAATGAAAAACAGGATTAGTAACTCAAGAGCAGATACAGATAAAAAAAAAAAATAGAAGAGCTTAGAATAATAATGGAAACCATGAATACCCAACATAGGAAAGAAGTGGAATCCATGAAACAGATTCAAAAAGATATCCAAGAAATTAAAAATTCCATTCAAATAATATGCACCAGAATGACCTAATGTGAGGACAGAATATCAGATATAGAAGACAGAATTGCAGTTAGTGATCATGAAAAGAAAACTTTCTTAAACATAGCATGTACAATCAATCCAACAGCTGCTAGATGATGAAAACATGAATAACATAAGATTGATTGGAGTCAATGAAAAAGCAGGAGATAGGCAAACAACATAAAAAAACTGTTCACAGAAGCAATGGTGGAAAACTTCCCAAGCAGGGAAAAAGAATTTGACATACAGATAAGTGAGGCACATAGAACTCCAATTAAGCATAATCAAAAAAAAAAATCTACATCAAGGCATATAATAATCAAAATTCCAGAAAATCAGCACAAGAACAGAATATTAAAAGCTGTTAAAGAAAAGAAAGAAACACCTATAAAGTAAAGCCCAGCAGAATCACAGTACACTTCTTAACACAAACTCTCAAGTCAAGGTGACCATGGAGTAAAGTATTTCAAGCCCTAAAAGAAAACAACTTTCAACCAAGACTGATGTACCCCACAAAACTGTCTTTCAAAATTGATGGAGAAATAAGATACTTCTATGACAGAGAACACCCAAAGAAATTCATGACCACCAAATCAGCACTCCAAAAAGTTCAGAATGACATTTCTAAGGATATCAGGAGGACTACGACTCCATGAACCCCAGTAGAATTAATCCACCAGGCAAAGCAAGTAATTAAACACAGAGGGTAAAAAAAGGAACAAACAACAGGAAAATAACATGACAAGGATAAAACAATACATATCAGTTATAACTATCAATGTAAATGGTCTCAGTTTGCCAATCAAAAGAGACAGGCTGGCAGGATTGATCAAGAAGTAAGATCCAGGGCCAGGAATTTAGCTTTGTGGTTTCTCCGCCTGCTGGACAAGCACAATGACCCGAGTTCGATCCCAGGTACCCGAAAAAAAAAAAAAAAAGAAGTAAGATCCAACAATATGCTGCATATAAGAAACTTATTTAATTAAAAAAGAAATTCATAGGCTGAAAGTCAAAGGATGGAAAGCAATACTCCATGTTACAGGAGCCCAGAAAAAAGCAGGAGTAGCTATTCTATTTGCCAAGAAAGCAGATTTCAAGCTAAGACTGATTAAGAGAGACAAAGAAGGTCACCACATCCTTGTAAAGGGAACAATCCAAGAGAAAGAGATAACAATCATAAATGTATATGCACCAAACACCAACATATCCAACTATATAGAATAAATACTAGTGGACATGAAAAATCAAACAAGCACTAATACAATTCTAATGGGGACCTCAATACCCTACTGTCACAAATAGATCAAATAGACAAAAATTAACAAAGAAATATCAGAACTGAACCAAACTTTAATCAAATGGACTTAGTAGATGACTAAAGAGTGTTCCACCCCACAACATCAGCATACACATTCTTCTCATCTGCTTATGGGACATTCTCCAAAATAAACTATATATTAGTTCATAGGACATGTTTAAGAAAATGTAAAGGAACTGAAATTATCCCATGCATATTATCAGACCACAGTACAAAAAAATTGGAAATCAATGGTAAAGAAGCCGCAAAAAATACATCAACACATGATAATTAAATGACACCCTCTTGAACCACCAATGAGTCACAGATGAAATTAAAGAATAAATTAGTCAGTTTATACAATTAAACAATAATTTTAACACAACATACCAGAACTTATGGGATGCAATGAAAGCAGTGCTACAAGGGAAATTTGTAGTGGTGAAGTCTTACTTCAGAAAACAGAGCCAGCCCAAGTAAACAACCTAAGGTTGAACCTCAAGCTTCTAGATAAAGAAGAACTAGTCAAGCCCAAAGCTCCTATGAGGGAAAAAATTATAAAGATCAGAGCAGAAATTAATTCATGGAGACTAAGAAAACAATGCAAAGAATCAATGAATCAAAGGTGTGGTTCTTTAAAACATTAAATAAAATTGACAAACCCTTAGGCAACCTTATCAAAAAGGAAAGAAACAACTCAAATCCATACAATTAGGAATGAAAAGGGTGAAATCACAAGAGATCTTGCAGAAGTCCAGAAGATCACCAATACGTACTTTAAGAAGCTAATAAGATGGAAAACATAGAAGAAATGAACAGATTCCTAGATATATATGAATTGCCAAAGCTGAATCAAGAAGACATAAAATTTTTTAAAAACCCAGTATCAGTCAATGAAATTAAAGATATAATTAAAAACCTACCAACAAAGAAAAATCCAGTCCCTGATGGACTTGCTGGTGAACTCTACATGAAATTTAGAGAAGACAATGCTGCTCCTTGTCAAACTCTTTAATGAAACTGAAAGGGAAGCAATACTTCCAAATTCATTCCTGGTAGCAATCATTACCCTAATTCCAAAACCAGAGAAGGATCCAGCCAAAAAAGAGAACTACAAGACAATCTCCCTAATGAACACAGACACAAAAATCTTAAATAATAAGATACTGGCAAAGAATGCAGCAAGTCATCAAGAAGATTATAGAAGATTATACACTGCACATTATCCCTTAATCTGATTTCACTATTCCTTAATGGGTCCCAACTAATATTTCAAAAACCACTAAATTTTGAAGAAAAAATGAAGGGATTAAACAGATAATCAGATAACAGATAATGAAAGATCCTTTCATTAAAGGATCTTAGATAAACATAAATTAAATAATTTTAGAAACTAATGCAAAAATCACCACTATAATTGTTAGAAACCAAAGGCACACGGGATTAGGAAGGTAATATGCCAGAAAGCTCTGAACTGGTCTGTATGGTAGGAGGAAGCTTCCTTAAGAAATGATAGCTTCGAGGGATGCACCTCAGTGGCTGCGCGCCTGCTTGGCAAGCCTAAGGTCCTGAGTTCTATCCCTGGTACCAGAAGCTGGCCATGGTGGCTCACACCTGTAATCCCAGCACTCAGGAGGCTGAGGCAGGAGGATCATGATGAGTTTGAGGCCAGCCTGGGCTAAATAGTGAGTTCAAGGCCAGCCTGAACTACATAGCAATAGCCTGTCTCAAAAAACCAAAAAAAAAAAAAAAGAAAGACAGAAAGAAAGAAAAAAAAAGAAAGAAAGAAAAGCCTGAATTGAAATTTAAATTTGAGGAAGGACTGGAGTAAATTTTGCAGGTGACATATATTTTCTTTTTGAGAAAATGGATATGGAGGGTGCTAGCTACTAAATGTCTATGTTCCTCCAAATGCATATTTTAATCTTAACACCCAATTTCACGATATTAAGTATAGACTCCTTTGGGGATGTTTGAGTCACAAATCTGGAACCCCTAAGAGTGGGATTAGTGCTTCTACAGAAGATATCCCTGCTCTCCTTCTGCTAGCTGAGAGTGCAATGAGAAAGGTATCGTCTGCAAGCAGAAAGAGGGCCCTCACCTGAGCTCCACCATTCTGGCATGGTGATTGCACTTGCCTACCATCAGAACTGTGAGAAGTAAATTTCTGTTGTTGATAAACCACACAATTGATGGTACTTTTTTTTACAGCAGCCTGAATTAAGAGAGACAATGAAAGAGAAAAAAAATCATGAACTGTTAGATTCAAGCTTTGCTCAACTGGATATTTGCTGAAAGAGTAAGACTAACTACAGAGGACCAAATTTGAGCAAAGATAGGATGGGACTATCACAATTGTGTCATTAAATATGCTGCTTTTGAATTTTCTAAGTGGTAAAGCCAAGAACATAAATATGGAAATCTGAATTCCAGGGGGATGATTTAGGACTTAATGATAAATTTATTGAGTGATTTAGGTATGGGATAGCTTAGAAAGAAATGACACAAAAAATCTAATTATATTATATTTCTTGTTATTTATAATTTTTCTGATTCATGAGTGAATTTAAGAGCTTCCAAGTAAATTATGTATAGAAAATTTTAGGTGAATGAAAGAGAATAGTATTCATGTTGTGAAAAGATAAAAATATCAGTTGCTCTATCAAACCTGAGTCAAAGTTAGTTGCACGAGATCACAATGATAATGATGGTGATGATGGTGATGACAAAAATATGCCCCAGTACTATGTCTAGCATGAAGTTAGGCCCTTTGTAGGCATTATCCCCTATTATTTTAAAAAGAAATCATAGGAAGTAGTTGTCCCATTTTCAAGGTGAAGAAACTAAGGAATAGATATAAAATAAATAGCCTAAGGTCACAAATCTAATCAAGTGCAAATTAGGGATAGCTAAAATAAGCAGGTCTGTCTCATTTTCTTTTTCCTCCACTATATCATGCTGTTTTTGAGTGTAGCACTGTGCTGCCAAATTTTATGAGGCAAGATCTTTGGTCATAGGCTTCCCTCAAAAGAACTATGCTTTTTAAAGTTCCTACACTTTAACAATCCTATGACTAATGACTCCTTATCTCAATCTTCCCACCTAACAAAGGATATATTTCTTAATACAGGTATACCAGTTAAAATGATGATGCTCACAAATGCTTTAAATAGCAATAGAATAATAAACATAACATAAGAGATTTTATTAGTAATCTTAGTGTTAATCCACTCATTCATTTATTAATATTTATTGAAAAAAATATATATATATATATTCTGCTCTCGATAGGTACTGCTCTTGATGACTACTATTTAGACAGTCCATGCATAATAGAAACAGCCATTCAGAATAAATTAAAGTTTCCTGGACCTTGTCATGAATTACAAAAATCCATTATGACATTGTTTTTATATCAGTTCTTTTTTTTCTCAGAACTCTTTTATACTGTATTTCATAGGCATAATTAGGGCTTAAATGATTTGGAAAGCAAATAAAGAGACAATCAAATGACAATTTAATTTTTTTTGAAATTAGAATAGTTTTATTGAAAATAAAATGGCCTCTTTCTTAACAATGTGGCAGTTTTGAATCTCAGAGAGGTCAAAAATGTTTTAAGCTTCAACCATTATTTTTATAATTCATAATTTAAGACTTTAAAATGACTTTGTACCCAAATAACTCACTGAGAAAGAACTCAGATAAATAACACCTTTCAGAATAGCATCCCCAAAAAATGAAATACCTAGGAATCAATCTAAAGAGGGAAGTAAAAGACCTTTGCACTGAAAGCTACAGTACTCTGAAAAAAGAGATTGAAGAAAATATCAAAAAATGGAAAGATGTCACTTCAAATTCACAGAGCCACCTGTGAAAGTGACCATTAAATGATTAAGCAATTTTTGTACCCTACTTGCTTATAAGTAATTCTAAATTGAGAGGACATATGGCTACCCCATTTGGGACACCCCTCCTGGAAATCCAGGAAATATTCTCCCTACCCAGTTCTTTCACACAATGTTTACAGTCAACAGGGATCTCAGAAAGAAAGGTTAACTTGTGCTATAATTTCCTGGAAATGATTGATCTTAGTAGAGAGTGGCTACACCTCCCTTTAGTAGGGTGTGGGCTATATTCCATGCTACCTGAGGAAATTCATTTTTTTTGTCCAGAGTAGTAGTTCACTGTCTAGTCTTTATTTTTATCAGTAGGGCTGGTCACTCCTGTCTATCTCAGGCAATTCCACTATCTAGTGCCTTACCCATAAGCTAACTAAATAAAGTGTCTTCTACATTTGCTCTGAAGAATCATCCTTAACTCTCATTAATGGAGAACAGGCAAAGACCAAATCTATCTGCTTTGTGCTGAAAAGAGTTGATGTAGGGGAGATGATAGCAAGGGATTTTCTCCAGAAAGCTAACCTAAGAGACCTTGGCTAGAAGTCAAGTTGGGTTTAACACTTATGGAGTCTCTTCAGAGGGTCATTCTACTAGACTCTGATAACAGGAGTCCAGCACATTCATCATGGCTCCATTAGCACCACCATTTGGAGTTTGATAGCCTCTAGGTGAGAAGAAACACATTCAATCAAGAGATTAAGAATACATGGCCCAAAGATAAGAACTAGAATGAAAGACAGATCGGGGAAGGAGCCAAGGTTAGATACTCTGTTTAAGGGATTGCAATAGGGATTGTAATCAGCTGAATCCTAGACCTACCTTTTTATGGAGGTAATCTATATGTCTGATACTCATTTTATTGTTTTAAAATCTTATTTCACCTGATGTGAATTATTTATCAAAGTCTATAAGTTTTATTTACTATTGCACACCCTCCCTCTAGTTTTAGCTGCAAGAAGGTGGAGAGGTCTGTGATTTTGAAGGACAATTTTATCTAAGAAATTTAAAGATTCTTCTTGAGCTTCTATAGCTGTTACTATGGCTTTTTAGCCTCATTGAACCATAATAGCAGTCAACTACAGGTGTAGCTGGAGACTGCCAGCAGGGGTCAGGGTAGTGATTGGAGCCCCCTTTTTATATCTAGCCTTTATTACTATGGTATCATTTTTGTATACATCTTTTGGTTATACCTTTCTGCTGGGTGTTTAAGACTAAGTTGAAGTGAGACCTATGTTAATCAAAATTAACTTCCTCCTATCTATCAGAGTCAGTTAAGGCTCTTCAGGGGTTACATTTCGAACGATCTATCAGTGCCATCTGCTAGGATGGCTCAGTCTTGCTTGACCATGTGGCTTCCTATGGAAGCCTGGAAGACATTTTTCTCTTTAATGACCCTCCTTTCAGCACAATATACACTGGTAGACTCCTGTTCTCTAGGGTCCAACAATAACCCTGCTCAGGAGGTTGGGTGACTGACTAGAGTTGTAGGATCTTGTGGAAAACTCCCCTCATTTCCTAGGTCCTTGTTGACCTCGAAGGGCCAGGGCCAAAATACTGGCTGTCCTCTTAGCCCAGTTGTCCTTTCTTAGCTTTGGTCTCCAAACATCAGTTGTTGAACACCAGAAGATAGTTACACCAGTATTGGAGTAGGAGCAGTAGGTTTAACTATCTTATCTAGACATCAAACACCCTAAAATATAAAATAGGACCAGAAAACTGCTATTTTTTACCAATCATGTTCATCTTGGAAGTCAAATTCTTGTAGAATGCTAACAGATAAAGTTTTATAGATAAGGTTTGAGATCAAGGGCAGCATAGCATTTTCGCGTACCAATCATGATGACATTGTTATCTCTGAAACACAGTAAAATCTCCATTTTAGTATAAAATAACTTTTTAATCAATTACCTTTTCACTCTGTTGGTGATTTCTTTCACTGTGCCAAAAGCTTTCTAATAAGATAAGATTACCTTTATCTAATTACAAACTATTAAATGACGCAAAGAAACTTTTACCTAGACAATTTAATTTTTAACTGTCAATTGCAATATATCTATTAGGAATGTAATTGTATAGTAATTTAAAGTTATGGAATGCAATATAGGGAAATTATACCGGTATGATAAGAGATCTGATAGTGGTCACAGTAGACAAATGTATCCAATGCTTTCAAAATAAATTCACTGTGATGTGGGGGAAAACACCTTGTAGGCAAAAGTACATTAAAAAAAGATTCTCAAATATTATTTAGACTCATGAGTCTATCTCCTGCCTATCAGATACATTATGGTGTCTGTATTTAATGGACAATAAAAAGTGGTATTAGCCCATAGTAAATGATTTGGTTAAATATATGAGAGAGGTGAATGGATATGGTTGGCTAGAGGATGAAAGGTGAAATTGGAATTAAATATGTATGTTTAAAGGATTGTGTAAAGGAACAGAATTCTGTGCATGACTACAAATATAGTTCCCTTTGTTGACTCCATCACTGTCTACTTCTTTTCTCTCCTTGACAAACACACCTGAAATAACACTCCTGAATCCACTGCAATCAGGCTTTACCTTTGCAGTAGGTTGAAAAATAGTCACCCAAAAATAGTGTGTGGAGCCTGCCAGTGTCACCTTACAAGGAAAAGAGGCCTCTGTGGATGGATCTTTCCATCTGTGGTGGTGCACACCTGTAATCCCAGTGCTCAGGAAGCTCAGGCAGGAGGATCGCGGTGATTGCAAGGCTAGCCTGGGCTAAATAGTGAGTTCCAGGCAGGACTGAACCACATAGTAAGAGCCTGTGACCCTGTCTTAAAAAAAAAAAATGGATCTCAACATGGGTAGATTATCTTGTATTATCTGTGAGGATTTACCAATCACATTTTCTTAAAAGAAAGAAGTGGAGGGAGATTTGATGCTCCTAGGAAAGTAGAAGAAATGGGAAAATAAAGGCACAGATTGGAGGCACAGATTGGAGCTGTATGGCCCCTAGAAAGTGAACTCTGGACACTCCAGGGCCTGGAGGAGGGAATCTGCCTGGCTAGGAGGGAACAGAGCCACAAACACTTTTGTTTTAGCCAAGGGAAATTAATGTTCAACTTCTGGCCTCCAGAACTATAAAGAAATACACTTCTGTTATTTTAAGCCTTTCAGTTTGTGGTAATTTATTATAGTAGCCACAGAAATAAATGATGGCTCCATTGTAAAATGTCTATGGAAGACAACTTCATGCATGACCTCCCAATAGCTGAATCCAGTAGTTCATATACTCAAGCTCTCTGCACTGTTTGACACTGATGATCACTCCTTCTTTTTTTGTCCTTCAGCTGAGGTGATTGTCAGCTTTATGTGTCAACTTGACTTTATATAGTCTCAGCTATTCAATCAAACACTGATCTAGGTGATTTTTCTGGAGGTGTGACTAAAGTCTGTAATAACTGACATTAAATGATGGAGATTATCTAGGTAGATATGAATCAATCAGTGGAAAGGCCTTATATTGAGGTTTTTGTGTAGAAAAAAAAAAACAAGGATGGGGATGAAGAAGAGGAGGGAAAAGGAGGCTTCTATCTTAGCACTGCAGTTTCAGTTCCTTCCCAAGAGCTCCAGCCTGTCCATCCTGCATCCTGCCCCAAAGATTTCAGATTTGCTTAGCCGGCCTCATTCCCTACATGCACATGCATATCCTCATACATACTGATTACTCTTTCTGCTGCCCTGGAAACAGGTGTTTTGAGAATTTGGCACTGAGGATCCACACTACCCTATCTTCACTCTTATGTTACCAGCCACTTTTCCAGTGTCCTTTGCTCTTTCCTCCTCATATTTTTCTTTAAAAGAAGAAATATTTATCTTGGCTTACAGTTTCAGAAGTGTCAGTCCATAGTTAGCTGGCTTCCTTGTTTTTTTTTTTTTTTAAATTCATTAAGTTGATTGGTACTCTTTAGGTATACAATATATGATATTCATCACTGGGAATTTGTACCTTTACATGACATATTTTGGTTCTTATTTTTTTTCCCCAGTCCCCTGCTCTCCCTTTAATTCCTCCACCACTATTTCTTACATCCTAATGTTAGAAAGCCCAGGGCTCAGTATTTGGGCCCTTTTTTCTCTATTTTACCCACACAGTAAATGATTTTAAATGTTATCCTTGTGCAGATGCTTTGTATCTGTTTTTAATTTCCAGCCTAGACCTGTTCCTTAAGCTATTCTCTTGCACAACCATTAGCTTTTAACCCTACCCTGGGTTAATATCAGGCATCTTGACATAATGTGCCTAACCTGAATTTCTCATCTTCTCAAAACTTGCTCTTCCTTCAGTTTTTTAGTAAATAAAATCAATTCTTCTCATTGCTCAAGCTAAAATGTCAGAATCAGCCTTCACTTCTTCCTTTATTTCATATTCTTGCCCAATATTTTAATAAATATTAATATGGACTCTATCCCAAATAGGGACACTTTCTTCTACTTTGCTCAAAAACACCATAAACTTGTATGTATATTACTGCTTGAAAACTCTAAATGGTCTTTTTCTTCTGCCCTTGCTACTGTACACACACACACACACACACACACACACACACACACACTCTATTATCAATAGACTAGTCAGTAGTCATTCTAATGCATGAATCAGATCATGACATTCTTCTGTCCCCAACCTTCTGGAAGCCTCCTGATTCAGAATAAAGGGCTAAGTTTCTTTAACAGCCTGCTAGGGTTGGCATGGGTCATGTCTGCTTCTGCCCACAACTCCATCACTCCTTTTCTCCCTCCCTTAGCACCAATTGCACAAGTCCTTTTGGATTTCCTTAAACAAAAGAAAGTTCTTGCTGCAAACATTTTGAATCTGTTCATCTCTCTTTTTCTCTCTTCACCCTCAGGCATATTCACATAGTTGCTTCCTTTACTTTCATCTTTGACATCTGCCCAAATGATTCTTCATCAGCAATGCTATTTGTGGCTTTCCATTGATATCAGAACCTCTTTCCCCTCACTTGCCCTGTCTTTTGTCTGCTTTGTTTTCTTCTGTATCACTGCTCACCATCTAATGTATGAGATACATGCATATTTAGCTTCTGACTCTTATCACTGCAATATAAGTTACTCAATGACATGCATCTCTGTTTTGTTTACTGCCTTGTTTGGGGGAGTCTAGCACAGTACTTGGCACATTTTAGGTACAGTATTCATGGAACAGAACATGAATGAATGGGTAACTGACTGTACTTCTTCAGCTAATGATTGGATGGGTCCATAAACCAATGTGAGCAAATATAAAAACAATTAACAGGACAGTCATGAAAGCTTGGGTAGGACCAGCCGATTTCTATCTTATTTCTGTATTGCTGCTTAATAGGTTGATTACCTTACACATATTTCAGCAACAATTATTTTGTATGCTATTTCTTTTTTGTGTGTGGTACCAAGGATCAAATCTAGGGCCTACCACATGGTAGGTACCTGCACTACCACTGAACTACACCCTCAATCCTAATTTTTCCAGGAATATGCCTACCAGAATAGTGTGATGACTCCCTGGTACTGTAGATCTCTTTTTAAAGTCCAAAGATGGAGGAGACTAAAACAAACAGAGAGATAGATAGAGAACGAAGGAGAGAGGGAGAGACAGAGACTGAGACACCGAGAGACAGAGACACAGAGACAGAGATGGATAAGACAGAGACAGAGAGAGGAGTGAAAGAGACAGGAGTAGAGCTGAGAATGTAATAAAATACTTCGTTATAATTACAGAAAAAAACAAACAAACAGGGGCTACTCTGCCTCAAAATTAATTTAGTGAAACTTCCCTGACTCCAGAAGCTTTGTTTATTTATTAGTATGGAATATGCCTGTTTGGCTCACCATATGCAGCTCTAGTAGAATGGGACACAGAGCACTGTCTGAGGCCAGACAGGTGTCCCCACATGCACTGGTGGGAAATGCCAGGCCAGAAGTGGCTTAGTGACTCCACTGTTAATTGAATGAGTATTTTACCTGATGAAGCTCTTTTGACTTGGAGGCACAATAAAAGAATTGCATTGAAGAACATACTGCAAGCCTGTGGTGCATGGGTGGCTAAGAGCACGCTCAGGGTTTGCGCTGATGGTGCTCAGGGGCACGACGAGATGGATTTGTCTCACACAAATGAGTAGTTTGACACCTTGTTGTTTAAAAATTGCTTATGTTTAAAGTACACTCCACAGCTAAAGGGCCACGCAGATGCCACATTACTGAATAGCATATGGACATTTCCAGGCTGTTAAAAATGATCGCACCAACCGACTGTTTCTACTGGGGCTTACTGTATTTACACAGTTCTAAGAGAGGAGATTACGCCTTTCAATGTGTCTCAGGGGACCTATATCACCAAGGAAAGGAAACAGGGAAAGCACTTGTGATCTCACAAGAGAAACTTTATGTTTCAGTAATGGCCTCTTTCTTAACAATGTGGCAGTTTTGAATCTCAGAGAGGCCAAATATATTTTAAGATAAAAACATTATTTTTATAATTCATAACTTAAGACTTTAAAACCAACTAAATGCAGTTTGGTAGCAAGGATGAAGTGAATGGCCTTTTGTGTGTGGACATCAAAACTCATTTAGCTGCTGGCACAAACTTATATGAGTTCAAAAACTGGCCGCAATTTTGTTGTAACTTCAGAGCTCTATTTGGGAAGGAAAATAGCCTGGAAGAATAGCTGTGCTTTTTCTCTGTGATGAAAGTATGACAGTACCTCCTGTGACCCCAAACTTCATAGTGTTGCTCACGGCCCTATTCTCTTCCATAGCTACACCTTTAACACTTTTCTCCCAGCCTTAAATCTTCCATGTCAGGCACAGGTAACCGTCTGATACACAGTGCATGCACAGGAAGCAGGAGGGAGGAAAGGCATGCTCACAGAGCACGGATGAACACATGACATAGGGCCAAACAGCAGCAGAAGAACAGGCCCCACTCCTACTTTTTGCCCTGGAATATGGGGAGAACTGTACGTGTTCACCTGGAAACATACACAACAGCAAAGATAAATTGGACAACAGAAGTTCCTTTCTAATATGTCCTTTAAGTATATAAAATTGCAAGTCATATATTAGCGAAAGCAAAAAAATTTCTGAGCACCATCTTGTGGGATGAGCTATCATTGTCATGCTGGATGGTACTCTTTCCTGGTCTCATTTCAACCAACTTGTATGGAAATGTACACTACAATTAATATCAATAGTCTGCTTTCCTGAGTAATGCTAAGCCGGCAGGTCTTCAGTGTTCTCACTACAAAAATGATAACTCTGTGAAGCAATGTCCTTGTTACTTAGTTCTATTTACCTCTTCCACAATGTGTTCATGTTTATGTATATCAAAATGTCATGTTTTACCCGATACTTACAATTTTATTCATCAGTTTAAATAATCAAACATTAAGAAATAAACACATGTACTGTGTATGTGTATACACACATTTATAAAGCTCTATTGATAACGAGTGTATTGAAGACAAAATGGACAGAATCAATGTATTTGTCACACTAATGAAATCATTATACTAGGGCTGGGGATTTAGCTCAGTGGCACAGTGCCTGCCTGGCAAGCTCAAGGTCCTGAATTCGATCCCCAGTACAAAAAAAAAAAAATCAATGTACTCTGAAAAAGTTTAGGAAAGCAGATAAAAATCAGTGTTTTGCATGCTTTTCAGTCCTAACATTTCTAAACCATCTGGAAACCCACATAAGTTTTAATTAGTGTTAAAAAGCCCACCAGCAGTTTATCTTAGTTGCTACAAGATGACATTCTTTAAATTATTTCACTTTTGAACATAGTTTCTGAGAATATTAATGGAATTAATATTTAATTAAGTTCTTACAGTATGCCAGACCCTGTAAGGACCATTTAATTCTAGTAACATGTGATAGAAAGTAGTATTATTTTTCTCACTTTACATATTACAGAGCAAAAAGATGTCAAATAACTTGCCCAAACTAGCACACTTGTTACATGACTGAGGCAAGCCCCTTGACTGTAAAGTCTGTATTCTTAACCAGGAACCTAATGCTTTTTTACATAAGATGGAATGAGAAATATGAAATAATTCAATGCCCTACACCTAGAGCTTTCAACTACACATGTATAAAATAATTTAAAAAGACTTGTATGTGTTGAGCTCTTCCATGCTGTACCAAATTGTAGAAGCACAATCAGAACGTTATTTGAAAGGGTTACTACCCAGGATGAACACACACACACACAAACAAACAAAGTGACCACAAGAGGGTAGATAGTCTGATTTGTTGACTAGTCATCCTAGTTGAATTTCTAATCATCTAGGCCACTTTTATCAACACTATAGGAAACATTCATGTGGGCACATATTTATTTTTACAAATGCTATCAATAATTGTATCCATCCTGACACTAGAAGTGAGACAGAGTTCTTGAGGTCTTCTGAGGCCTGGAGGGGCAACATCTGTGTTTCCCCCAAAAGAAGACCTAACTGGAAAATAATCAACCTTGAAAACCAGAGATCAAAAATGCCAGCCCTGATTGCCTCATCTTACCTGCCATTACAGAGTAACCAGAGAGCAAGAGAATAGTAAGGTATAATCTTCTGCATGACATTGGTCATCTCCATGGTAATGACCAGTGCTTATTTTCCAGTTAAGTCTTATTTTGGGGGAAACATAATCTCTATAAGGCACTGCCTGTGATGGTGGCCAGAGCAAACAGAAACAGTTATTAAAGAGTGGATCAACTCTGTATGTGTATGAAGTGTCCTGAGTAGTTCCTTGGTATTAGTCAAAAGAGCTAAATGTGAGAAATAGTTAAGACTCAGTGGCCCCAGAACTTTGGTTTCTTTGGATTACATCAATTTCCATCCCTTATAACCTACCCTGCCCCAGTCTCTTGGTAATTGTCACCAGCAGTCGAATAATAGTGGGAGGCCAGGGTTTTGCTGAGAGGCAACTGACTGCTGTGTTGGGGCATATCCACTCTAGAATAATGCTACCTGAGAGTAAACCCCATCTTTGCTATTCAGGTTGCCCTTCAGCAAGTTACCTTATGTCTCTGTCCCACTGTACACATCTAGAAACTCCAGACTTCATCATGAAAATTGGACAAGTCAATGTATACAAAGCACAGGAAACAGTGTCTGACATACTGTAAGCCTTCCATGAGTGCTAGTATTGCTATATTTTATTACTATTACATCTCAGACCAAAGAAAGGTCTTGTTCAAGGCAGTGATTTTCAAAGTACATTATCCCATTAGTAGGTCATGAAATTAGTTTAAAAGTTCTTGAGTTGTATTAAAAATGGAGTATAATTATGTAAAAAGGAATAAATCATCAGAATTTAAAACACAATTTAGTATAGGTAACAATTACTTTATGGAACAAATGTGCATGTGCTGTGTGTGTGTTCCTAGTTGTATCAGAAATTGAAATAGGGCCAGGGATTTAGCTCAGTGGCGCCATGCCTGCCTCCCAAGTGTAAGGTCCTAAGTTCGATCCCCAGAACCAAAAAAAGAAAAAAGGAAAAAAGAAATTGAAATGTATTTTCCTCATTATGAGAAATGGAAAAAATGGAAACAAAGCCTTTGTAAATAGGAAAGGGTGGAGGGAATGAAGGGAGGGCTAGGAATGGGGAAAAAATAAGAACCAAGATGCATCATGTAAAGGTACAAGTTCCCAATGAGAAATGTAAATGTGTTGTATACCTAAAATGTACCCATAAAAAAATTTAAGAAAAAAAAAAGAAATATATTTTCCTCTCTCTTTTACTCTTTTCTTTTCCTTCCTTCCTTCTCTCTTGGTCTCTCCCCACCAGAATGGGAATTGAACCCCGGGCCTTCTCATTGAACTACATCCCTAGCCCTTTTCATCTTTTATTTTGAGACAGGTCTTGTTAAGTCGCCAAGTAGCCCAGGCTGGGCTTGAACTTTCAATTCTTCTGCCTCAGCCTCCCAGAGTGTTGAGGTTGTAGGTGTGCACCACTGTGCCCATTTTCTTAATGACAATCATCACCAAACATATTTGAATATTACTGGCTTAGTAGTATAATACAGAAAGTATCATGGTATCCTAATACCTGTGCAAAAAAGCACTTTTAATTTTGTTGCAGTTTTAATGTCTAGCATTTAATTCATAAATTACCCAGTTACACAACATATTCCATGTTCTAAGTATTGCATCGCCATGTGAGATTACAATGACAACAAAATTTGACATGGTCCTGGCCTTGCTTTAAAACTTCTTTTTATATATATAATTAAATTGTTAATTAATTAAAGTCTTAAATACAAAGGAAAATAACTCTCAGGAAAACTTAGGAGACTATCTGTATAGTTTAGGGTTTGAGGAATTCTATTGAAATAGATTCTGGGAATGTAGTTATTAAAAAATAATAACTATTTGCTTTTGTGAGGACTTTTGAAACTTTCACAGAAAAAGTAAAAAATAATAGAAAACCAACAGACTGGGAAAAATACTTGTAATTCACATGATACACAATGAGTACATTTATCTATGCAAAGGACTCTTTCAAACTGATTAGGAAAAATCTCAATGGGCAAACCATAACAGACAATATATAGAAAATAAATTTATTTTCATGAAATAATTACATGAAATAATTTACATATAATTATATGAAATCATAATTTCATGAAATAATTACATGAAAAATTGCTCTAGTTCAAGAGTTGGAAAAAGTAAATTGAAGAATAATATAATTCCATTAGACAGGCACATATACCAAGTCCTGTAGTATTTTTCCTGGTGGGTTTGTAGAAATAAAGGGTAGTGATTGTGGAAATGTGTAGTATCAGAGACTTCTAGGCATGTAATCTGTCAACCTCTACTATAATTAAAATTATGCATACCTCTGACTGAGCAATTCCATTTTGGGGAATATATTCAATTTATCCCAGTACATAATGGTATTATACAATAATATTCAGTGCAGTATTTTTTGAAGTACCCAAAAATTGTAAACAAAATAACTACCTATCAATAAAGGAATGGGTGAATAAGCTCTGTTAAATTTGTTCTATAATTTTATTATAAAATTATTTCAAAGACCTAATTAGAACTATGCCTGATGAGTTAGAATCTTAAAGATATTTCCATAAGGTAATTCTGAGCAAGAAAAGCAAGATATCAATAAATTACATGAAATATTAATGAAATATTGCATATATGTGTATCTAGGTGTGTATACATTGTTCAGTACATTTATAAGTACACAATAGTATGGGTGTATATACAGTCTGTATATATGTGAATCTGTAAAAGATAACATGAATATACAGAAAATAGGGCATAAATAACTAATCTTAATGAGAGGTGAGATCCTGATGGCATAGAGGACCAAAAAAAGACAAAAACAAACGCTTCATGTCAAAAACAAATATTATTTGATCTCATTTATGTATGTGTGTGGATGTAAGAAAATAAACTATAAAAACAAATTAATAAATTATTGTTACTAAAATGTTAAAGAAATATAACACAATCAAATGTATAAAAGTGAAAAATCAGTGGACATCAACATTTGACATTAAAGATTAAATATGTAAACCAAGAATAAGATTCTTAGTGTCCTGTAGACCTCACTCTTTCTAATTCTGCCCAGGAAATTTTTGTTACTATCTAGATTGTTAATGGTGCCTTTCCTTAAATATTTGTCTTCCTCAACCTCCCCTACACACAAACACTGCTTGCTCCCACAAACAAACTCAGGAACACTCGAGAGCAATTATGTGGCACAGAATTGTTCTTACTGAATCAAATTTTATTATGAGTCCATTGGCAACACCGAAGAACTTTTGACATGGAATTTGTTTTTATACTCTAAAGATATTGCCATTTTATGAATTACTGAAGAGTTTTGTCACATCTTAAAATTCTAAGTGAACCATTGTCTTACATAGTATGTTCTTTATGAGCAAAGGAAACAAATTACTTTCAGTTGGCTGAATAATTGTATCCCTAAGGACTTTAATATTCACTGGAAACCACATTGTAGACTGGTCTCCATCTGAGGTGGTAGAAAGAGTGATGTCAAGCTTTACTCCCAGTTCCAAATTTTTACTCCACTTTTCTCACTTATCTTTATTTATCATAACATGTAAGTATTTTGTAAGCCTTTCAAATCTTTAGGATCTATGCAGGTGATAGATACATATCTACAAACAACAATAAAGGCCTGACACAAGAAGCAGCGATCCTGATATTGACTTTAAGGCACACACAGAAAGTAGGTCTCCTCAACACAGGCCGTCGCTGAATACTTCTCCTTCATATGGAGGAACCGTAAATTGGTATTGTACACTGTACCAATTTTGTTCCATATTTTTTAATCTAAATTAACTCTCTCCTATTTTCTCTCTCTGTGTATGTGTTCTTATTATAGAAAAAAATCTACTTTTGGTATTTTTAAATTCTCAAAATAAAGAACCTCTACAGATATGAATATGTGTGGACATTTCCTCCGGAAGAAGACTGGTTCTCTCCTACAGAAGGGAACCAGGTAGCCAGAACCCCTTATGAAGCCTCTCTATAGTAGCTTAATACCTAGTTGTGCTACATGTCCCATTGGGTTCCACATTAGTCAGCTTTCCATTACTGTAACACACTTGAGTTAACTTATATGAAAGGAGGAAAGATTTATTTCTGTTCATGGTTTCATATTTTTCAGTCTATGTCATTTGGTCTGTTATGCTTGAGCCCATAGTTGGGCAGAACATCACACTGGGGATTGTGTGGCAGAGTGAACTGCTCACCTCACAGTTGCCAGGAAGCAAAAAGGAAGGAAAAAGAGGGCTGAGGGTCCTAATGTCCCCTTCAAGGGCACGCCTCCAAAAACCTAACTTCCTTCTACTTCCTTACCCAAACCCTCAAAGTTGCATCCCCTTCCAATAGAACCATAGGCTGGTAACCAAGTCTTTAACACCAGGATCTTAAAGGACACTTATGCTTATTCCAATAAGCTGCTTCATAGAGAAACAGATACAGTTAAGTTAGGCAGTTTGTTTCAAATTGCATTCAATCCATTCTCTTAAAAAATATATGAAAGAGAGATACATGGCCCAATTTTCTTTGCTTGCACAACCATTTTTCTTCCATGAATTTTCTGATTGTGTCAACGTGGTAATAGAAGCCAAAAAGTTCATTATGCTCTCATTCAGGCAAAATGACCACCAGTTTATCAGGTAGCTATGCAGCTTCTTTACACCAAATATATCACAGCTTTGAACAAAATACAGCAGGATCACAGATGACTCCTTATTCCTGACAAATGCATACCATGGACTTATATTAAAATAGCTTAGTCCAATATTCTTAAAAATTTCTTGTTATATTCTAATATTTTAGCAAAAAAATGCATATCATTTCACACTTAATAAAACAACTACTGTATCTCTCCTGAAAAATATGAAAAAATTTATATCACGGAGAGTCAGTCAAGAAATAGAAAATCAATCCAATATTTCAAAAGAGCAAATCGACTTCTCATTTAATAGGCCTGTGATTCATACATGAGGAAAAACATCAAAAATAAGTATAGAAAACAACAGTTACTAAAGGAATTTCAAGAAAATAAATACACTTGGGAAGCCGATCGAAAAGGTGTCTTAAAACCTTCATAAGAATGCATAAAAATTTTTATTATAAACACACCATTTTACCCTGATACAATTTTTCAGTATATGATTAGTCCTCCAATGAGATGATATAGGAAAAGATAGCTCTTCATTTTGGATGAATATAGAAAAGATAGAGCTGAAGAAGTTCAGAGTTGTGTGTGAACCAGTTCTCTCTGGACAGATGGAGCACCTGAGGCGGTTAGACTTCATTTATTCTGCAAGATGGTGACCATCAAAGAGCAGGGCTGGTGCTGTCCAAGGGGCAGGACACCACCTGTCCAGCACCGGCAGCATCGACAGTGCCCCAGGCGGTGCACACACTTGGAACAAGTTCGGAAGTTTCAGATCCTATACACAGATGCCCAGCTGACACAGTGCACTCTGTTTGGAGGTGACAAGAGTACCCAGTATTCAGATCACTTTGATTGCACTATTATTATTCTACACTCTCATATTTCAACCCAACTGCTGCATCATCTCACAGTATCTTACTGGAAGCAAAGTTAAGATGAAGCTGATGAACAAAGCTCATTTATGATGCCTATATCTTTAATGTGTTAAGCTTTCAATGAAGAAAAGTCTAACATTATTTAAGGGTATGTCAGTAAACACTGTTGGGAAAATGTAGGAAGTCTATGCAAAAATATCTTTGTGGGCAGAAAACACAAATCTAAAACATAAATCTGGGGCCGATTTGATGCATGGAAATAATTTATCAGGGTCAAATGGTGTTCATTATAAGTTATTTAAGTTAAATTACTAGAGAGGATAAAGATGGCTAAGGAGGGGAGAAAAGTAACCTCTAATTCATTTATTCATTCCTTCAAAACACATTATGCACTTATGTGGTCCCAATACTGACAGACTGCTATTGATTTAACTAATGAAACAGAGGATTCCATCCTAGGTTTTGCCTCCAGAATGAAAATACAGTATCACCAATCACCAAAGGATTACATTGAATATATTCACTTCCTTAATTGAATTTAGCTTCTTTTAGATCAGCAATAAAGTACGAACAATAGCCATTTGGCTAAAATGTTGATATCATGTTTACATATTAATAAAATCATTTATAATGTCATTTAAAGAAGTAAATGTGTTCTGTTTTACTGAGTGAAACCTTTTAATCTTTTTGAAAACTGGTGTCTGAATCCTTCTCGTCATGGGAAATGCTCCTTCCTCATCCCGAGGCATAGTCTGCCTTCTCAGGAGGCTGATGTATTCCAAACTGGCCTTTGAGGTTTTGCCTGACGGCCATGGGCCAGCACCATGGCGATGCTTTCCTCTGCCCCTTTCTGCCTGTCTGGGTAAGGCTCCAGGTTCTTCTACCCTACATATCACCTTGGCCTTTCTGTGGTTCATGGCTGCACAAACAGGCGATTCAGGCACAGCCTCATACTTTCTTCTCTCGCCCCTCAAGCCCTTTCAATTCTATCATATTATTTTTTCTGTAGTCAAGATTGATTTCTTGGTGGCTAAGATAGAATAGCATCTCACTTTTTATTCTTCTCTCACTTTTAGTAAAAGGAATAGAAGAAGAACTAATTTTCACTGAATACATACCAGGAACGAGGGATAGTGCTGGGTTCTTTATTTTGTTCTCACATTAGCGTCACAATAATCTGTCATTATTTGGTTCACTTTAAGAATGTGGTTCCAGCTAGAATTCAGTATTACAGTGATTGTATATTATCATGCCATCTTTTAGTCCATGTGGAACTTAGTCCTCTAATTATTAACTTCAGAGAAATGACGAATTCCTACAAAGGAATATAATATGGAAAATAATTTCTTTCAGAACACAAGGCATAGACTTGTGGGAGAAGCTGATTCAATGAAGGTATATAATACAATTTAGATTAAGTTAAATGGGTGAAATCCTCTACAAGCCAAACACAAACAATCAAGAAAGCTTTTCCTGTGGAGGAACTGCTTCTTCCAAGGAGAACAGGGCCTTTGAAAGCACAGAGTGCTTTTTCTGTCAGGCAATATTTGTGTATAATGGGGGGAGGGTGGCTAGGGAGCTCTCAGGGATTAGGGGCCCAGGTGCATACAAGAAGGTAAGAACTAATAGGTAAGAATGTAGATCTTAAAACTGAAGTGCAGACTTAGGATATAAAACGCAGGAGGATGAATTTGTAAATAGTACTAAGCTTGGACATGAAACAAAATTAGGTTGTTTGATAATCCTGGGAGCCACACTTGTGTAGAGATGTTAGCTTAACGTGAGCTTCCTTGGCTAATCCATCCTCCTAAATGGCTATGCTTGGTGCTGCCATCATTCACTATTGTCACACTAAGCCAGAGCTCCAGTCACCTTGACTTCCATGTAAGGGCTTCAAAGTCCAACTTGCAGAGAGCTCAGAGTCTATTTCTACAGCATACTCAAGCCTTGTGCTCATATGATAATTTGGGTTTTTTTATTGTGTGTTTACATTAGTCACAATTTACTGTGGCATTTTATGTAAATTCAAGGGCATATTCTCAATAAGCAGGGAAAAAAAGGTTTCTCTTTTGACATTTATTGCTATTTGAAATTTAGATACTTTTAGGCATAAATTATAGTCTTACTCCAAAGAAACTACATGGTTTATTGATATTTAAAGCCTATTAAAATCTTAAGAAAATAATTTAGGTAGACTAAAACTCACTTTCTCAGGATTTAGAAAGATGCCTTTGTAAAATCAGTTCAGAGGCAGGATTTCGTTTCTAAGCAACATAAATTACCTTGATTACCAATTATGCAATCTTATTCCTAGAGCAGCAGGAAGAATTATACTGTCACTGTCACCTCTTGACTTTTGTACTGCTGCAAATGCTTCCTAAAAAAGGATGATTTTTAATCCATATTTTACTATTTGCAATACTATAATTTTGCTAATTTTAAATAAGTTTCTAAACCTTCATTTTCTTATTAACTTACATATTTGGTTTTAGAAATATTAGGCGCTTATACTTAATTTCCCCCTTATTTAAATTTTTTTATAAAACAAGTAAATACAGAACATGCTATATAACTACTTCTGTTTTAAACTTCTGTTAAATTTTACAATGCTAACTATTACTTCTACTATATCCAGTTAGATAACAAATTTGTGCTAAGACTTGAAACTTACTAAGTTCCTGATAATTCTTTCTTTTCAGAGTGCATGTTTTACTTTTCCCTTTTTTACGATAAAGGTTTATACATTGAAAATTCACTCTCTTTCTCACATCCAAATATAAGATAAGAAGTAGCACCAAGACACGCTTGGCCAATAGAGAAGTATCAGGACAGATAGAATTTCTCAGCATTGAAGAATTCTAATATTCTTTAAAAATGTTAATCTTTAAAGGAAGCTTACAGTACACATAAACATGAAATGATGTGAACATGTCATTTAAGGTGTCCAGCTACGTAAATTTCCATGGGAAATATTTTTTATTTTATAGTTTCTAGAGAAATAGGTAGTATGCATTAGATACATAATTACAGAGGATGTTTTTAATTTTACAATTTTGTGATTGCATCTATAATCTGATGAAATACTAAAAGATGGGAACTTTTCTTTGAATCAAAACAGTGAACATGACTGACTTACTTTATCCTAGTTCTACAGTTAGAGTTTTAGAAATAATGTATGTAGGATGTATTCGTTGAATCACCTACTTATGCATTCACTTGATATTTATTGAACATAGTTATGCTGAACAGGTATTGCAGTTACAATGATGATGAGTTACAATGACTGAGTTGTTTTCACTTTTAAAGAACAAGGTCAACTTAAAAAGACAAAAGTCTTTGTGCCAAAATGTACCAAATTATTTTCTTCATCTTCTAACTGCATTTTTATCTACCAGTTCATAAAAGCATATAATTACATTATTTCCTCTATCTAATGTATATCTTCTGTAACTGCAATTACTGGCATAAATTTGGTATATTTATGCAATTATAAAGTCAATGTGTATTTACAGACTGAGAGTTCATTCATCTCCAAAAAAAAAAAAAAAGAAGAGAGAGAGGGTACATCCACTTGTGGTGAAGAGAGTAAACCCAGTAATAATTAATTATGTGGTTATTGTACAGTAAAAACTATTGTGGTTACAAAAAAGAAAAAGTGTGCTTTTAAATGATAATGAAACTTTAGTGCCTGAATAGATCTCCTATAATATGTTCAACTTTCACTAAAAAATAAATAAAAAAGAAAAGGGAAAATTATTGTTTTCATTTTTTCCATTGCATGCAAATGAATCCAGCCATTCTTCCATGGGCACATAAGAGGAGCAAATTGAAGACTTAACCATTAATAAAATAGGACAAGAAACTTCCAGGAAGAAGGTAGAAAATGGTAGAAAATCTGTCATCTTTTAAAGAAAGGAAAATCAAACTAGAATGTGAAAAAAATGAATGTTAGTATAAAAATAATGGGCAGTGAAACCTAACCATAAAATGTTTAATACTCATAACTATATAGTGCAACTATTAATATACTTCTCTGACATGAAATATTATAGAGACTGAGCGAGGCTCCTCCAGTGTACAAACTAATACGTGAGGCTGCGTCCTGAAATGTTCATGAATCCTGTGAGGCCACTGGAATTCATTTCAAAGAATAGTGATTTCAGTGGTTACTAAACTCCCAGTTTAACGTTTTTCAAGCCACCCGAAGCTGCTTGCTTAGCTACCTGTGGGCTTTATTTCTTTGAAAAGGTGGGTAACTGATCCGGACGACCAGATGTGGTACATACATATTACTTCCGTTGTACCCATACCATGTGCCATTCCAAGGCCACAACTGGGAGCCCAGCATAAGAAGGTCAGTTCCCGGAGGCAGTACGGATGGAGTTAAACATCCTTGAAGGTGATAATTGTCAAGGTGTAGAAACACTCGACATTAGTAAATGGTATATTCCAGACTTCACCCTCAGAGATTTTGATATCCTTTCCTAGGTTGTGTCTTTAGGGATTTATAATTTTCCAAAATTATGGTATATTAGGCATTGATAACTCATTTTGAGCAGAGACTGGGAAAGTATATGAGAGCTTGAATTATATATAAACACACCTCTCTGCAGAGAAAGAGTTTCATTTTGTAAAACAAAACATCTCTGATTAAATAGGGGTTTGGCCCATAATGTGGGAAAAAATCTTCACCTGCTCTTCCTCAGACAAAGGTCTACTATCTCAAATCTATAAAGAACTTAAAAAGATCAGACCTCTTAAATTTAAAGACCCAATCCAAAATTGGGCATCTGAAATGAAGAGACATTTCTCAGAGAAGTAAAAGCAGCAAACAAATATGTGAAAAAATGTTCAACATCACTGGTCATTTGAGAGATGCCGATGAAAATAACACTGAGATTCCACCTCACCCCACAAAGAATGGCTGCTATCAAGAAATCAACAAATAACAAATGCTGGTGGGGTTGTGGGGAGAAAGGAACCCTTCTCCATTGTTGGTGGGAGAGCAGACTGGTGCAACCACTGTGGAAATCAGTATGGAGATACCTCAAAGAACTAGGGCTGGAAGTCCCATTTGATCCTGCTATTCTCCTGCTGGGGATCTTCTCCAAAGAATTAAAAGAATCATACCACAGTGATATATGGGCACCCATGTTCATAGCAGCACAGTTTGTAATAGCTAAAACTTGGAAACAGCCCAAATGCCCATCAACTGGAGACTGGATAAAGAAAATGTGGTTTTTTTCATAAAATGGAGTACTACTCACCCATAAAAAATGAGAAATTAGAGACATTTATAGCTAAGTGGATGCACATTGAGGTGATACTCTTAAGTGAAATAAAAGGACACACACGTATAAATACCGAATAGTTTCTCTGGTGTGAGAAACTGAAAGTATAAATAAGGACTAAATGTATAATAGGTAATGTGAAATAGGAATAAAAGGGGCAAAGGGGAAGGAAGTGTGAGGGCTAGGGGAAAGGACAGAAGGAAATGGGTTTAATATGAGAAAATGGAAAAATAGGAACAAAATCTTTGTAAACAGGGAGGAATGGAGGTGTTGAAGGGAGGGCTGGGCAAGGGTGAAAAGTAAGAACCAAGAGAGATTATGTAAAGGTGCAAATTTCCAATGAGGAATGTCATTATATTGTATACCTAAAATGTAGCAATGATTAGAATGAATAATCAATAATGCAAAATAGGAAGAAAAGGTCCAAAGGGGCAGGGGAAAGGAAAGAAGGGAAAGGAAAAATGCTGAGAAATGCAAAAAATGAAAATAAAGTCTTTGTAGATAGGGAAGGGTGGGGGGGGGGGGAAGGGAGGGCTAGGAATGGGGAAAAAATAAGAACCAAGATGCATTATGTAAAGGTACAGTTCCCAATGAGAAATGTAATTGTGTTGTACACCTACAATGTACCAATAAAATAATTTAATTTAAAAAATAAAACAAACAAACAAACAAACAAAATAAATAAATAAATAAATAAATAGGGGTTTGGGGGGCTGCACTTGACATCAGTGGATATGGGAGTTGTGGCATATGTAATTATATTAATAAAATCAAACAGTACATGACATTTAAGATAATATTCTTTCTTTCCTGTGTATGATGGGCACACATTTGAGAAATGCTTTGGGAAATTAGGTAAGGCAAGAGGCTGCAAATGGATGTAAGAGATTGTCCAACAGTGTTATTGCTCTGGGTACTTTATAATTGTCTGTACTACCTCAGATCAGATCTATACAAAAGCTGATATTTTGCTGCCATTTTTAAGCAAAGAGATCCTTAAAGGCAATGAACATCAATTTTCTCTTTTAAAGCAGTACAAAATAGGGGACCTGTCCTAAATTGTAGAATCAGTCTTAAGAGCTCATTTTTAAAGAACAATGTGGAACTTTACAAAAGAAAAGGAACAAGTGCTTAGCTCATTTTCTTTGTTTTCTCCACTCTGCCAACCAACAAAGGAATGAAAATACTAGAATGTATTTTTCCATTATTCAACTTCTATTGTATATGCAAACTTCAAACTAGGAGAAGTGAATTTAAGAAACTTATGTTTCAGTACTTATATTTTATAGGATAAATTCTGGTATCTTCCTAGATGGTTGTTATCACCAAAATTATTTCACTATATTTTGCCAATTGCACTGGCAAAATTTGGAACCTCTCATCTTGGTTTAAGTCCTAGATTTCCTTTTTATTTTGTAACTTCTATCCTGTTAACAATGTAAGTCAGATTCTATTACTCATATTGTCAAAATTGTTCAATGCCCTACTGTCTCAGTCAGTATAAGAGCCAAATCCTGAAAATGGCCCCTTGGCCTACAAGATCTTCTCTCTCCCATCTTTTCTTCCTTCACCTCTTGTTTTTTTCTTCAGATGCAGCCCTGTGGGCTTCTTGCTTCTGGCCTCAAGGATATCTCAGAACCGTGGCCTTGTTATCTCCTTGCTCTTTTGATCACTCCTATTTATTACTCTCACCACTTCCAAATTTTTCCCAAATATTATATCTTTTCTCTGAGGCTGCCTCTAGACATACCACAACCCCATTCCCTTCCTTCCAACTGTCATTTATTATCCCCCTTGTGGGCTTTATTTTCCTCTAAAGTACTTATCATCAAATGAATATCATGCATTATATATTTCTGTAGGAAAGATTTGCATTTTTGTGTATATCTGTATCTTGTTTTTGCCAATAGTGTTTAACACATAACAGGAGCCAAATATTTGTTGACAGTTAAATTTGATGTTTTTTTCCTCTATAGGATAACTAGAAAAAGAAAGAAGGGATGAACCACTTTGTCCCAGGTAATGCAAGGAGTTTGGCCTCATTCAAAGCAGTTTAAACAGCAATATTATATTTGAATAATTATTCACATCTTTGAAAATCAGATTTTCTGTAAAATGTTAGGAGAGGACTAGAAGTGCTGACTGTTACATAATCTATGTTTCCCATAGTCACAGTTAACCAGATAATAGAAATTCTGTTCCCCTATTTAAACCATAAAATACAAAGCACCTACTCAGAAAGGAGGACTGAAATCAACTAAAAAAATACAGAATCATAAACCAAGATTTATTAAAACCAAGACAGTACAGAATCATAAAGAAGAGGCACAAATTTTTCTTGAGAAAATTTATTTAATGTTAAATCTGTCACTCCCTCTGCCCCAGAAAGCAGCACATTCAAACCCTTAAGATGACATTTGTTTGCACCTTAACGCTTTCATAATTTGACTGAGCCCTATGATACAGAAGGTAACATGCAGATTAGATTCATAGGTAAGGAACTATTTCAAATGTACTTACACATACACAGTTTATTATGCCTGAGCAATAATGATCCTCCCACACTGGAGAAATGGATGAACTATTCTGTGGGTGGGTGGGGGTACAGAAGGCTGCGGGGGCAATGGTAGCAAGGTGACCACTGAGGGCTCCAGGGAGAGCCTGCCCTTTGATACCACCTTTCTCTCAATCTTTTAAACCAGAAATCTCTGTGTTGTTCTGATTCCTCTCCCTCTCTCAGCCTTGCAAACAATGAGTCACAAAATTTTATTGCAGTTGTTTCCAGTACCAGCCATCTCCCACCCTGTAGCCCTGAACTCAGAATTCATCCTGTTTAGGTTGCACTTTGGCAACAACTTCATAACTCCCTGTCCCCCTCCAGTGCTTCTCCACGCCACACCTCATGTCACGGTCACACACACCTTCCTTTACCCAAGAATCTGTCACATGGGATCCAATTCTAAGTTTTGCAGTGTGGCATACAAGGCTTCAAAATTTGAAATATCCTTTTCCAGTCACATCTACTACTTTTGCTTCATGAACATCAAGATCTTGACATAAAAAAGTATCAGAGAGTAGCAGATTTAAGTGACTATGGGACTTTAATTTTTTTAATTTTACAGGTTTAGTGAAATATATTCACAATTAACTTGTCTGTCATTCTTATATAATAATAATTATGAAGATTTTTTTTGAGACAGGATCTCAATATATAGTTAGGGATGGCCTTGAATTCACTATGTAGCCCAAACTGGCCTGAAAGTTGTAGTGATTCTCCTGCCTCTGCTTCCCAACTGTTGAGATACAGATGTTTGCCACCATACCCAGCCTATTGCATACATTTAGAGGACAGAATAAACAGTAAAATATTCTATCAAGTTCAACGGTATTCAATGTTAAAGAAGAAAAAGTAAATAAAAATATCTATACCCATGTAAACACTTAAAATCCAATCAAGTCATGTAAAAGTGTAGGGAGGTTATAGATTTAGAGGAACTTATCTCACATGAGTGCTTTCAATATGTACAGTCATTTTAAAGGTCACTTATAGATCTGAGCATAATCTGATATAATCCTGAACAAAAGAGCCTGTCAATAACTTGCCTGACTATCCCCAAAACTGCATCACTTACTCCATTATTGGATAAACATCTTTCAACCTTAGAGAGATTTCAAATTAATAATACACACATTCAAGAAAACCAAACCAGTTGTATTTATATCTTGTGTAGATGTTGCGTCTGTTGCTATTTTTTTTAATTTTTATTTTTGGTACCAGGGATTGAACTCGGGTCCTTGCACTTGTGAGGCAAGTGACAGAAACACTGAGCTAAATCCCCCCTCCCTTTTTTTTTGGTACCAGGGATCGAACTTGGGACCTTTCACTTGGCGAGGCAGGCGGCTCGTGTTGCTATTTTACATACTAGTAAATTTCAATATGTTTTGCATGTTTACTGAATTTAAATGGAGTAATGTATAATTAAGTAACTATTTTGGCAATGTAGTTTAAAATAGAAAAATATTAAAGTTTATACATAGTGTTGGAGCTTAGAAACAAATTTAAGAAACCATATATTCATTTATTATAATTACTCAAATACTTTGAACATTGTGTTAATCATTTAAGTGGAAAACTTCAAAAAAGTAAATCAATCTATCTGATTTGTACTTAAATCTTACTATGTTTGAACAAATTTGACTGTATTAGGCCAAATACTATCTAAAGATTAAAAACAATTGCTAAAACAGAGAGAAGAGAGAAGTGAGAAGAGAGAATAGGAAAGGGAGGTGAGAGACGGGGAGAAAGGAAGAGGAGGCTAGAGAGAGGCTTCTAAAGTTACAAGCTTAATAAGAAAAACTTTTAGATTTATAACTTTAATAAATTGCTTATTAATTTTTAAAGCCAAAGAAACTCCTACCATGTTTTCTGCCCACAAAAACATGTTTAAGACATCAAAAAGTCATTATGAAACAATCTTTAACTTTCTTAGGCAAAGTTGTTCCTCTTCCCATGATCTTATAATGAGACTTTTCCCCTAAATCTATAAAACTTCTTTTTTCTCTCTTTCAGACTCTGTTTTCTTCAATGGAATATGAGCTGTTTAAAATCTGATCTGTATGATCATTGTATATTCAAATATGGTTCATTTGGATTAATTGCATTCTTCATGTTCAAACCATTTTCTAGGTTATGCGTTTCTTTGCTCTGTCCATAAACCACTTGCTGCTTATCCTGTGTTGGTTGCTGCTCCTTCCTTTTGCCCTTCAGGAGCAACAATCTTAGAGCTAAGTCGCATTCATTGCTACACTCTAGGAGGCTTCCTTACCCATTCTTCCTCTGACAGCCCATTCAACTGTCACAGTTCTACTCTCTACCACTTAAATCAGTATCACAACTGCAGTCCTTGCTTTTGAGCCCCAGTCCTACATTTTTTTCTTTCTTTTTGTTATTTCTGGGACTGGGGATTGAACTTAGGAACTTGCTTTTGGAAGGCAAGCACAGTGCCACTGAGCTAAATCCCTAGCCCTCAGTCCTACATTTCTGCCTGCAGACATTTATTTTGAAATATCTTATATCGTCAAATAACATGGTTTTTATACAAAGTCAAAAATTACTCTTTAAAAACCAACTTATTCTATGATTTTCTCAATTTCCAAAGGGAATAGCATTATTCTTACAGTAGCCTACTACTGAGAACGTGGGATCCTCATTACAGTTCCTGGCTCACAGCAATTTCTCCCTAGCCTCACACCCTACTGACGATGTCTTGATATTTTTGTCTTGTTTTTATCCTCAACTTCTATCCCTTTCCTAGTTTGTGTGACCAAGGCCCAGTCCTCACTGTCGCCTGTGTTTAGCCTTAGGGTCTTCTTCCTGAGCGTGGCTGCACCTCACCATGAGCTGCTCCTACGTAGCTGCTAGTTGACAGCATAGCTTGAGGCACATGGCTCCCCTGATCAGTCTGAAGTATAGAGTCCAAACCCTGTGGCCATAAAATTAAATCCTGTTGCCTCATCTCATGCTAACTTTCTAATCTTATTTCCTATGACTTCCTTTAATGGTTGCTCTACTTCAAGGGTTGAAAAAGGCTTCCTGTAATGATGCAAACAGCAAATATTTTAGGCCTTTGGTGTCATGTGGACTACAATTTATTTCAGCTCCACCATTATAGCACAAGAGTAGCTGTATACAATATATAAACAGATGTAAGAGGCTATGTTCCAATAAACTTCGTTTAAAAAGAAAGGGTGGGCTACATTTTGCAGGAGGACCACACGCTGCCCACATCTGCCTCTAATCCAGTCAGATTTTTTGATCCATTTCTTCAAATGTAACCACATTTTCACCTCTACACCCTTCACATCTCAAAGGTCCCACCTGTTCTCTGAATTGGAAAGTCGTATTAGGAGTCCTGTTAACACTCTCTTTAGAAACTTCTCTTACTCTTCACTTTCAGAGGATATATATTTTCCTTGACACTTCAGTACATGTTCTGTTTGTTCATTCATTCATTTAACAAACACTTTAGCTGCTCACTAGCCAGAAACTATGTGAAGGACTAATGATTCCAAGATGAGGAGATACTTTAAGAATGGTGAGGGTTGTGTGAGTGGAGGTGAAGTAGGAATGTGAGCCAATGCGGTAAATTAGACTAGCTTTATTTATGACATATAATGAAAATATGATATCATATTTATATTTGGTTAATATGCTTAATTGTACCTAAATTTAGAAAGCATTAATAAAGAATAGCTACATAACAATATATTTAAAAATTATCCTTATATTTAAAAATCAAATTTAAAATTTTTCTTTTAAAAGCTAATAAGTGTTTTATTGCTAAGCATAAAGATACTGTTTTCAAAAATAAGACTAGAAGTGTTAAAGCTCAAAAGTCTCTTGATTTCTGTTATAACATTAAATTAAACTTAAACTATGTTTCATTAAGTTAAAAATCTGTTTGAAAAATATGCTGAAACGACAGGATAGAGTAAACATTTCCTAATCCTTTATTTTATTTATTTATTTATTTTGGTACCAGGGGTTGAACTCAGGACTTTGCGCTTGTGAGGCACATGTGGTGCTACTGAGCTAAATCCCCGGCCCTCCTAACCCTTTATTTACCAGTGTGATAACTTTATTTGCATTCTGCCTCTTCATGACAGTGTGGCACTATATTAATATTTTCCAAGCAAAATTGCTTGAGACATTCTATTATCAAAGATTATATACTTACTGAAAATTTTTAGTTAAAGCAAAACCAGGCAAAATAAAACATGTTTTCGGTTTTTTTTTTTTTGGTACTGGGGATCGAACTCGGGCCCTTGCGCTTGCGAAGCAGGCACCGGAACCACTGAGCTAAATCCCCAGCCCCAAAACATGTTTTTTCTAAGTGTAGGAGGGTAAGTAGATCTACCTTAAAACAAAATAGATAAATTTCTCTTTTATGATCAATTATGGAGCCTATAATAATGTGTATAGATATTCATGTCTCTATATTCTACCTTTTCTATTAGGTCATAAGTTTATAAACATTAATGATCATACAGGATATCTTTTAAAATTTGTTTTTTTTCTTTCTACAGTATCAATAAAAATATGTTAATGGTTATAGAAACAGAATGCATTAAATATATATTTTCTTTTTTAAAGAAATTATTATGAGGTCTAAATTTTAAAAGAAAACTTTATTAACCAGAGATATTAAATACAAAAGTGCTGTATATTAAAAAAACTTCATCTCCTTAAGCAAGTTTGCAGGATATAAGATCAAGATTAAAAAAATCAATTATATTTTGTATAATACAGTACTAATGAACTATCTAAAAATAAGATTTCATAATTCTACTAGCAACAGCATTAAAAAGAATAAAATACTTAAGAATAAATTCAATGAGAGTAAGACTTATATGTTGAAAAGTAAGTCTGGCATGATGGAATTTATATCAGGAATCCCAGCAGTCTGGGAATCTAAGGCAGGCAGATTGCAAGTTTAAACCCTGTGTGGACAATAGAACAACCTAGTGAGACCCTGTCTCAAAATAAAAATAAAAAGGGCTGGCAAAGAAGCTGATTGAAAAGACACTGGATTCAATTTCTAGCACCTCAAACAAACAAACAAACAAACAAGCACCTAAGAAAACATTGTTGACAGAAATCAAAGACATTCTAAATAAATAGAAAGACATCACTGATTTGAATATTTAACACCAATAAGGAGATGATACTCGCTGAATGATCGACAAATCCAACACAATGCCTATCAAACCCTAAGCGCCTACTGTACAGATTGATCAGCTGACCCTGAAGTCCACACGGAATTGGAGAGACTCAGAACGGATAAGACAATTTTGAAAAAGAACAAAGGAGGATTCACATAGACTGATTTCAAATTTACCACAAATTACAATAATCAAATGATATGGTAGTGGTATTGGGACAGATATATCAAAAGAATAGAGCTGAGAGTCATGTTTCCAGTTAAATGTGTTTTAATAAGGGAGTCACAAACATTTAATGGGGAAGAATAGTTTTTTTCAACAGGGACACTTGGTATTTATCCCATGAAAAAGAATATATGGGCCACTGGTGTTGCATATCACATAGGGATGTTAAATCAAAATGGATAAAAGAATTAAATGTAAGCTCTAAAACTATAAAAATCTCAGATGAAACTGTTAAAAAAAACCCCTCTTGTGACTTTCTATTAGGTAATGGTTCTTTAGATATACCAAATCTCCTACTATAAAACATGTATAAATTAAACTTCAAAAAAGCAACAACTTTTGGTTTGCAAATGATACCAACAAGGATGTGAAAAGACAGTCCACAGGATAATAAAAAATAAACTGCACATCACTGATCCTGATGAGGGACTTGTCCAACATATATGAAGAAATTTTATAATCTCAAAGTGAAAATACAAGCAGCTCAATTAAAAATGAGTACAGAATGTGGGTAGACTTTTCTCTAAAGTATACAAATGGTCCATATGCACATGAAAGATGCTCATAAGGCATTATAACAACATAAATTGAAATTATAATATAATTCACACACAGGATTTCAATAACAAAATCATAATAACAAAAACAATAATGGATGATAGGAAACTTCTTTTGTGAGGATTTGGAATGATTCAAAGCTTTGTATATTGCTGATAGACATGACAAACCATACCATCACTTTGGAAAGCATCTCGATACTTCCACAAAATGTGAATCATAGAGTTGCATGTGAATGATCAGTTCCACTCCTAGTTATAGATCCATGAGAAATGAAAAATATTTTCACACAAAAATGTATAGCAGCCTTATTCATAAGAGCCAAAAACCAGATACTATGCAAATGTACATAAATTGATTAAAGCACAAACAAAATATGGTATATACAGAATAAAGAATATTATTTACCAATGAAAAGGAATAAAGTGTTCATTCATGCTACAGGAGGGGTGGTTCTTGGAAACGTAATGCTAAGTGTAAAAGCTCATCCTGCTTTGTTTGTTTCCATTTAATTTATAGAGACAGAAAGTAGGTTAATGATTTGCAGAGGCTGGAGAATGAGGGAAAGGAGACTGACTGTTATTGGGTATGGTTTCTACTTGGAATGATGAAAATATCCTTCAAATAAATAGTGGTGATGAATAACTGTGGATATTCTAAAAACACTGAATTGTATATGTCAGAATTGTAATACTATGGTATTTGAATTATACCTCAATAAAACTGTTATATTTTAAAATATCCGGACTTGGTTCAAGAAGTAGAATAAGTTACTTTTTCAGCAAATAACAAACAAAATAAAATCTCACACACTAGACTTTGTGACACATACACAATGTCTCTTTCGAAAAAATAAAGTATATTTCCAGATTCTAACCCTGCAGCAGGAGCCAGCCTTTATGTACAGCCAGCCTTATGCCAAAGAAATACAATTCTTTGAATATGCTTCAAAGGTTCCTAGTTCATAACTGGTGAGTGAAAGAAAAACAGAAAAAGACACCAGCCTTCACGCTCAGGAGAATGTTAGGTGTCCATGAGCAGCACTCAAGTTCTCTAAAATCTGGCAGAAATGAAAAGTGATGTGAAGTGAAATTCATAAATTATCTGAAGTCCTTATTTCAATTGAGACTGTTTACTTCTTTTTTATTAAATCTGCTCCTAATCACTCTGGGAAGTTGCAGTAATGGATAGAGTCAACTCACCTTTTGACTTTTCTCACTTCTTCAAATCACTCTGATACTCCTGAGTAACAATTACAGGACTGAAGAGTCAAAATAGAAACATAACAACAATACAATAATAAAAACTCCAAGAAAGTAAGCAAAAATATTCAAAAGTGCCATGGTAATAACCAAATGGCACAATTAAGATTTCACTGTATCTAGAACATTTTAAATTTAAATGTTGATCTCATCATTCACTATGAATGCCACTACATTTATGTTTTAAAAGAGGCTAATCATAAAGATTTTAATTCACATTACAATATTTAAAGATGCTCAATTTTTGTGTTTGTTTGCTGTAGCAAATACTTTAATGACATTTGACACAACTCAGAATCTTCTGTGAAATAGGTTCAAATTGGTGAGACTAAGTAAGCCAGGGTGGAGTCTTTATTTTTTAAAAAAAGGAAAGAAAAAGGAAACAAGCAAATGATGCATTTCACATAATAACAAAACATAAAATGGAAATTAAGTAGCAAGATAGCTAAGAAAAAATTTAAAGACTTTGATTCAATCCAAAAGATGCTCTGTTTAAAAAGTGAGAAAATTAAATGACTTTTCCTACATTAAATTCTGTCCATTTTCTATTGCTTATATAACATATTCAAATTTAGAGAAAACATGGATCTACTTTATAATTTTCAAGGCTAGAAACCCAGTATTATCTCAGTAAGCTAAAATCAAGGTGTTTGCACAGCTGCACTCTTTGAGAATGCAGAAAATTTATTTCTTGCTTATTTGAGATGCTGGCAGAATTCAGATCTTTGCTGTTGTAGGGCTGAAGTCTGTGTTGTGTTGCTGACTGTAAACTGAGAGGTATTCTCTGTTTCTAAAGGATTTTTATATTCCTTTTCTCACAGCTACTACCTCTATCTTCAAAGACAGGAGTGGCAGGGCCAGCCTTTTCGGGACATTTCTCTCTAAGCTTCCCTCTCCTTCTCTCTTCCCCTTTAGAACTCATAGTTACATTAGGCTCAATCATTTAACCCATAATAATCTCCCTCTTTGTTGTTTTTTGGGGGGGGTGGGGGATCAAACTCAGGACCTTTCACTTTCAAGGCAGGCGCTGGAACCACTGCGCTAAATCCCCAGCCCCTCCCTTTTTTAATATCAGCTGATTAGCAACTTTAATTCCATCTGCCACCTTAATTCTTCTTTCCTCTGCAATTCCTCTTTCCTAGTTATGTATCTCATGAAAGTAACATATATATAGGTCCTGAAAATTGAGGTGTGTGGATATATGTGGAGTGAATTTTGTTTTGGTTACTACAGAATATTATCATTGTAGTAGGAAAATTGATAGAATGTATTCTTATTCCTCAAATAAAAGAATTTTTAATTGTAATCATTCAATTATGATCATCATTAGTTTTTTGCACAGACAGGGACAAGAAAAAGATAATGGGATTATTTATGAATAGAATATAAAGTAGAATTGTTTATTCATCCAAAATTTACAACAGTTTTGATTAACTACTTTGTGTCAAGTTGTATATTAGGTACTCGATGTGTAGAAATAAATGAAACAAAAATAGGCTCTGCCTTCTGTATGCTAAAAGCTTAGAGAGAAAAGCAAATAATAACTGTGTAATTGCTAAAACAAATGTATAATAACAATTTCCAGTTAGTGCTATAAAGGAAACAGAGAGCACTCAATGATAGAGAAATGTATGTGCAGGATGGAGAAAATGCAAAGGGCGGGTGAACCAGGAGAGCGGTCAAGGATTATCAGAGATGGTAATGACCTACGGGATACTGCAATTCAAGACATGGGGAGAGAAGAATCCCTGGGCACAGAGAGCAAATTTTTTGTCAAAGAGGCATCTTGGGTTAAAAATTCAGCAAATACAAACAACAGACATGTAGCAGGAGACTGGCAGGGATCACCTGCAAAATAAATGTGAAGAAAATGAAAAGCCCTGGCTTGCACCTCTGCTCCCACCCAGCTCCTGCCTCCACTGTTCCAATAGCATCCACACTAGTCTTTGGACTCCTGCCATTGCTTGGTGGCATCTATCCTTACACATCAGTCACAGTTAGCTTTGTTTTTTAATACACAGCAAAGCCAGGCCAAATAATTCCTCTCTGAAAACACTGGAGTGGCCTCCCATAACCTGCATAAGGAAATGCAGTCTTTCCAAGGTCTTAAGAGGTCCTTCAAAATCCACTTCTCAAGCTGTACCCAGCCCCCTTAAGCCTCAGGAGCACAGTGGCGAGCACATCCAACCCTTTACAGATGCTGGCCCCATGCAGTGGCCTCAGGCTGTGTGTGCTACTGCTGGGCACGGGCCCTGTGGCCTACGCAGCACAGAGTGGCTCTGGCTCCTACCTGCTACCCTTCCTCCACTGCTATAGTTGTATTTTTATAAAATATGCCACTTGACATGGTCTTTGCTCATTCTATTTGTTTATTATCCTTCTGCCTATATTAGAGGCAGCTAAATTAGATAGAAATCAATATATAATCAGGGAGGGACCGGGCTCTCCAAGAAGTCAGCAGAAAGATAAAGACAACACAGTTGTGGTGGAAGTGCATCTGAAGAAGGGCAGGTCTCAGATAAAGATGCAAAAATAGGCTTCCATGCCACCCTAAGGAATAAACAGTAATTTGGAATTATACTGTAATTAGCACCACCTGGTCCAGGAAGTCCAGATAGACATCAGTCACCCACGTGGGTGACCAGAGCATCCAGACCTACCCCTTCCCCAAATTGCCTTGCTCTTTCCCTGTACCCTTGCTATGGGACCCTCTTTCCTATGGGATCAATATTAGCTAAGCAGCTACACTTGTAATTCTATATGTTGATTGTAGTTTGACCCACATTGTACCCACACTGTGACTTTACTGAATAAAATACCTTGAAAAAGAGCCTCTGTGGCAATCTACTTCTGGGACCCCTCCTGCCTCTCAGGAGCTATTCCTATTCCTCAATAAACCTTTCCTACTGTTAACCTGCTTTATCTTTTGGAATTCATTCTTCAATTTCAGGGGAGGTGAACTGGGCACATCTGACATCTAGCAGGCTAGGAGTTAGATTTTCCCCTGTATCACCTATATTAGAATGGAAGTTCTATGAAAGCAGTCAAATCCCCTGAATTCTTCCACAGTGAATCCCCATCATTTCATGGTGGATGGCAGAAAATCAATAATCTTTTTTCTCGAATGAATTAATGAAAGCAGCTTTTAAAGAAATTTCAAAGGCTAGAGATTTAGGGACAGTATTTCAGGATTCTGATCTTAACTAGCTTCAATGTCCATTATATCTTTATCTATTCATTATTTTATGTAATCATTATTAACCCTGATTTTCAAATTATTTTTCTGAAAAATGAATAAAATTACTGTTTACTTATGAGTAAGATTAACAATAATATAAGAGAATATATGTGAAATGATACTATAGTACTAAAAGATATAAAATCTGATTATTAGTCTTTGCTTCCTTGGCATTTTGTAATTCTTACTTTTGGTATTATAAATATTAGATTTGATGAGCAACAAATAAAATACAGTATAAAAATTTTACCTGTCTCAGAATTTTTTTAAATTTAGTCTGCAGGGTTAATTTTCCTTTATTTTTGATAAAATTCAGAGAGGACTATGACTTTTTTTGTTTATTCTTAAGCAGTAAAGAGACTTATGGCACATTCTTAATTCAGTAATTTAAAAACCACCAAGCCCAGTAAAAATTTAAATTCTGACCTTGGTTAGAAACTGAGGCTTCTCCCTTCCCCAAGTTTGGACCTGTTACAGTGAGAAATCTGTAGTTGGGGAAACAGAGTTGGCTTTTTCCCCACATCACCAGACCAGCTGTTTCAATTCTGCTCCCTCAGCCTCCTACTTGGGGTTGTGGTACCCTCTAGATTGCAGCACAGAAAGGGAGGAGAGAAAAATGGACTAAGAAAGTCCCAATTTTATTGTTGCTGGTGCTGGGTTCACAACTTTCATGGGTTCCTTGCAGACCACCACCCTCCCCCACTTCCTCCTAACAAACATTTTCATGGCTGTCCCCACCACACAGGAGGGCTCACACTCATCTACTCTAGTTGCCTGCTTCATCCCCAATCCCTGAGTTTTAGCAGTACCTCCAGATTCTCCTTAATGAAGTCTGTCTATGCCCCTGAGAATGGGATCTAAAATGACTCAGCAAGAGATAGACTATTTTCTATATACGGCCTTATGTCTTGTCCCTGGGACACAGCACAGTTTCTTGTGTAAATACTGAGAGTTCAATTAACGTGATATAGTGTCACCCTTTCTTCAAATGGCTATCAAAATAATTGGCCCATCTATTGCTTATGCTTTTATTTTGCAGGAATGAATCAGTCACTAGGCCACTAAGTCATCCATCCTGCAGGAGGGACCTATTGTGTTTCCAAATTAGACTTCTTTATACATTCACTTTCAGCTGAGGTGAGGGCTGACACCTATTGCAGTTCTCCTTGCTGGAGTGGTTTGGGTGTTGTAGTGGAAGGACACAGCACACTAACAGCTCTCCCAAAGAAATTCAAAAATTTTCTCTAACTCTTGGTATGTTAATTTCCTCTATGTACACAGGGCATTTAAGGATACTTCTGAGTTTTATCTGTATTGTATCCTGTCATACCTAAAACCTTTTCATTTGCCATATTTATACATTTCTATTACAAAAATTGTGCCATGTTATATGTGTGTGTGTGTGTGTGTGTGTGTGTGTGCATAGATCAAGTTGAAGTTCTAACTACTTTGGAATGATTATCACCATGGTTTTCTAACTAATCTCATTGCCAATTGTTTTTTCTTCTTCAAATTCATCTTGCCATAGAGTCAACTTCATTAAATACCTCTGTAGGTGCATAACTTACTTGCTTAGAAGGAATTAACGGTTCTCTTTGCTTACTGGGGGGAAAAATCTGAATTCTGCAGCACTTTAGTCAGCTTCTCTTACTATAAAGGTTAAACAGATGATGGTAGTCATTCTAAAGATTTCCTAAAAATCATATGCAAATCTTGAAATACTGGGGAAACAAGAAAAGGAAGCATTTCTTTCCATTTCAAATGGTTACCCCCAATTTGATGCCCTACTTGGCGGTGTGCTGAGAGACCTCCCGCTTTGTGAGCCTCCTCTCCACAGGCATCTACACCACCACATCCACCCAAAAGGTGACCAAGTGTTCTCTTATGCAGACTTGAGTGCTGAATAGATACTTAACTGAAGTTCAGGGTCTCAGTGTTGTTTATGACTACATCTTTCAAATGCATTTTCAAATGGGACTCATTAGTAGTAATTACACCTTCCATGGAATTTACAAAGAGAGAGCCACACTAAAATATAGTGCATATGTACACATGTGTATATGTGCACTTGTGTGTGTTTGTGTGAGAGAGACAGAGAGACACAGAGACAGAGAAATAGAGAGTTGGAGACAGAGAATGGTGATAAGCTCCTACTGTTCTCGTATAGAAAACCACACAATGGGCTATAGAACATGTTTTCTCTCTCCTAAAGCCAACACCGTTATAAACCATATTTTAGTTACCCTTTTACAGAATGGGACTGTTGTAATGTTTCTTAATTGATAATTTCTTCAAAATATTCACAAACTAGCTAAAGTTGTGAGACTAGGAAATAAAAAAGATAAAAGAACAGAGAAAAGCTTTCCTACATCTTGTAAATATAAGAGAACACCTGCCCTCAACTACTGAATTTTATTTTTGTAAATCAAAACTTGTTTTTATGTGTTCCTATTCTACAGGAAAAAATGGGCCTTGTCTTTCTATTTCCTGATTTGACAAATATACTTAAAATCCACCTGAGCTCTGAACAGTATAATGAAGGAATAGACAAAATGGAAAAAACTATCAGTTATTTATGCAATTTTAATTTTAATAACATTTATAACATTCAAAATCTCAACACAACTATTTTTGGGGGACTCAGGGAAGCCTAATAATCAGAATAAATGTAAGTGCTGAAAAAGAGTATAGGAGAAGGGAGACGCTGTTGGAGCACAGCGCCCAGATGCCTGCTGGAGGCAGGTTTCTCTCTTAGATTATGTCCTTTAGATTTTATACACCTATGAGGCTTTTAGGGGAAGGATTAAAATGTCTTCTCCTGCATAGCCCAGTATGGTGATGCACGCCTTTAACACACCACTAAGGGAGGCTAAAGCATGAAGATCAAAAGTTCAAGGTAAGCTTGGGGAATTTAGCAACTTACCAAGACCTTTTCTAAAAGTTAAAAAAAAAAAAAAATAGGGTGGAGTTGGAGATGTAGCTCAGTGCAAAAGCCCTCATTTAAGACCCAGTCCTGAGAGAAAGAGAGAAAAAAACACAAAAACAAAAATCTCTTCAAATAGCTTCTTTCACTAGAAAGCTTACATTGAAATAATAATTAGATTATTTGCCAATATTTAAAGCTTAACGGGGTCTAATCATCACTGTGTTAACCATAATTCTGCTATGACCTTACCCAGATAAGTTCATATAATAATCTAAAACCAATAAAGAAACCCATTTCTTTAAAATAACAGAACAATTAATGTGCCTCTAAATTACTTTAAACTACTAGGTTCTTGGTGCAATTTTTAATGAAGAATAGTTACACACATTGCATTCAATATTGCATGTGGTTACAGTTTTAAATAAGCTAAAAATAATACCATTTTGTTTGCACACTTCAGTAACCACAGGTCTTTGAACTGTGGAAAAAACTTTGTCCCCTATATTTTAGTTCAACATAGAATCCCTATCATTAACTGCCTGAATGTAACCTGCATTTTAATAACATTGCAAAACATAAGTTCAGCAAGAACGGTCATCACAGATCAGATAATAATTTCAAGCACACAAAACAGGACTCTTTTCTCAACTGACTTCAACCAAACAAATTCACTTTAATGACTTGAAACAACTTACAGTTGACTTTTATGCTCCCATTTCATAGCAATTAAGATAAGCATATCTCTCTATAATGATGTAAAGTCATTGCCAGAAATCCATACCAGCCTGCTTTTGAAGGATAGAATGGTGGGCTTTATACAAAGGTTTATCTGTGTGGCTGTTTTTGACATTACCTTTCCAAATGACCCACTCCAATGCCTAAAAATACAGATAAAATGAAAATCTGTAACACTTAGAACTCAAGACTGCCAGTGGAGTAGATGCTGAGATAATGGTCCACTATCTCTAAGGGTTGAAGCAAATACATGAAGGCAGGTAAAGTTATTTATTTAATCCATACATACAATACTTTAGGAATTTTTAATACACATGAACTATAATACATAATTAAGGCATCAGAAATCTATGGGAAGGAGTGGATTTTTCAATATACAGAATATTGTTCAATTCTTTTGAAACAAAAAATCTTTATAGAATATTACATCCTCCCCCCAATCTCAAATTAAATGAAAAGATATTTGTAAATATTTAAACCATAAAGGGGTTAGAGGGAAGCTTGATTTTTGCTGAGTAAAGTCTTCTCAGTAGAATAAAGCACAAGACAAGGGATTTGACTATACTGAAATTACTACTTTCTGTAAGTGAAAATATAGTAAGTTAAAAAGCACCATATTCGTTAGAGGAACGGGATAATGAAACAAGACAGAGGGTAAATATCCTCAGGATGAAATGATCTTAGAGAAATTGCTAAAAAAAATATTGGGCTTGTAAAATATAAATGAGAGAATATGCATAACTTTAAAAAGGATGAAAATGCTTGCTTATTTGATACAAATGATAATAGAAATTCAAACAGCATGCTTTCCTCTAGTTACCTAGTGTCACAAAAATGGGACTTCTTAGCACTGGCAAGCAGACTAAGACGTTGTATTTTTGTACACAGGCATACTCAGAACTGCTCATAGGAATATGAAGTGGGAAAACATTTTTTAAAAGCTGATAATATTTCTATAAAAGTTTAAGGGCTGGAATACAACTCTGTCATAGAGTGCTTCTTGGTATGCACGAGGCCCTGCTTTAATACCTCCAGCACCACAGAAAACAAACAAATGAAAAACCCCAAATTTTAAAAAAGAGTTATGCACATTAGTACAGCAATTTCATTTTGGAAAATCTATTCATTGTATACAACATACTATTTAAAATGGTAAGAAATGGAAAGTAACAAATATTTTAAAATATTGACCTATTTGCCTAAGTTTAGCTTCATGATCATCCAGTTACAATTTCAGGTTGGTAAAATAAGTAAAATCACCAAAATATTAACAGAGACTTTATTCAAGGTAGTAAGATTATGAATAATTTTTCTTCTTGCTTCTCAAGTTTTTTCCAAAGTATTCTTATATAATTAGATAAAAAGAAATGATTTAAGGGGCTGAGGATTTAGCTCAGTGGTTCTGCCATCTGCCTCACAAGCTGAAGGACCCGAGTTCGATCCCCAGTACCAAAAAAAAAAGAAAAGAAATAATTTAAAATTATTTGTTTATCAAGGTGGGAAATAGATGTTTATAATAGTTGAAGAATATTCACTTCAAATATATTTTAAGTTTTCTTCTTGAATCAGCCTAAAATTAAAATCTACAGAGATTTAAATTATAATCTGTAACAATATCCAAAACTGACTTCTTAGTTAGAAAATGATGATTCAATTTTCAGTGTTTTGCAAATATAAAATGTCATAATATAAAGTAGTCCAATATCTGAGTATTAATAATAGTTGTGGGTCGGGGATTTAGCTCAGTGGTTCCACCGCCTGCCTCGCAAGCTCAAGGATCCGAGTTCGATCCCTGGTACAAAAAAATAATAGTAATAGTTGATGCTCTAAATTCTTTTTCTTTTGGCTTAAGTTTATGTAAATTGTTTTAAGGAAGTGGTAACTGCAAAAGCAGTCGTCCTTTTGTTTCTAATAAACAAAAATAATATTTAGACTTTTTTCTGTTATTTTAATAATCTATTTTTCTCCTCTTTACAGTGTTTTCTTGGCAATGTTTCCAACACATGTGCTTTTATTATTAAAATTTGATCTTATATAATAAATTTTATAGGTTTCTCTTCATACTGATTATACAGAACATTAAAATAATTTAGAGTATAAAATATTTATTCCCAGAGTAAATTAATTTAAAATTGATTTTGTAGTAAACCCTACAGACATACATTTGAGGAAGACTCACACTCTCAAGTGTGTCAAAGTATCAATTCCTTGTATATCACAATTCTACAGCAAGCATACACTATATCTCATAAAAGCACAACTGAAGATAGAATAATTTTATAGATAACTTAAAGTTGTAACAAATACTTCCTCCATAAAACAATGAATTCACTCAAACTGTTCCACATAAAGCAACAGAGAATACCATAAATATAAATATCACATGGGCAATAAGTTTTATTTTTTAAAAAACTATCTACTTACTCATTTAACTTGCTTTACTAATGTCATTGGCAGAAACTATGTACATATTTTAAATATACACTCCAGAGACGCTGCTATAATTTGGATCTAAAATGTCCAACAAGGCTTCACATTTTAAAGGCCTTCTGGACTTGACAATATTGGAGGGGCTGAAACCATGAAGATGCAGGGTGCAGTAGAAAGTGCTAGTCTCTGGGGACTACTTTCAAAGATGGTTGTGTCTCTTTCTCTCTCTCCCAGCCTCTATGAGGTGAACAGTGTTTGCTCTGCCCCTACCTTCACCATTTGCTCCCTCCTGAAAGCAATGGAGCCAACTGACTATGGACTGAAATTTCTTAACTTGTAAGCAAGCCAAAGCAACTTTTCCTCTTTTTAAATTGATTATTTCAGCTATTACATTACAGTAGTGGAAGGCTAATATGATTGCTCAGACAATAGTGAGGATAATCAGCTTGATCTCAAAAGAATGATGATTTATACACTTAGAAGGGGTCCTTAGTCTAATTTCCATTCTAAAATGAATTGGAAATATATAGTTTCTGAAACTCACATGTGATAAATTCATTCACATTCCTTGTGAAATAAGGGATAAAGCAGATAACTAGATGTTGTAGTTATTTCTTTTCCATGTTCAAACATATCTTGATAAACATTTTGCATAAAGACTTTTAAAATATGTGTTGATGGTCAAAGATACTTTATTGTTTTAACTCTGCAATTGATTCTTTAAAGTTCCATCATTAAAGTATCATAACAATACATAAATTCATGTATTTAAAGTACATCCTTTATTTATTATTTTTATATACCTGTGAACTATTTAAAATCAAGATAAGGAATATGTTCAAGGCTATTTTATTTGTTGTTGTTGTTGCTGTTGTTGTTGTTTTTTGGTACCAGGGATTGAACTCAGGACCTTGCGTTTTTGAGGCAGGTGCAGAGCCACTGAGCTAAATCCCTGGGCCCAAGGCTATTTTAAAAAGGAGCATTGATTGATTCCTTCAGGGTAAGTTTTGAGTTTCAGTGCCTGATTATGATTATTTGTATTTATAGAAATACTTCTGATAATCTAGCAACCAGTTAAATCCCTTCACACCTTAAAATCATAATTGTGCCTGGAGTCATCAGACACACAAAGTGCCTTTTAGTTATGTCCTTCTGATCATAGTTTTTTTGTTTTTTACTATTCAAATAACATTAATTAAGCAAATATTTACAACTTGAGACTGTAGCTAAGCTCAGCTTGAAGCACCAAGTAGGCAGTGTTTCTGTTGTGCTCTCTGTTGGGTCCTTCTCCTAGGACTTCCCTTTGTTGATCCCTCTGCTTCCCAGGTCTCCCTTACTCTCGGATCAGTCCTTGCTTATATTTCTGACCTGGGGCCAACTTGTTCCAGCACATCACTTTGGCCTGACTCTTCCAACCTGTCTCATTCCACACACTTCTACCCTATTCATAAAAAAAGAGAAGACATGGAATAAAACCATGCACTACCATAATTGCGGTTAATTACAGTGAAAACGATTATCCTTCAGGTTCAGATGACTTTTAAAGTTGTTGTCTACATGTGGCACAGCTTAACTAATAGCAAATTATCAAGCACCATATGGATGTATTGGAGAAGGAAGTCGATCATTCTGTTTTCCAAATCTCATCATCACATGCAAAAGGAGCCATGCATGAGGCCATATGTATTTGTTCATATCTTTGAATCTTTGATTCAAAACTTACCAGTAAATGAAATAAAAACTCTATTTCTTTTTCACATTACTGATATTAAAAACATGAAAAGAGTAATGATATCACTTATTTTTTATCCTACATGACTATTTATTCTGCAACAAAATTTTCTTAAAAATGTCAGTTAATTTCATTAGTTTTTAGCAGACTTGTGACATTATTGCCACCTTTGACCTTGTGGTTCAAAGACCTATGGTTCTTTTTCACCTCAATTTGTATTAAGAAATATTTTTGCTGTCCGAAGGGGATGGGAAAGGGGAAGTAGGAGTAGTGGCAGAAAGGAAAGAAGGAAAAGGAATAAATATGAGAAAAGGAAAAAACAGAAACAAAGTCTTCAGAAATAAGGAAAGGTGGAGGGGTTGAAGGGAAAGCAGGGGGATGGGGAAAAAAATAAGAACCAAGATATATCATGTAAAGGTACAAATTCCCAATGATGAATTTCATCACATTGTATACCTAAAATGTACCAATAAACTTAATGAGTAAAAAAAGAAAGAAAGAAATATCTTTGCCAGTTTTTTTCACTGCCATTTTCTTTCCTCATTGCCAGAGAAAAGTCAGACCTCTAGCTCTGTCCAATTTACTTGTGGTAGCTAAAACCCATTTTCTGTCTTTTTACTAAGAGTAAAGTCTTCACTTTGCAAACGTGACAAAATTTTATCTTTCTAATCACAAAGTACATGCTTCCAGGTAATCTGTATTTTTAAAGTGTGGCCTGAAAATTATTGAGTATACCAATTCAGAGGTAACAACTCAATAAAATTAAAATATGTTCATATTGTCAATCTGCTTTATACTAATAATAACAAAGAGAACTCGATTTTGTCCTATTACCTTGCTAAAGAAAAATATCATGGAAAAAGAAAATAATGAATGGCTATTACCAGGCAGGGGCATTCACATACCATGTTATCATGCAAAAGGTATAGTTTTGGTATATAATCTAGAAAAGATAACTCATAAAATACTCTCAAAAATTAAAGGAAGTGGGGAGCATTGAGATAATGATTAAAGTATGTTATATTCATGTACAAAGTCTGTGAGAATGAAACCCAACAAATTGTAAATTAAAAAAATAAAACTGTGTGAAAAAGTCACATGTAGGTATATAAAATGTATTGGAATACCCACTCCTAATATTTGTATTTAGTGAGTAGTTAATATTAACAGAATTTTTAATAAAACATAAAAACAAGAAATGTATTTTCAGTTTATTTCATGTAGGTTTAAATTCCTTCTATTTACAGAAATAATCTCAATATTTATGAAAGTTGTATTCAATAAATAAAAAATGATTAATATATTTCCTAACTTATACTATTTCTGTAAAATTAAAATATTAGACTAATCTATAAAGTACTGGTTTTAATTTCTTACTGGATACCTTCTTCATATACATCGCTCATTGCAATGTAATGGGATACATAATTTATTTTCTTTAATCATCTCTAAATTACTATCATCAAACTTTATTACACAATCAAAATTTTTCTTAGCTTCTTAGATATTTCTCATCATTGTATATAATTTCTGTGGTTATATCATTAACAGAAAAATAATGTTAGAATGTGAGGTATTCCATATATGCTATTTTCTATATTACAAATCATTTAGAACAAGTCTTGTTTTTCTTTTTCTATTTACCACTGGCTTTACACAAAGTTGTTAAATTACTTGAAGGTTTCTTGCTATTATTTCTATTTTTTTTCTTGTTCCACATCACTAAAGATAATTACTTTCAAGTTAGAAACTGTAATAAAATTATAATTTCATCAAGAAAATATGACACAGTCTTCTAATGTTTTGAATGACTTTAGATTTCTATACAGCTAACTCATTTACAAAAGCAAACAGGTTTATCTTACAATTCTAGTGGCTGCAGAGACCAAACAGGTTGTGCCAACACCCTGGCCAAAGTCTTCTGGTTGCATCACCACATGGCATAAAGGTGGAACAGGAACCAGATGAATGCAAAAAGCCAAGGCTGGAGATGGCCTTGGTGTAGAACAACCCACACTCTCAGAATAACAGAGTAACAGCAGGTCTGCCTCATTCCCACTGGAAAACCTTGATCTACTCGTGAGGCTGGAGCCTGTGACCTAATCAACTTCTTCTAGTACCCATCCCTTAAAGGTCTCAACCCCTTCACACCACCTTACTGGCTTTCAGGCTTCCACCACATAAACCTTTGGAAAGCAATGCAAATCTGAACCACATCATGTACATTTGGTCTATGACGCTTTTTGTTATCATCTTCCTGCTCTGTAGCTTTTATTTTCATATCATCTATAATCTTTCCACTATGTACATCTGAGTCCAAGTATGTATATATGTATCTATCATATATTCTCTAAAAGTACTCTACTAACATTAACTCCTCAAAACTGTGTGATAATTCTACATGATCTTGAAGAAATTTGTAACTTCATCCTTTGCTAAGGGGTCCACCTTGTTATGCCATGATTTCTTCCACTCTCATTTCAAAAAAATTCAATTCAATAACCTTTATATCTTTGTCCATCTGCATTATGACAAAAAAATAAGCAAAACAAATTAAAAGAAAAACACACCTACCCAACCACTTTGGCTGGAAAACTCTACACTAAAATGGTACATGAAAATATTTTAACAAGACTTTGAGCTCACATTCATGTGCCCCATTATTTTTAATAAAAAATACTTTTGTTAACAACTATAAAACTGAGTCCAAGTTCATAAGCAGGTAAAATGTGGGTGCCATTAAAAAAATAAAGTCTTGGGCTGAGGATTTAGCTCAGTGGTTCCACCGCCTGCTGCACAAGCACAAGGACCCAAGTTCGATCCCCAGTACCAAAAATAAATAAATAAATAAATAAAGTCTTCAAATGAGAGGAAATCCAACTTCTAACATCAAAAACAAAATTAATGGAGTGAAAGAAAAAATAATGCAAGGAAGAAAGAAGAAAAGAAAGAAGAAAGGCAAGAGTAAGATGGAGTATAGTCCCCAAATTCCATATCAGGCAATGAGCGTTTCCAAGAGAAATTCATAAAAGAATTGATGCTATTTTAAGGAAAAATATGAGAAATAGTTGTGAGATTTTTAAGTAGATTTTTTCTTGGAATTTAGCAAACTGTATAATAAATACACAACCAATTGTAAATATATTTCTATACTTATGATGAGAGAAAAAAACCCCAAATCTATAGTGCTTGTTGTTAATAGGTAAACAGGTTAGTATTGGGGAAGAAGAGGCTGTGAGGACGTGGAAAGATGTTTAACTACTCATCTTTTCTTAGTTCTAACGAACTCAGAATTTCCAGGCAAGTTATTCAACAAACTAAACTTATGCATCACATTTGTGAGAGAGATGTTTCACCAAATGATTGCTCATTTTCCCTTAATTTTGAGTATCTCAGCAATGTTTGGGATAGACCAAAATGCCTAATGAGAAAAAACTTGAGTATGTTTACAAATGAATATTCACACTTTTATTTCTAAAGTAGACACAGCTAATAAGGTCATAACATACAAAGAAAATATATGGAAAAGACTGTTATATAATTAATTTATCTAATTCTAATAGAACAGATAGAAAAGAAATGACATCTAGGAACCAAGGATTTCTGCATTTGTAAGAATCTGTGATTGCTAGAATCACAGAAGCCTAAGGAGAAGATGAAACAGAATTATAGGGTTTTTAACAAACAAAAATTAAATAGGATGAGCACTGACTCCTACACTATATTTATTGTGTTTGAGCCAAGAATAATTTCAGTTTGAAATTTTCTTCACAAGAAAAAAGTATATATTAATATAGCACTTTCCACATAAGTGGAAGAAATATGACATTTCTCCTCAGGATCCTAAAAATACATTGTCTGCTGTTTAATGACAGCGCACTTATTCAAATCATATTATTGCTCCAAATAGCTACAATCAGACATTCTGAAATGCAGGAGACTGGGGCTGAAGGATTTCTCATTTCCATGTAGGATACAAATTCGTATCAACTTTGAAAGAATCAAAAGAAGAAATTCCCAAGCAAAGCATTTCAAATACCTTTCCATTTAAACCAGAAAACACTCTTTCAGGTATTCCAGAGTATTATAACTTTCCATAGCTTCTGATTAAGAAATGCTTCAAACGATTTTCAGTAGGTAAGCGCTTTTCTCCTCAGGAGCATCCAGTCATGTACCAGAGTGATCACATTCAGCTAGATGCATTCCTTTTATTAATTAAACATTTCAAAGCCCAGCCTGTATCAATCCAACTTGCTTGTTGGATTATGTTAAAAAGTGAAACTCATTTCTCACTTTCATTATTAAAAGAACTTCAGAAATACTGTTTTACTGGGCTTGGAGCCCCGCCTTCAACCAGAGCTTCTCTCCACGGGTCGGCCAGGCAGCCTGGGGCTCCTCGGCTGTGTTCCGGTTCCTGTCCACTGCGCGGTGAGGTCCGGGAAGTGGGAGCGGCTTGGAGCCCTGGAGCCCGGCCCACCTGCAAGGCCCAATTCCATATCTCCCCCCC
>NW_004624757.1:20894778-20914037 GCF_000247695.1 Heterocephalus glaber | reverse complement strand
AGACTGGTGCAACCACTGTGGAAATCCATATGGAGATACCTCAAAGAACTAGGACTAGAGGTCCCATTTGACCCAGCTATTCCCCTACTGGGTATCTTCCCACAAGAATTAAAAGAATCATACCACAGCAATATATGTGCACCTATGTTTATAGCGGCACAATTTGTAATAGCTAAGGTTTGGAAATAGCCCAAGTGCCCATCAACTGAAAACTGGATAAAGAAGATGTGGTTTTTTTATAAAATAGAGTACCACTCAGCCATAAAGAACGAGAAACTAGAGTCATTTATAGCTAAATGGATGCATATTGAGGCCATCGTCTTAAGTGAAATAAATAGGACACACATGTGTAAATACTGAATAGCATCTCTAGTGTGAGAAACTGAAAGTGTACACAAGAGTGAAAATGATTAAAATGAATAATTGATAATTTGAAATAGGAAAAGGTCCAAAGGTGGAGGGGTAGCGGGAGGGGAAGGGGAAAGGGAAGAAAGGAAAGGAAAAATTATGAGAAAGAAAAAAACATGGAAACAAAGTCTATGTAAATAGGGAAGGGTTGTGGGAGTGAAGGGCAAGTAGGTAATGGGGGAAAAAAAATAAGAACTAAGATACATCATGTTCAGGTACAAGCACCCAATGATAAATGTAAATGTATTGTACACCTAAAATGTACCAATTAATATATAAATAAAAAAAGAAATACTGTTTTACTGTTATAATGAGGTTTACAAATCCTAAAACAGTGTATTGACTGACTTATTAAAAATCAGAATTCACTTCCAATAAATGGAAAAAGCCCTTTATTGGACCCGAATTGTTACTATGATTAATGAAAGTGCAAATAAGTGCTCAAGGAGCACCTTTATTTCCAAACATTTACTTTTCATATTGGAAATAGCTCTATACAAATCTAGCTTGCTATACAACTTTGATGGATTATTTCTTAAATCCATAGAGAATTTACTGGAAATACATTTAAGAACCTACTGAATATGCTGACAATTTAATGTCAAAATAACACTTTCTCAAAATAACATGTGTGAAATAAACAGGAAGTAAAGGGAAAAGAAGTAGGGAAAGTAAAATAACTCAGAGAATATACATCAGCAACACTGAACTGTGTAAACAAAATAATTGATAATAATAATAATATGCATCTCAATCATAAGATGGTAGTTTGGAATAAAATAACTATCAGTTTGAAAGGCTTTCCCTCAAAATTCTTTAGAATGGGGCAGAAGTTTGTTAAAATTTGAGATTCTATGTATTTATTAAATTTTTATGGGTAATTTTGTGATTTTAAATTTTTTACTGTATTACTTCTTTGATCATTTACATACTTATTTAATGGTTAGTAAATATCAGGACTTCAGCTTGACTACTAATCTCAGGTTAGAAATAATTGCAGATGTTTACATTTTGGTGACTATTGACAATATGAAAAAATTATCTATAAATTTTATATTAATAATTCATTAAAATCTAAGTGACTATAAATCTTCTGTAAAACTGGTCAGATGTTAATTGTTTTCAAACTTTAGGACAAATAAATCTGTAGTTTTTAGGTGTGCTATTCAAAGTTCTTACTTTTAAACTTTTACCAATGGAATTCATAGTAAAAATAATTTTGGGAATGACAAGAATTCTAAGTTTTACACTTACTACAATACATGTAAATTTTTTTTCATTAAGTTTATGGGTACATTTTAGTTACACAATATGATGAAATTCATCACTGGGAATTTGTACCTTTACATGATGTATCTTGGTTCTTATTGTTTTCTCCACTCCCCTGCCCTCCTCCCTTCAACCCCTTCATCCCTCCTTTTTTACAAAGACTTTGTTTCTATTTTTGCCTTTTCTCATATTTAATAGTAGAATTACTTTAAATGTTTTCATCCTAAACTAAAAATGAAATATTTACTGAATAGGGCTACAAGTTATCAAAATGTATAGTCTTGCCTTAATTAATAGCAGATATAAATTATATGTGCTAGTGTCATAGATAGTATCCAAAAAAGGGTTTTTTTTTTCTTCTATAAAAAAGCCTCAAAATTCTTTATGAGTGCAAGGTGCCATGATGGTGAAAGAAAAACACAGAATATTAATTCTAGAGAATAAACTCTAGTTGAAATCATTAGCAAAAAGACTTGTTCCCAATGACTAAATAATTACACACTTCTAATATACACAGAAATATTTTCTTCCATCCACATACACAGAGAATTTTAGATATGAAACACCTTAATTCAGAAATCTACAAGTAACAGAGAAAAAAGAAATGCTATTTCATTTTCCACAGGTAGGAAAATAAATCTTATATAGGCCATGAAGTTATAAATATTTTTAAAGGCAAAATTAAAGGGGAAAAAGTCTTGATTTTAAGAAATTGGCCATCAGGTAAAAAAGGGCTTATTTTATCTTTATCTCTCTCTTCATCTCTCTCTTCCTGTCTTTCTCTCTGTTTTGGTGGTACTAGGAATGGGCTTTCATTCTGAGATATATTCCCAGCTGTGGTCATGAGTTTAAACTCTCAATAAAAATAATTTACATTTGAAGGTCCTTTCCTAAAAAGATCCCAGGACTACAATGAGAAATATGGTGTCACTTCACAACCATATTTTAACAGTCTCCAGGGTTTCTGGGATTGAGGTCAGTTGTCAAAGACCATATTCTTGTTTTGGGTATAGCTAATATTTTATATATACATGTTGTAAAATCATATATATTAGGACTAGATCAATTGTTTGGATTTCTCGAACAGCAACAACACGTTACTCATTTTTATTGCAATCAACCATATTTTTGTCAAGAAAAAATCTTTGAAGTACCAAAATAAGTAACAGAAATTCAAAAGAGAGCTCTAGGCCAACCCATCCCAAAGTTTCAACAAAAAGTCTCTTTTAATACTGTACTATTACGAACAAATGGACAAATGCTGCATCATTCATTTCCCAGTCTCCATAGAACAATCTAAACTAGACTAAAGTCTTAGTGCTGTCTGGTCAGCCCTAGTGGGTCACTGTTCTCATGAAGAAAAGGAAAATTGCTGGAAAAAGAAAAATTAAACAAAAATGAGGGAATACAACAACAGTTACTAAAGTCTGATTATCATTCTAATTTCATCATTGACATGAACATAATAATCGTTACTTTGAATGGGAGATACCACTCCTCCCACGCACAAATGAGTTATGAAAGTTCTACTAGTAAATTGTGTTAGATTGTCTACCCAGAACTTTTCAAGTTTTTGTAGCGATTCCGATGATATAAAACCCCTATTAAAGGAGAATCGGTAATCCCCTGGAGAAGACCAGATAACCGTGGGATAACAAGGGAGACATAAACTCAAATATCTGGAGAGACTACAGAAAAATTTGGATGGAAAAAAAGACAGAGAATGTGATATATTAGCATTGGTGAGCTGAGTAAAAGGACCCCCCTCACCAATGTGAGTGTGTGTCCTCCAGTGGAGTGATGGCCTAAACAGAACAGAAAGGTGGACGAAGAGCAAATTTGCTCCGTGTCCAACCTGAGACACCTGTGTTTCCTGATGTCCAGTTCTTGGAATGCAACTGTGAATTACATCCTTGGTTCTTGTGCCTTAAACTCAGATAGGGCCTATGTCATTAGCTCCTCTAGATGTGGGTTGAAATTTGGGCTGAAATTACACCACTCATTTTTCTGGTTCTCCAGCTTATAGACAGATGACCTTAGGAATTTTTGGCCTCCATAATTTTATGAGCCAATCTTTCATAATAAATCAGTTTATATGATATATATTTAAGCTTATTTATAATAAATAGGATATAAGTATCCTATTAATTTTCTGAAGAACCCTGATTAATTTACTTGGTATGGATTATTTTATCACTTTTGGAAAAGGAACTTCTTGGAAAATAGCCACTATTGCTGTGAAGAGTCTCAGGGAATGTTTACAGATGTGTGTGCCCATGTCAGACCCAGAGAGTCCATGGTGTCACCTGCAGTCCACATGCGGAGGCTTTGCTGGGGTCTGTTCAAGACTACATGGGATGCAGAGGAATCAAGGTTTAATGTCCTTCCCATCCTACTGGGTAGCACCCACGTGGGCCCTACTGGACTCCGGCTCACCTCAAGTTTTGAAATGCCCAATCACACACACACACACACACACACACACACACACATAACCAGACCAGCTCAAATTCACCACTATAATGTTTGTGCTGGTACTTACCCTCCACTGAACAATCTCATTCCTAGTATCAGCCACAGATACTAATTATTGTCCAGGCTCCATTGGCAGGACAATAATGATTAAAGGAATTTAGATTAGGAAAATATAGAATTAAGAAGCAGTAGTTCATATAGAGACTCCATTGATAAGAGATCATTGTTATGACTGAATTTTAATTCAAATTTTAATTCAAATCTGCACGATATACAGATGTGGCAATAAGGGTCAAAAAGTGAGTCATTTATCTATGTAAGTTGGAAACTCACAACAAAATAATTTATACTACAGTGACATTTATGGCATAGCAGGTTCAGTTGAAGCATGACCCCTGGAGCTTATCAGATATACCCAGATTAATGTTTTATCAGAGACCTGAGCATCCCTTGGCCAGGTCAAGCTGAAAAATAACAATCACACTCAGCAAAAATCCAGGCTTTGTAGTCCTTCTAGAACACCTGTTTTGTATTCTGTTAAAACTTGGAATTGTACTCTACCAAGTATCTCAGGTCTCTTTGGAGACATCAGCATCATCCCATCACAAGAGATAGATGGTTCCTGCTCTTGCCAAGAGCGAGTGAATGCTGCTTACCTGAAGTGGGACTTACTCAGAATTGATCTCAGTCCAAGAAGCAGCTAAGTCTTCCAAAAGTCCATGAAATCCTAAATATCAGCACATACAGCTATTTACTTAGCAGTAGTGAGAATGTGCTCTTTACAAGCAGAAATGATTTGCTTCACAGTATGTATTTTTGAGAGTATAGTTTCTTTACTCACCAAGGGACTACAGGATCAATAATTTTTAGAGTCTAATGAATGGAAATTCTATAAAGCATTAGACTGAGTATCAATCACATGACTCTGGTACAAAGTCGCTTCTTGAAGACATACAAATAAAGAGTGATGGGGCCGGGGATTTAGCTCAGTGGTGCCACTGCCTGACTCACAAACACAAGGTCCTGAGTTCAATCCTTGGTACCAAAAAAAAAAAAAAAGTGATGGATTTAAATTTATTGTGATTATAAATTATATACAAAGGAGAATGGGGAAAATCCTTTTTAGTTCACAGCATTTTGTAAATTCTATTTATTATATAAGCCTTGAAGACATAAATTCATTGTCAGAAATGTGAGAGTAAATAAAGATGGCAAATTTTCCAATTACAGACTTAACATACAAGGCCTCAGTTTATGCAGGCTTTCTTTACCACCAGCTTCTCTGCTATTAGTTTTCCACATAACTGTATCTTTTGGGGGAGCAGAAGATTGAAGCCAATGCCTTGTGCATATTAAGCAAAAGGTTTACCACTGAACAAAAATCCTTTGGAATTTTATTTTATTTTGAGACAGGGTCTCCCTAAATTGCTCAGGTAGGCCTTGAACTTGAGATCTTCCTGCCTCAGCCTCTGGAGTAGCCGGGCTTACAGATGTGTGCCCCCAAGGCTGGCTCCATACAACTGTACATACTGTACTTCTAAGCTTTGAGTAACGTGTAGAATTATGCAGTCAGAAGAGGCATTAACAAAACAAAAAGGTTAGTCTTCATGCTATCACTGTTACAATGTTGTATAATGTTCTGTCAGTAACACCTAAAATGAAATTATTTTCCCAACTTCACATAGCAATTTCTTGTCAGAACAGCAACTAGACTTCATATTTCTTGTGCTGGCTTGAAAATGAATCACAGAAATTACTGTCCATCTGTAAACAGACATTCTTTTAACTATCCCTCAGTATTTTACAAACAGAATTTCACTTAATCTTTACAATAATCCTAAGTTTTAAGTTTTATTACAGGTGAAGAAATTAAAACTCACTGTTTCAATGTCTTAAAATTACACAGCAAGTAAATGACCCCATCAGAACTGCAAGGCAGGTGCATATGAGAGCAAGGCCATGCCCTTTTCCCATTACAACACATTAAGTCCTACCTGCTTAGAAAATAATCTTGAACTATAAATACCAATATTCATATGAGCGTGTGGTATTATGAGTCCTTCCAATTTGCTTAGAATAATCAAACTACCCACAGTTTCCCCATTTTCTGTGAATTCTTGCAAATAGCTTACATATATATCTTACTAAATAATCATTAAATCTCTTTGATTATGTCTTTGGTGGCCCAGTGCCACACTCTGCTAACCACTGAAGATACAAAGATGAAAAGAGTCTAATCACAAACTCGTATTCTAAAGACACAATTCATATACATGTCACTTTTAATTTGAATAAAGGCAAAACATGGCTACTGCACATATAGATGCAGGGAAGAGTCTGGCAGACTCTAATGTCAGCATGCACAGTTTAACTAACATCTAGTATATACCATGCATAGGGGGCACAGCATGGAACAAATGAAATTGTCTCGTGGAGTTGCAGTGGAAAAGACAGTATAAAAAGGAAATTAATTACATTGCATATAAATGTGTAGAAGATGATATATAATTATATGCACACATATAAATTAGTTTTGCAAAAAGTGTTACTAGGAAACATGAAGCAGGTTGTGTGCAAAGTACATGCTGTTTTAGATGGTCTAGAATGATTATTCAAATAAATGCTGAAGAATGTCAGTTAAATATTTTATTGTCAGCCATTTCAGGGCAAGATTTTTCTCTCTTTTCACTGAGTTTAAGGAAGTAAAATTTGAGTTCATTAAAAATGGACTAATGATAATCTATGTAATACCCTTTGAAAAAAAAGTACATTAAGTTTGCCCAAAAGTACAAAGCTGTAGATTTTTAATTTGTGAATTTAATATTGAAGAACCTGAGTAAAGATGCCAAATCCGTCTGAGAAGTCATTGTACCTAGGAGCTAAAATATCTCTGCTGTATCATTTTATTTCGTCAACTTATGAGAAAACAGTTTTATGAAGATACTAAGCATTATTATGCAATTAATATTGGTTGTGAAACTAGCTTTAATCTGTTTTTCCTAGCCTTATTTTCCTGTTTGTGATAAAGTTCAAAGACATTAAGTCTGGGGTATTAAATTTTAATGCTGGAACTCAGTCTTCAGAATAAAATGTGAGCAGCATTGGTAAACTGAACAAAACAAAGAAAATTCAGACAAGCAAAAAAGCTGCTACAGAAAATTCCTCTTCTAAAAAAACATATTGATTCTTTAAATGCAAAGTCACTGAATTTAAACTTTACTTTTTATATCTTCTTAAATTATTTTGGATTTAGATGATTATTGATGAAGTTAATCTTTTCTTGGAAATCCTGTATTGTGATGAAAGGGCTCAGAAACGAGCATATTCTTACACAGAGTTTAAGGATACAGAACATCTTGATGATTTCAATAGTTGGCTTTGAGTTTCACCTGAGTTAATCTCTAGAATACAGTGTATTGGGACATTTAATATACCATATTTTGAATGAAACACCTTATATCAAACTAAAAGAATATGTAAAATTATTAAAGGAAGGAAGCTCTTCATTGTGATCCACATCAGTGAAAATTAAACCATACTTTTAATTTTCTCACCCAATTCAGAAAAATGAAAACTTCATCCATCTAAATGCCAACAGATCAGAGACTGGTCCAAAATTTAGGACTACAAATTGTCGGTCAAATCCTGAACAGACAAAACTCTGCACGGCTTATGAGACCTGACAGTGTCCCTGCTTAGGGTGATAAGGCTCCAGGCATTGTGTACACTTAGACACTGGAAGCAGAGAAAGCACTGACAGAGTGACAGCTCATCTATGCTAAAGCCATCCACTTTTTTTTTTAAGATATGGAGAAACTACAAATAAAAAAGATATGGAGAAACTGGAAGTAGAATCCTTTTAAATTTTAGATACATATGTAGAACAACTGTACTGCAATTATTTGCATGTGATATTTTCCCTTGGTAAGTACATTTGAAAGCATTATTAATGTATTGAGACCAATATGAAAGAGCTGTCCCCTTTATAAACAGAGCTTGTAGAAATCCACAAGATAATTCGCATTACTGTTACAATTATTTGAAAGCTAGATTAGGAATTTTATAAATTCACTTGTTAATTAAAATTGCAATTTAGAAGAAAAACATTTAAGTTACAAAGATAAAAATTTTAAAATTGCAAATGTTTATTTTAAAGAAGAACACACAAAATTGCATATCAACAATATAAAAAGCACCACAGAGTAAATATTTTGCAAAAATATTAGGACCTTTTACATACTATCTATAGAATGCTAGCTCATAGGAGTATTTCAGTCCATTCTGGGAACTAGAGGATAAAAACATAAATAATTGCAGGAGTCATTTAATACTTCTTGAGATTAAAATAGATACTTTGATATCTATAAATCACTTTCACCTTAGTAGTAGAGATAACAAGTTACAGGCTCAGAATTCAGGGCAGAATGAAGCAACTGTGCTAATCTTAGGGTTACACTGAACACATTCGTCTCTCTCCCACCCTTGCCCTCTCCCACAATCAATCCACCCTTTTCCCAGTCACAACTCTTCTGGCTCTGAAACTTCATCAATTCACACTAATGTGCAGCCTCTTCAGACATCCCCATGTCTAACCTCCTGAGCCGTCGGTGGCATTGGTGAGACTCTTCCTATCTTCATGACTATCCACATCTCATTTAGATTTAATACTAGGTCACTTCAACCATTCTCAAAACCAAAAGAAAACAAACAGAACCTGAGAAATGCCAACCCTGTTAGTTCAAACTCATGCATGCAGCTGAAAGATGCTAGACAGACATACGCAACCATGCAAATCATTGCTACAGTGAGACTTTTACATCAACCTCCCAGGAGCCAGCAGCCTTACTTGGCAATTTTTCCAGATTCCTTTAGTCAGATCTCTCCTGTTTACCACAACAAACATATCCAAGCTTTTTTTTACTAAGTTTAATCCTCCTGCTTCATTATCTCCAATGTCTTCTTATGTTCTTTCTGTTTTAGCAGATAATCTTACCACCTACTTCTTCAGGAAAGAACAATATATTTTTGAACTATTCCTTTAGCTTCTTAACACCAAACACAAACACTTGCTTCTAAACATTGCATTTTCTCCTTCCCCCTTCCTCATCACTCTGGAAAATGACATCCACTATGCTTAAGATTAATAATTCCACCTAATTCTGGATCCAATTTTCTTTTTTTTTCTTCTTTCTGGGTTTATATCAGTGCTAAACATTCTTCATCTTTTCCTCCCTCAGGCTTTGTCTGTGAGTGTTCAAGTATTCTCAAATCTCTTACATTCTAAAAATTCTCCCTTTCACTTTTGCAAAACTATTTATCACCTAACCATGTTAACTTCTTCATCCTTCTTTTTACTTTTCTCTTGCTGTTTAAATATATAGTATTACCATTCCACTGAAGTTTCTCTCATTAATGAGAAACAACTGCATCTGTTGATATACTGGGCATGGTTCTAGATCAGAGATGGGAAATCTTTTAGTGCTTTTAATGATAACAAACAGCCAGCTGCAGCACATGTGCCATAGGTTTGCCACTGCTGCTCTAGACATTACATTATTAATTCATTTAGGTTAGGTCAGCATAACTTTTGGATCCAAATCTGACAAAAAGACAAGCTCAAGCAGCCCTTATCATAAATATCAATGTAAAAACTTTAAGCAGGATGACAGTACATCAAATCATTGTATATAAACATAAATATATATACAGTTAATTTTATATAAAACTTATATATGTCTTAGGCCTGGATGGAACTTCTGCAATCTGATCAAAGTTAATAAAAGGAAAAGAAAAAACATTACATTTTTAGTATAATGTTGAAATCATTTTCTTTGAGATTAACAATCCAAAGATACCTTCTACTATCATTCTCCCTCATTATTTTCCTAAGAAGAAATAATAGATGTAAAACCACAATAGAAGAAATAAAGATGCTCATGTTTTCTTGGTTATGGGGGTTGAATCTTAGGCCATCACGCTGAGCTATATCATGGCCCTTTTAAATTTTTTATTTTGAGACAGGGTCTGGCTAATTGGCTGAGTGGCCTAGGCTCGGTTCAGACTTGTGACCCCCTTGCCTCAGCCTCTCAGAAGAAACTCTAACTACAGATAATATGACAATTTGTAGCAAATATGCAAGAACCTTCACATAAGATTTCAAAATTAAAATGGGGAACAAGATAGCTGGATATAAAATATCAGTTATTCGCATATATTAGAAATAAACAGAAAATAAAAATTTTAAAAGTAACTTTTGATATTCACCAAATGTGAAAGTATTCATGAATATAAGTTAAATGAACAACAAAAAAACTCAAACTAAATGAAAATATGGATGTATAACAAAAACACATACAGGCAGAAAGAAGATACAAATGACTACTAGATACCACATTATCTGTTTGGAAACTATCTCTGTTGTTAAAAAGAAGTGATTTTTGGGGTGATAGGAATCTTCTATAATTTGATCTGGATTAGGAAAGCAGTTATTGAAAATCACCATAAAATTTAAATTGTCTTTACATTTCAAGGAAACAAACATGATACTACAATGAATCATGAAATTTTCCTCTTTTCTCACTCCATATATTAAAAATTCCAGTTAGACAGAAGACCTCAAACTAAAAGACAAAACCATAAATGTGTTGGAAGATAACTGAGAATATATTTTATGACTTTGAGGACAGGAAATGATTTCTTCAGTAACAAAAAACCATCAATAATCATATAGTAGAAAATTAATAATTTCACTAAATTTAAAGAGTTATAAAGGTATGAATATAAAATCTTGAGCCAGGAAAGGACTAGTATTCAGTATTTATATCTATCTATATATATTTAGCTCTTAAAAATAAATAAATTTATTTCTCCCCAAAATGCCAAACACCTTGAATGGACAACTCACTCAAAAAGAAATCTGAACATCCAGAATATATAGGAAAAGATTTAAGAACTTTCCTATAATCACAGAAATGCAAATTAAAGCTACAAGGATATATTTTAATAGCAAAAATTAATTAAAAAATTAGAAATCTGACAAATCCAAGATTTGAGTAGAATGTGAAACTCCTGGATAAAACAAACAAACAAACAAACAGTGTTTAAGTAAAATAGCATATATATCCAAGAGGCTATGCTCAAAAATGATTATAATCACACTGCTTGTAGTAGTCTGAAAATGGAAACTAAAGTGTGACACATTTATATAGCAGAAAACAATACACCAGTAGCAATTAATAAACTGCAATGAAGATGAATAATACAGACATAGTTTTGAACAGAAGCAAGAAAAATAATGCATGCCATACTGACTTTATACACAAGCTCAAATATTGGCAAAACAAGGATGCAAACATAGGTGATAAAACATAGAAAGTAATAAACTGATTATGATAAAATTCTTATGATAAGATTACACTATGAAAAGAGTAAGAGTGGCACGTGATCAGAAAGAAGCACAGGAAGATGTTTAAGATGTTCGGTGTGTTCTCTTTCTAGACCAAAGTAAAGTCTGTTTTTTAAAAAATAATTCACTAACCCATCTTATGCTCTACGCAGTTTTCTATTTGTTTGCTATTCTTTACTATAAAGCAAAAATTAAAATACATTAAGATAGGTTCAACTCAGTATAAATTTATGTACTGAAAAGTTTTTATTGCTGATACTAGCAACTCCTGGTTTCTTTTGTGTAGATTTTTCTGCATCTTCCAAACACCTATTGGAGAACTGCTGACTCTCAGTGCAGTCAGCTGCTATGCTTAGAAATGTATACTTATAAGCTCTTATGCAAACTTGATTACCTTAGGTTTTCCCCACCAAAAGTATATAAAAATGGAAAATCCTAAAGTCACTCTTCTAAGGGTTCTTATATTTCTTCTTGAGAAAGTTATTTTCCCAGTATTTCATGAAACATGCTTTATTGGTACTTAACTGTTTCTTATATGTGATCTGTAGTATATAACAAGAGCTAATTTCCTGAAAGTATTTTCTGCTTATTACATGCATAAAAGGTGAAATACTCTGATGTCACATTCTATAGTACACTTTCTGTCCTACTATATGAAATTTACCCAAGCTCTTATTCTGTTTTTTTGTACATGTTACAAGTTAAAAAGTATCTAGGCATTATATAAATATTAAATTCACTACATTATGAAAATTATAATAAATAAAAGATAATACCAGTTGACTAGGTGCACATCATATTACTTTTTCTTCCTTTAAATTATTCTAAGACCGAGATAATTTATTGCTTAATACTTCAGGCAAGCATGTAAGAGCATTTCAATGCCTAATTTCCACTCTTTCTCTGTCTCCTTCCCTGCTTCTCTCCCTGCCTCTCCACTTTTTTTTCTAACTACTATATGAACTTCAATGTACTATGATCACATTACACACAGAGCAACCAACCAAAGCCGTAAATAGCACAGGAAAAAACCATATTTATAAGTGGGTCTTGGCTTACTTTGCGAACACCTCTGCCAAGCTCTTCTCCATAGTTGGTTCCAAGAATTTCAAAATGGACATTAGGATTACCTCCATTTTCTCCAAATTCTAGCTCTCCAGTCAAGCCATTAACTCCACCCTAAAAGAGAGAACAGATAGTCCTGTAAAATTTCAGAAAAAGTAAAAAGAAATAAAGAAATACAGAAATAAAAAAAGAAAAAAGGAAGGAGAAAGAAAGAAAAGAAAAGAAAAAAAGAAAGAGAAAAGAATGTGAGAGGAAGTTCTCGGAACTCTCCATCTATAAAATAAACATTTCAAGTATGCAATTATTAACAGGTTATTTTTAAGAGGTAAAGAGCATGAAGAGTACAATTGAAAGTAATCTTGGCCGGGGATTTAGCTCAGTGGTTCCGGCGCCTGCCTTGGAGCAAGGTCCCGAGTTCAATCCCCGAAACCAAAAAAAAAAAAAAAGAAAGTAACCTTGGAAATCACTTAAGCCTATCTCAACCACTTGTCCTACAGTCAGGAAAACAGACCCACCAATCAAATAACTGCGCACAATGACACCATGTTGCTGCTGAAACTAAATTCCAGGCTAGAGATTTTGCCGCCTTATCTGTGGCTTGCCTGAATACATTAGTTAAAACACAAGATGCTACTGGAGAGCATCTAAATCTACTCTGGAGACAAATTTTGATAATATAGTTTATTTTTCTCCATTCAGATTTGATCTAAAATTATACCTGGAAATTTTAAAATCTCTTTTATAAATTATTGGGATTCATTTTCCTTTTCTGTAAATATTTTCCAAATCACAACAATAATGTACTGCACACCTTAAAAAGCTAGAAGAAAGGCTTTTGAATGTTTTTATCATAAATGACAAATGTTTGAGGAAATAGATATGTTTAACCTGACTTAAACGTTATACAATATTTAAAGCAAAATGGCAAAACACCATAAGATGCCCCATTAATATGCACAATTTTAGATTTTTATGTATCAGTTAAGAGAATAGACAATAAAATTGTAAATATGAGCCAAGTGTGGTGATGAACGCCTATAATCCCAGCACTCAGGAGGCTGAGGCAGGAGGATTGCCATGAGTTCAAGGCCAGCATGGGCTACATAGTGAGTCCAAGGCTAGCTGAACTAGACCCTGTCTCAAAAAACTCAAAAAAAAAAAGTATATATATATATATATATATATTCTTTTATATATATATAAAGTATGTATACTTCATATATATATATATATAGAGAGAGAGAGAGAGAGAGCTAAATTAGGCTTGAAAACTGTTTTTGTTCTTAACTGATAGTGGTAGCTTTGAGAATTCCTGGGAATTTCCAAGCTTCATCTTTCATTCAACATGACAGATGTTCATTTCCCCAACAGATGGCAATGTAGGTCATACATACTTCTTTCTTGTTTACCATTCTTTCCTCACTTTAGTTTATCAGCCTCCATATTATTTTGGATTTTTCAACATCACATTCTGAGTCATTTCAATGTTAAAGTCTATCTGATTGAGAATTTTGGCCTAATAATGACATGAATTTGGACAAGAAATTCTCTCACTCTGTAACTTGCTTCAGTCATCACTTCTACGATGCTGATGCTGAAACATATCTGATTTGTCATAACCTGTAACTCCATTTCTAGTCTTTTGGCTAGCATTATGCTGTCTGCTCTATCCCCTACTTCATCATGCCTTCTGGGCTCTCATATGATACTAATGTCACAAAAGAACTTAACGAAGCCACTATGGGTGGATGTTTTACTACTTTAACTATACATTGCAATATTTAATCTATTTCATTTTGCAATGGTTATAATTAATCAAATTAATCCTCTTATATTTTTAATCAGCTTCTTTATTATCCAGTTTTGTTGATAACAAAATAGGTTGACTTTGATGCCTGTCCCCTTTTCATATTTGATTTAGCAGTCAAAAGAAGAGATCATACTTCCTGGACTGCACCCATAGCATCAGAGCTCCTAGCTATGTACATCTGGCTGTCACTTAATTTCTTTGTGCCTGAAATTCTATTTGTGATAAATGAGAAAGATAATAATACTTATCCATCAGATGATGATTATGATGATAGTATAATATAGGTAAAGGATATAGAAGAGTGTTTGACATATTGTGAGAGGTTATTTACTTTTTTCGTAGTACATGTTTGCAGTGCATAATGCTTACATTCATCATGGGGAGATTATTTACTATCATTATCATTACCTGTATTTTAATTTCATTTTTTAATTTTTGAGGCTTTCTCATTTTATACATTACAAGCATAGTATTAGGTTTTTTTCATTTAAAGTTTATTTGGTTTGCAAAAACTCATTCTATGCATGAATATTCAGATGGCCGTGGAAGATGTTTTTGGAAATATCAACTCATTTGCATCTCATTCATTACTACTTGGGGAGAAAAGTGTCAAAATAACTTGTCTCAGATCTGTTCACTCCTTTTTAAAGTGTGTATTTAGGTGTATATGGGGGTAAGTAGGTCTAATGTCCTTGTCGACTATAAATGCAGGTACACAGAGTAGTAATGTTTACTAAGAGAAAAAGTCTTTTTGTATAGAAAATCCTTAGCAGGCTATACCAGGATAAGGTATTATTGTTGTAAATCAGCCTAGGACCTCTGGTTTAATGGTTTGTGGCTCTCTGGAAGTGTCCTGAAGCTTTATGTTTTCTAGGATAAAAATTGAGATATTTCATAATGTGCATGCTTCTTACTATGGAAAGTAAACTTGCAAAATCTTTCTTGGAAATGGAATGTGTACATCCAATATGGAAAAGATGGACCTGGCTAGCCATGCAGAATGTGTTATGCTCTCTTGCCTTTATCTGTACTCCTCACTTGCCTGTATCTTCAATATAGGGAACATATCCAATTCTCACAAATAAATTCCAACCAATGTGTTAGTTCAGTACACCTCAGTATCACTCAAGATTTAAAGACTGAATTAAGAAGAGTGGACTTTATTAGTACTTGCCTCCAAAGGTAAATACTGTAGGAGTTTGGCTGTCAAATGTAGTTTATTCTACTGCATGTAAATTCAAACTTCTGAAACCTAGGATTCTTTTTATAAGGGGTTTTGTTGTCCTCAATCACACATCTACCCCAATAATATATCCTAATTATATCATAGTCTTAACTGTTTGTTTTAGTATTTTATTTGTAGGGAAAAAGAAAGGACTGTATATTGAAAAATACTATACTCTGAAATTTTTAAACATTTGAATATTGGCCTGTCTTCTGCTATTTTCTTATTTTTTATTCCAAATTATTACTCATATGGCCACCATGGGCCAGGTCTTCTTCCCTAGCTAATATTCAGCCACTGAGTGACTTAGTGGATTGACACTGCACAAGATACAACAACAATAAATCAGGGAAGTTGCACTTAGTTTGCTGCAGCTTTGCTTACTTTTTTCCCCTTTTTGTCTTTGTAATTTATCTTCTTTATGCTATATTCTTAATGAGCTGTCGGCTGCACAATCAGGGAAATCTGCCCTCACGGAGGTGTCAGGGAAGCTTGAGAGGTTGACATTTTAAGCAAATAAAGCCTCTAAGTGAAGCCCCAGGTTACCTCACCCAGATTTAACCTCTCTGATTTCTGATCGCTTTAGAAAATTCCAGTGCTTTTGAGTCTTTTGTTTTGTTTTTTCACTTATCCTCGGATTAACCTTGAAAAGAGAGCTGTGGCAAAAATGTATGCTGGTCAGGTGGTAATGAATGGTCATTATCTTTGAGCATGCATGGGTGTATTTTTTATCTCTTGGTGATGCAGCACATTCTAAACAAAATAAGCTAATGAGACATTGATAGACTGAATAACACACACAAATAATTTCCAAATGTCCTCTAAATTTGACAGGAAAAATTGTTGCTAAAGTAAACCTTTTTAAAAATACCAAATAAATTAATTTGGATTTATCCTATTCATTTAATATAAAATACTAGTGGGCACCAAATGCAGAGTGCAAGGAGAAGAAAAATAAAAAAGAGAGAACCAAAGGTTGGGGATAATTTATCACAAAAGGTCAGATAATAAGTTTCTTAAAGGCCAAAGTGTTTTGTTCCCTATGGAAAAAATAAATTGGAAAACAGTGAAAAATGCTTACTAAGACTTTATTTCACTGTTTATAAGGTTGAAGAATCCTTTCCTATATAGTAAAACCTTGAACTATGAGTAATTTGTTTTGTGAGTGTGCTGTAAGATGAGAAAATATTTCTAATAAATTTTAACTTGATAAACGAGCTAAATTTTTCAATACCAGTACTACATGATGCTGAAAGTCACATGATCACAACTGAGTCAGTGCCCCCCCGCATCTTTCGCTGCAGGATTATGGGTGATCTCCCAACAGCAAGAGGTTATGGAGAAGATTCTGTTTAAAAAAGAGAAGGAGAAAAAGGCAGAGGAATTGCTCAATTCAAATGAGATTAGGGCGATGTGTAAAATGTGGGAAGGAGTGCAAAATTTCATAGAAAAGCACCACCCCAATAAGGCTGTAGCTGTGCAAGGGATGAATTGGTTTAATCACAATGCAGTGTCACATTTCTGTGAAATCCTCAAAAGGAGACAAAAGTAAGGGTCAGTGGAGAGCTTCCATGTTAAAGTTCCATGAAAAGAAAAGGATTCCATTAAGCCAATATAGCAGTCATTCTGTTAGCCATAGTGAAAGTCATCCCACACAATGACCCTCCTCTCTCTTGTCTCCCTCACACTAGTGATGAAGGTTCACAAAGTTAAGTGCAGGTTAATTTAGTAATTTTTATACTTTGTATTTTCTTTATTATTTTTTATTATATAATAGTATTTTAATCACTTTTATATGAATATTTTTAGGTTATAGAATGAACAGTTCTATAATTAAAAATAGGCTGTCCATGTTGCCGGGGGCTGATACCAATCCATTATCTATGAGGAAGAAGGTACATAGTTCTCTACTGGTTAAATTAATTTCTAGATGTTCCAGGGAAGTGGTTTTCAATTATGATTCTCGGAAGTGACTGTGGTGGGGTCGATCTCTGGAGCTCCTTTCCCAGCTCCCAGAGCAGCCCAACTTCTACAGATTTTACTTACTTAGTTAAAACAGTCTGAAAGCTTGCTCTAGGTTTTGTAATATCAACAAATTATCTTATGCAACATAAAAATCTCTTCCTAAAATTTATGTAAGTCAGTGTGCCTCTGAAAAAATCAATGAAAAATCACCCAAAAAAAGCCATATTAAAATTTAGATATTATATATAATATTAACACATGCTGTTTATTCCTGACTTCACAGTAGGTGTATTTTCTTCAGCCAAGTTATTTTGACAGTAATGTAAAAAAACCCCAAGTCTATGAACAATAAAAAGGATAAATGGTATAGAACAAAAAAGACCAAATCAGAAGCCAAAAAATTAGATATTTAGACCTAATTAGTTGTGTAACCCTTCCTAAGTTATTTAACTTGTCTGAGGCTCAATTATCTGTACATTAAATTGGTTCAGATTAACTTAATTGTATCTTGATTGTCCAAAATTTATCAGTTCTTGATAAAAATTAAATTTTTAATTATAAAAATAGCATAAACTGATAGCATATTACTTAAGACTTTTTATCAAACTAAAGTGATATTTATCATCAAAATCATAAAAGATTGGAAGTAGAAGCTGATGAATTTGCCAAGAAAAGTATTTAAAATTTTTAGAAAACTTAAATGATTAAAATCAAAGTGATAATAATAATTATTTTAGGATGATATCAACATCTGTTAGCAAACACAAGAGAATAAGCTATGAAGAAACAAGTGAGAACCAGTCCTTTCAGTATATATTTCAAAAGCTTACGAGATCAAAAAATATATTAAATATCAATGGTGTAAATACCTACAATAACAATTCTGAAAATATAATGGAAACATATTCCATTCATCATAGCATACACACACACACAAACACACACACAAGGTCTTGTAAAATTTAAGAATTAGTAACAATTGAAATATGCATGCAGAACATGATAAATCACTCAGGAGGATTATAAAAACATGACAAATGTACTATGTCTATAGATGGGAAGACTGTATTTTTAAAATTATAAATTTTTCAAAAATATTCTATAAAATCTGTGTAAATAGCCAAAGCATGAGGTTGCTGTGATGAGAGAAACAATCACTGAGAATTCACCTGTCATTTTTGAAATGACAGATTTCAAAATGGGAGGGATCTTATGCTACCTGTTTATATAATGAATTATAAAGCTACGCCCCAGTCGCGCGGAACACACACTGAATCAGCCCGCTGTAGATAGGCAGGTCTGTGCACGCCCTACCAAGGTCCTGAGTCGCATCTTCGCCGAATCACCCCGCTGCAGACAAGCAGGTCTGCCCACACCCTACCGAGTACCCAGTCACGAGGAACACACGCCGAATCAGCCCGCTGCCGGCAGGCAGGTCTGAGCTACCAAGGTCCTGAGTCGCGCGGAAGACACCAAATCACCCCACTGCAGACAGGCAGCCACCTGATTCCACACTACAAAGATGCAGAGGACACCAGACCACCAGACCAAGGTACTGAGTCCCACTGTTCCTGGCCCAGAGCTAGGGGCTTCTGAGCCATCGTCCCACTGCTCCTGGTCCAGAGGAAGGGGCTTCC
>NW_004624757.1:20819820-20889408 GCF_000247695.1 Heterocephalus glaber | reverse complement strand
CATTATGTAAAGGTACAATTCCCAATGAGAAATGTATTTGTGTTGTATACCTACAATGTACCAATAAAAGAATTTAATACAAAAAAAAAAAAAAGCTACAACACAACAGTATCTGGAAAAATGCCACTTCCTCTTTTACCGAGCATTTAATTTATATTATTTATGTCAACTGCATCATTATTTAAACTTTGGGTCTCATCTCTCTAAGGAGAATAAAACTATTCGGGGATAGAAACTTGTTTTTTCACTGGTTGCATTCCGGGCAGCAGCATACAACTGGTAAAGTCAGTATTGCATGCCCTTAATATAAGCATGCTGTGTTTATATGAATGTAATTAAGGATTTTATCACCAGAATATTACCATTGCAGTACAGAGCCTGACCTCACTTGTGATGTGTGGCTGCTTTCTTTTTGTTAAGGCCTACTCTCCCTTTCTCCTTTAGCCTCATATCTGGACAGGCTAATGAGAAAGCATATCTTACACCTTCCTATTTGAGATCCATAGGAAATGTTAGCCTATGAATCTGGAGTCTACATGGGTGGAAACTTTCCCTCAATGACACCTTCTAGCAGGCCCAGACTCTCCTTCTACTTTGCCCAAGGCAGATTGCATCTGCTGGAACTTATGACTCTCGCTTTAGTCTTTGCATGTGAGTCAAATTTCTCTCTAATTATCCATGTGTGTAGAGTATCATCCACTTCAACATCTGAGTAGGATGACCAAGAACACCCATATGAGGTAATATGAAGGGAAGAAAAACTCCATCTTTTGTGGTCAATTTGTATTGTGAGACAAAAATAATAAAATTGAACATTCGCTATCATGTTCTCTGTATCATTCAAACTTACATCTGTTATACACAGAATTGATGCATTTCTTTTAAATGTGAGATAACAGCTTACTGGGAAAAATACACAAATAGTCCATCAAAATAAAATTTTGTACTTATTACATTTACATCACGTCTCCTTTCTTTCATTTCAGTTCTGGTGTTAGGTGGTTAGATTTTAGGAAGCCTGAGGGACATTGCGGGGGTGGGTGTTTCCCAAAGTAGAATACATTGCCAGTTAATTAGAGAAAGATTCAATGTATAATACATTCATAATCATTTGTTAGGTCTCAGACTGAAGTGATCCCACAGTGACATTTTAAGCACAATGACATCTTAAGGCTACACGTTTTGCATTTTCTTTCTGCTATCTGGCCACCTGACCATCTAACTCCAGAGCAAGGCACACTGCATCCCTGACTGCCACAGCCTACAGCCTGCTGATACAGGAAGGAAAACATTCTTTAAAAATCCTCCAGCCTTGGGCTGGGGCCTGGTTTAATTTAAAAATTTATCTTTTGTACTTTTCTTACATGATTAAAGCCCCTGAGGAAACAGTGACCATCTGAAAAGGACAGGAAGACTTTTCTAAGTAACTTCTAAGTGAAGTGTTGATAAGCATCATAATTATCCCAGTTCTCCAAGAGTAATTCTTGTGTGTATAAAAATGTATCCAGACTCCCACTTGGTGCAGGTGCCTTTCTTCTCACTTGAAGGTATAATTCTCTCTTCATTTTCTTTACAATAAATTCTACCTACACTTCTGCATGACCCATGTATTTTGACTGAATTCATTCATCAAGGGCACAAAGAACTGAGGACCAAGGCAGTGATAGGTCGGTTCCTCCCTACATCAGCACCTGGCTTCTGGGTAAGACTAGGGACAGAACTAAGACCTTTCTACTGAACTATATCCCCACCCCTTTAAAAAATGATTTTTTAAACAGTCTCACTAAATTGCTAAATTGTCCAGGCTGTGCTCAAACTTGAGATCCTTCTACTCCAGCCTGCCAAGGTGTGAGGATTGCAGACATGCAGCGCCATGCCCCACTAGATTATAAATTTTCTAACAGCAAAATTTTATATATTAAATTGCCACATAAGAAATAGCTACATATTATCTTGTCCCTCTTTTCCTACTGATACTCTTGCAAAATATACAACCTCCTAAACCATTATTCTATCTTTGTGAGAAAGCTTCAGAAGAATGAATATATTCACGTTCCTGGGTCCTAGCCAAACCATGAATTAATAAATTGGCAGGATCAGAATCTCATGTTCAACAACTTCGCTTGGATTCATACCTGCCAGCCCTCTACACAGATAAAGCTGGGAGATTCTGGCAACACTTTGATTTGTATTGGACTTATTCATTTCTCAGTTGAAAAATCTTTCCCTGCCAATATATTCAATAAATTTTAATTCTCAAGTACTTCAGTTGACATGAGCCTAAATGCTCATCAAAGTGATTCTTTTAGGCAAAAGGAAATAGGACCTAGAGAAACATCCAAGCTGTTCTCCGTTTGAAAGATGTTTTTCCTCTACTTCTTGTTTTTCTATATCTATTTTACTTCTAATGTTAATTTTTTAGATTTTTCTCTGACTTCTCTACATATATGCATATTTCAATTGACTGGCTATTTTTCTTTTTGTTTCAGGAGAGAAAGCCAAACGTATGATAGAGAGACAGGGGACATTTAAAATAAAGAACATAAACTTTCAAATGGCTGTCTCCTTTCTAGAAAGGGTACAGGAGGAATTTGTTTGCTTTATTAATCATTTCATTTTAAATCCAAGAAGCAGTGCAAGACAAACGGAAGACGTCAGCAAGGAAGACGTGACAAAGAGGCTAATAAACTGCAGAGCGTTTATACCTCTCAGAAGAGCTGAGCAACATAAACTGCCTCTGGGAGTAGAAAAGGTAGCTAAGCCCCAGCAGGTTAGCACCAGGCTGGGAAGCACACAGACTGATGAGGAAGAGCTCAATCTAGAGCCCAGAACTCTTCCACGGGTGCTGCAGTCTGCTATTTATGAATGGTGTCTTCATTATTAGATAAACAAAAGGTCACAACGTCCATTGTCTTACCATGCTCCCTCTAAATGAAAAACTGCTAAGTACTGCAATTTTTTTCACTTGATGGTGTGGTTTCCAAAACAAGCAAACAAGTTTTTGTGGCTTGTGACAAGCACCAAAGTACCTGGAGTATCTTTAACGTAAATGAGATAGCCAGGGCAATTTAAAGTACCTCAAGTACCAATTTTTTACTTGCTTAACTTTTCTCACTGATAAATAAAGACCCCCGTTTCTATGTTTGTCCCCCTCAGGCTTTTATTTTTTAATATTTCATTTCCCCCATTTTGTGCTTTGAGTTGGCAGGGATATTAGTGAGAAAAACAACCTTTAAATGACATTTCACCAAACATGGATTTATTGCAGCCTCTTTATATGAAAATTAACAATAGTAAGATGCTTGTCAGTAGTTACCTTCTTGATGGTCTCTAACATGGAACGCCCTCCCTGCCAGGGCTTGGAATTCTTTCTGATGCATGACAAACTTGCCATGCTGTGCCACTTTCGGTCCTCCAGCTTCTTATGAAAAGCATTAGCAAGGAGAAGCACCGTGTCGTATATGTAAAGGTTTGAAATCTGAAAAGACATTAGATAGTGATCATTAGAATCATTGATGCCAGCCATCTAGAATAAGGAGAAAATCGTTGGCTCAGTTGCTTCTTCTGTTCCTGTCATAGATGGCTGGTTTATGGGGTTATTAAGCAGGTTTCCTTTTTTTCATTTCCCAGGCAATTTTTGCCATTGAGAATGAAGTCTTGTCTGATTGTATGCCTCAATTGGTTTTTCAGCTTATTTAGGTATGAAAGAGAAGATAAAAAAGAGAAGTCTTGACAGAGTAAAGGCTGTTAGTGTCAGACCATAGAAAATCACTGGCCCTATTTCTTTCTGGGGAAGTGAGGATCTAAGGCCTTAAGACTAGAAGGGCACACTGAATAATATATTCTCTGAATGTGTCAAATGTCTGCACTTTAATTATTCAGATGGAGAAATATCAAAGTGATCTTACATATGAGTGTCATAGGTGCAAAAAAGGAAACAGCCATCGGTATGTACACTTGTAGAGGGGAATTCTATAATGAAGAAATGAGAGAAAACAGAACCATTCATAAATATTGTAATGATCACCTATCTATACAAAATGATATAGCCATACACATGCATTGCAATTCATTGACATGAGGAGTACTACAAACTAGTAACAGCTTATAAATGTGTTTATATTAATGCTTTCTTCTTCTAAGCCAATCATGGCATTATCTTCTTTGTACACAGATTAAAAATGAACTATCATCAATTTTTGCTAAGGTCTTTGCACTCTTACAATTAAGTCTAGCATGAACTACTATCCGAAACATCAATTAATTATCAAACGTGTTTATTTTTCAAAGAAATTAGAATTTATTTAGAAAACACAAACATCAAAAGGGATCCTAGGCCAGTAAAGTCTGTTAAATGTTATTACTTCTTAGAAGAAAAAACCTGGTAGAAAATTAAAAATGATAGATCAAGGTAGTGATGGAAATTAATTTCATCTTAAAACATTCAAACTTTCTCACAGATTTAACTATTCTGCTATCACAATTTTTCCTAAAAAAGAAAAGGGAGAGTATGTGGATTGCTACTTGGTTGTAATTAATTAAGAGAGAAATCTATGAAATAGTATGTGCACTTCACAGAACAGTTCTAAAATCCAGCTACTGGGATAATTAGAGTCTGATGCTATGCACAGTTGTAAATAAGAATTTCCTAACAATACCTTATGAGGGGTTTTTATGTATATTGGGTAAATCTTTAATCATTCACATTTGCTAGGCATCATATTATGTCTATAATAATGGGAGGGAGGTTTCTTTAAAGAATCATTGAACACTCTTATACATTCTGTGAAATAAAAAAGTTTGTTCTTTATAAGTAGATACTAAGGCCGGTTGTCTTCACCCCATCCCACCCGGATAACTCTGACAGAGATTAAAAGGATGGCTTAAATCTACTATTCATGAAGTGTGAGACTTAAAAATAGTCCATGAATCAATATTCAAGTCAGATTAAGATTGTAAATACTCAATAGAAAAACATAGAAGAAACATAAAGAATGACTGTGCTGTGCTCAATAAACTAGGGAAAATCTTTCAATAGATTTTTCAAAACTCTCCTGGCTTTACTGCCTCAAATTTGCTCCTCTACTTCTCTATCATTATTTTTCACCTCCTTTTGATGGACTACTTTAAGTATGTATACAAGACTCTCTGGTAGCATCATGTGATGTGTCTTTACTTTTCTCTGACCAGTTAACTTCCTTCAATATTCAGTTCAGTGATTATCTGCTAGGACAATCCCACCTCACCATTCCTCACCCTCTCTCCCCATCCTACAGGACACTGACTGGGTCCTCTCTTCCTTTCCCAGTGCACTGATGCATACCTCTATTGAAACATACAATGCTGTTTGTTAGTATTTTTCTCACAGACTGGACTCATTCTTAAGACTTATGGAGTACGGGCTCTTTTGCAAACTTTGAGGCACATACTAAGAACATCTATGCTGGTCTTAATGGTGAGTGGTTTATTCCCAATACCTGATAGATGTTTTCAACAAATGGCTGCCTCTTCTCATCTGCCCACATTCTAAACGCTAGGACCAAGATGTGGTGGCGACAATAACCCACTCTCATATCTTCGATTTCTTTTTCAAGCAAGTCCCTGTTTTCCTTTCAAATTCATCTTCTCCCTTTTTTCTACGATCATCTACTGACCTCTCTGCCCTCTTTATTCATGAGATCTTTGACTCTTCCTTCAAAATGATCCCAAAGTGTCTTTTAGCATTTGAAAACTGTGCCTTTAATTTCTACACAGATGATTTTCCTTTCTACTTTGGCCAGGAGCCACACAAATGACTATTTGCTGGACACAAGCATATAGTATTTCTAAAATCTTTAATTCCAGTATCCCGCATCTGAGTTCTCATTTCTCTCTTGCTTACTGTCACTTGTTTTCTAACATCACTGAACCTCCAGCAGCCAATGTGACAATATTTGACACCATCTGTCACTTGCCCTGAAACATCCTCTTTCCTTCTGCTGTTTGTCATCTGGTACAGTTTCTAGGCTGCTCATCACCTCCATTCTTTTCCACTGTCCTCCTGTTTTCCAATGTTTCTGTTACAAATGTTAGTAACCAGAACTGACACATTAATGCAGATGTGATCTGACCAGGAGACAGTGTGTAAGACATTTTGTTTCCTGATCTTAGCAAAGTGCTTCTGACACAGAGTCCAAGATTATATTAAAATAGCTTAGAGCAAATCTGACTTCCACTGTGCTTGTTCTGAATTTTCCCTCAACTTAACGGCTTTGAGCAGCTGTCAAACCAGGACACTTCCATCTGGACTTCGAGTAATTGATTTTGAACCTATACTTTATCTCTGTGAAATTTAAACTTTAAGGCTTACCAATCAGTCAATATTAACTATTTGGACCTTGATTATGTAATACAACATAAGCTTTCTCTCCTAGCTTTTTTTCATTTGCAAATTTGATAGGCAAGTTTTATCCGTTTTCATTCATGCAGTGGTAAACTATTTGAAAATATTTGCAACAAGGACAGAATCTTGTGGATGACCACAGAGTTCCTTCCATTTCAAAAGTGAAGTATTTATCACTGTACTTTGAATATTCATCTGATGACAAACTTTTCAAAATGAGTGTAAAAGCACCGGCTGGTAGGCTGTACATATCAGGAAGTACTCAAACATACAGAATATACCAAGACATGTTCTCCTTATAGCAGTATTTCTTGAAGATTTGATCTATTCAGGAAGGTAAATCCATTTCACTTGAAGGATCAGAGAAAAACAACTAAATAGTTTAAGTGCCAAATAATGTAAAACTAATTTTAATTTTATAAAAACCCATATTCTATAACTTTTAAAGGTAATAAGGTTTTAAAATATTTTGAACTTGTTTTTTCTGAGGCCAGCGACTACTATCTCCTACCTTTAGAAGCCAATCTAGCTAGATTTTTCAATGTGCTCACTACAGATGAGAAAATTTGTCAAACACCATGTAAAACTCAATACATAACACACAGCTTTATGATAGCTTTCCCATTTGAAACACCTATCCATAAGGGCTTAGTTTGGCTTAGCTTGTTCATAAGGAAGCCCTGTTTTCTTACCAAAGTACACGAAACCACTTACTTAATAATATATAATTTGTCTAAATATTAGCATTTGATACAATAAACTATGTCAGAATCTTTTCTACATCCTCTTGAAAATAAAGACAACATGGGGCTGGTGATTTAGCTCAGTGGTTCAGTCACCTGCCTCAAAAGCGCAAGGTCCCAAGTTCGATCCCTGGTACCAAAAAAAAAAAAAAAGAAAAGAAAGACAACAAGCCAATCGCTTGTACTTAGGCCCGCTTCCAAACTATTTCTCTTGTGCTTCTAAATTATTAAAAAGAATCACATCTACTGGTTTAGTGATTGTTCTGAGCAGGTATTTGTTAAGCCTCACTTAGAGCAGGCACATTCTTAAAATCTTCAACACCCTGGTTCTTCTAAAACAGTGATTTGCTTTTCTTCTGATGACTTCTACTCTAACATTCCCTATTTGAAGACAATTTTTCTTGGGTGGATAAAACAGACTGGAATGCAAAAAGACTGGAATCTTTCCATTGTCTCTTCATTAGCAGCTAAGCTAATATTGGTTTCACCAGGCAACAAATGGACTACTTTCATCTTGTTGCATATTATGTGAAAATTCTGCTTTCTATGTGAGAAGTTTTCTTTATTATTTATTTTACAATATCAGCTAATCCTTGATTTTAGTTTTTCTGGAACTAATTTAAAGATATACAAAACTTGTTTTCAGTTCTTTCTAAATTTTAATTCTCTTTCTACATATATTAAAGTTAGTACCATGCAGTGACCTCTACACAGGCCTCCCCTCCCCTCTCCTCTCCTTACATCAATTAATGTGATTTTATAGTTGAATATCGATTTTAACAGGTCACTTGGGTCATATTTGCATAATACTTTCTGAAAGGTTTTTAGATTACACACTTTTGAATTCTGAATTCTGAATTAAAAGTCTATCTGTAGTCATATTTCCTTGCATTGTTTCTATAAATTTGAAATTGAGGATGTTACTTCTAGAGAATTCCTAACTCCCCAATTATTATTCAATGGTGTCTTGTTGATTAGAATTTAATGCAAAATATCATTTTACTTTGTTGCTTCTGTATCTGCAGTGAGATGAAATTTTTCCACCAAGGCAAGGGTATACATTAAATGCTCTGCTTTTAGTGGAATATTTTAAAATTCAAGGGCCCTATATTCATATACTATTATTTATAATTAATTATATCTTCATATACAAAAGGTTCTGTAAGTTTTTCTCTACTATATTAAATATTTAGTCCAATTGTAAGAAACACAAAGGGAAAGTAATATACAAAAAATCCTCAGAGAAAAAGTAAGTGTCTTATTTTCTCCCATTTTTGTATTTGAGGGGAGTAAGATAAAGATGTGGGCTAGGGAGCAGCTGGTGATTCCTTATACCCTAAATGCACTAGGTAATTTGGGAACACAGAGATAAATAAAAATCTTTGTTTTCTGATGATTTGAAATGGAAGGATGGTGCTCTTGGGTAAATGTGCTTTAAGGTACTTACTGCTTTCCCTGAATGACATAGTCAATGATTTTGAAGTTGTACTTTCATTTCTTGTCAATCCTTTTGATAAGAAGACCTTCAGTATTTCCTAATTTTCTAAATCAAAATTCTGCCATGCTTTTCTGCATTTGGAATGCTATCATTTTGGCATCAACTATGCTGATGACCAGTTAAAATCTACAGATGGCCCTGAAGTCTTAGTGGGCCTTGTTAGCGATTGAGAATGGCTTACATTGGCCGTTGCCTTCTCCTTAACTACATCCAAATACACAGTCACAAAGGTGTAAAGCACTGAGGTTGATGGGCAGAAAATTATGGAAAAGCATATTGTGCAATTTGATGATTTCAGGTCCTAGAAGTGACTTACTCTAAATTTAAAATCCAGTAGAAAACAGAAATTTCTATAGGCAATGATACTGGAGCCACACTTCTTATTACACTGTTAATAAATATGAAAAAATAGTTGAATGAACTCTAATTCATTTTTTTAAATCTCAAAAGTAACTAAGGATAGGCTGTGGGGTTAGCTTTCAAAAAATAAGTACTTTTGTCAAATCACCTTATTTGTTTAGTATCACTGGCAATAAACTAGTTGTATTTCCAAATTATTCAAACGGAACATCTCTAAGTACCAAAATGTTTCCCACAGTGGACATTTTCAATGATTAAGTTTCTAAAAAATATAATGATTTCTGGACTTTTCAAATTGCTCCTGACTTTAATATTTGCTGGTGTGTCCAAGTAATTGTTCAAATATTCACTTATGTGGTAGTGTCCTACTACAGCAACACCCTTACAACTTAGACCTGATTGTACAGGAAACCCCCACCCTGAGATACTTAAGTCACTGGGTCCAATTGATTCTCCCTTTCCCTGTCTCATGCCTTGCTAGAAAGTGTTCTAGGGCTTCCTGCAGTTGCTGGAATGCCTGCTTTTTCTGACACCCACTCCAAGTACTACACAGATTGAGATCTTCACTGCAAAGAGAAAAAAATCTGATAAGATTTTTCTTAACAAAAAGAAATGGACTCTGGGTATTTAAAGGGTCTTCTTATGAGTAAGCTGCAGGGAGTTGATGTTCTGCATTTTACCATTCAGAAATTTTATTTACTTTCAAATTCTTTGTTGTGTTCTTGATAGTGAAGTTTTCAACTCTGTGGTATCTGATTTGTCTATGTCTATATAATACAACAGAACTTTTTGAATTTTAAATAGTATTTTAGTAAAGTTCTTCAAACTGAAGCTTATCTTTAAAAAAAGAATAAACATCTATGTCTTTATGCCAGAAAAATCAAGTAAATTTTTAGCTTAATAATTTAGAATTTGATATTGGGAGTATCAATCAGAAATTCTACTAAGGGAAATTTTGTGGACCTATTTGCTAAGAAAAAAAATCCCTTCATTTAATGTATTGTTATTAAGTGAGGTATTTTTTTGCTAAGAGCAAAAGGATCAAAGCACAGATCTTTAGCACTCTCTTGTATTAGACTTACTATTTCTGGAGGGGAATGCTCAGAAATGATAGCATGTATAATTGTGAATCTCATGCAACTCAAATAGCTCTCAACAGAGCACCCAGGAAGAAATACTGGCTTTTAGAATATACCTCCATGTTCTGAGCAAACGGATCCTTTGGATCACACAGTGTTGAAGATATTCGATGGTTGCCACGGAAACATCGCTGACTTATGTTCTGGGGGACTGGAAATGTCTGCCGAATAATTGTTAACCTTCCAATTGACCTTCTCACAAGTTCCTGTACATCCACATCATTTATTTCCTAGAAGATAAGGAGTGGAAGTGTTAGAGATTTAATTTAATACAGTAACAAACCCAAAACCACAAATGAGTTGTTAGCTGGAAGCACTGTGGGGTTTACCAAACGAAAACAGCACATCAACTCATTGGAAGTTGCTTTTTGTGCTTTATATTGCATACATTAATGCCTGAATAATTCCTAATGGAGCAACTCACTTTAATATAATCCATTAATGATAACTTTATAATTTATTATTTTTTAAATATAGAAAAATAGAAGTGTGGTCAAAATACTGAGCAAAGTAAAAAAAATGCTGATGGTTTATTATTCATTAATGGCTTTCAAGATAATTTTGAGTACATTACCTAGAAAGATACTTGTAATCTAAGAGTATAAACATGCTTCTTAACAATGAAAAATGAGGCTTTTAAATGAGATGGGAAGAGAAAGCAAGAGGAGAGTTTTTTTAAAAAAAGATTTTCTAATTATTTCTCAAAGTTATTGATGTTGTTCCTACATTTCTCTTGCTAAGGAATAGTTTCAAAATGCTGACTAATTGTTGAATGAATAAGTTAGTTTTATAATTGTGGTCTGGACATAAAGGTGAAAAGTTATATTAGTTAATTCAGACTGAAACAGGCTGGGTGAGGAAGAAACTCAGTACTCTTCACATAAATAAATTTTATTTAGCATACGAGTATTTGTCAAACTCAAAGAAATTGCAATTTCTACTTCCTTCTGCCCCAACTTCCCAACTCAATTAAATTTTAAGTTTTGGTTCAACAATATATGTGGAAGTAATAAAAAAATGAAATATTTTTACAACATATATTTGTTTTAAGATTTAGTTCAACAATAGATGTGGAGGTAATAAAAAATGAAATATGTTTACAACATATATTTGTTCTAATTGGAATTAGAATAGAAATGATCAAAGTTGACTCTAGTTTTGTAATAGTCTTTTTATTGAGGCAGCTTGTGCTTGATAGTGTCCATGTGGAAGCTTTAAATTAGTGAGGCCTTGGCAATTAACAAATTATTGGTGTTAATAGATTAGTACAACCATAAAAATAAAAGATTTGATACAAGATAAATTTTGGACTGTGGTGAAAGTATTTCAGTTTTGATTTAAGAAATTACTGTTGAATAATGAAAGAGAAAAAATAATTAACATATAAATTTTTCTTTCCTAGGCTAATTATATAGTATTATTCTTTGTAGCAAATATTAGCTGTAAAATTCATCCTTTATTTGGGATCTTTATGAAATATAGATTTTTGCAAAAATAAAGTGACACCTGCCATCAACTGTATCCAGTGTAATATCAGGAATTTCTGGGCGATTAATCCTTAATGCACCGTAAAATATAGTTTGTCTCATTTAAAAATGCCGTCTTTTTCCTTTAATCGGTGTCATTTCACTGGCCACCAAAATCTCTGGCAAAGAGTAGCTCACTCTTTAATTTTCTGTCATCTGCTCACAAAGCAAAATTAAAGTATCCTGTCAACTCCATTTTAGTCCCTAATGTTAACCTGCAATCTTTTAAAGGTAAATAATATATTGCTCTTCTATGTCATTTTATTTTTTTTAAATTCCATATTGTGTAGTCAAGAAGTTTCGCTTGAAAAGTAGTAAAAAATTGAACCACATTTCTTTTTTATATTAAGTTCAGTTATACATGTGGTCGTTATTTTTTTAGCAATACAGATTTATCAAAAATTTTGTTGAACAGCACCATCTCTCTATACCGTTTACGATTAACTATGAATCAGTACATTAAAATAGAAATGTATAATTAATAAATGCCAATTATACTTTAGGAAAAATACTACTTATTATCTAATTTTGTGTTAAAAAGTGACCCTAAATCAGACAATGTCTATTCTTACTTTATAACTAAAGAATCAAGGAGAGTCCAAGCTCTTCATTTAACATACTTTTTATTCATAGGATGAAGTTATAAATGTAATAAAAGAAGAATTCTCTGATTTAATTATACAAGAAGTCTATCTTTCCTTACAGGAATTACCTAGATTAATATTTATGAATGATGGGAATTAAAACTATAGAAATATATTATTTCAACATTTAATAGTTTAGTGATTCCATAAGGAATGATGAAGTCATCTAGCATGAGTTAAAGTCTAACAGGTCTATTTTCAAACACACAAAGGGATGGTTACCTTTTCTATTTTCCATAAGCTTAATTTCTCAGGTGCCTAACCTTAAGTAAATCTGAAGAAATGTCAATTTGAATTGAATATATTTTGTCTATTATTATTTGGGGAAGGAAAAAGAAAGTAATTTTCTGAGAGGAAAGAATCTGCCATTCTGAATGAAAGTAACAGACAGTCTGTCTCAAAAACATCACATGCAATTTTAGGTTTGACAATTGATCTTACAAACAGTTTCATAGTATGAAATCATGAGTAGGAAGCGATTTTATATTTATGAAACTTTTGCATTTCAAGAGGTACACTTCAAGAGTGACAGATGCAATACTGTATAAACACTGAAAGACAAATGATCACTTAATTTAAAAAGAAGTCCTTCTAAATGAAAAACAAGTCTAAGTAAAGGTCTGTATTAAAATGTAAAACTATTGTTACACTTATTATCAGTGTTGTGCCAATGCTCTGAATTTGAAAAATAATGTTTAAAATGTAAGATTTTAAAAAATAATCATGTGACAAACTAGTTTATCAAACAAGCATTTGTACCCTGAGCCCCTAAAACCATCAGATATGTTAATTAATCTCTATAAAAATATGCAGAAAATTTCTGAAATTTAAAAAATTTTAAAAATCAAAATTATAAAATTATTTGTCTTTGTATTTGTGATTCTGCAAATTTAGGATGCAGAATTCATATTGCAATTAAAAGTGAGTATGTTGTAGATAGGTAAGTTAATTAGGTATCTTGTAGACAGTTAGATAGGGTCCCCCTCAAGGTGCCAGTCCTCAAGGCACCAGCCCCTTCCAGAAGCCAACACACCAAGGAGCCAACCTGGAGAACAATTGAGCCACATTTACTGGTTAGCATTATAAAAAGAAGAGGCACTACTTCCCCTAGAGATAGCAGGGATTGGTATTCTAAATGGGAAATTCCTTGTATGTGACTTGTTTCCCACTTGATCCCCATTTAGTCAATATTACCTGGGTGACTGTACTTGTAATCTTATTGGTTGGTCATGGTTTTATCCCACTTCATGCTCACTTTGTAAATTTTCATTGGGTCTTATAGTTTTGTCCCACTTTGTACCCACCTCAGTTCATGACTTTGTGGTATAAAACACCTTTGAAAAGCAGGATGGGTGGGCAGGCAACCCACTTTCTGGTCCCCCTTCTGTCTCTCTTAGACAGAAGCTATCTTTCTCTCAAAAAATTTTCCTACTCTTAATCTCCATTGTTTCTAGAATTCAGTCTTCAATTTTAGGGAACACAAACTCGCCTTTCAGATATCTAGTAGGTTTGGGAGTTACATCTATTCCTCCTATATCAAGTAAGTATCTATATAGCAAACTTGTTATCTTTACTTCTTTAGAAGAGTGTAATAGACTTTTGTCCTCAGGAAATTTACTTGGATAATCAAAAATTACTATTAAGATTCAAGTCATTATGCCTAAGAAATATTCATCTTGATTATAGTTTATTGTAGAGTGAACCATACACTGTGTATGGCCAAGAAAAAAAATACCTGCTGGGAATGCAGCTTCCCCCAGAAACAGCCACTTTCCAGAACAATCTTTTGGAAGAATTGAGCCATTCGTGAAGATTTGTAGTATACCAGCTTTTGATTGAAATTACTAGATTTTAGGGGAAGGAATGGCTCTTTAAATCCATTAGGCCAGATGCCAATCTAGACTATATATATTATTAAAGAAAAATATTTTCTTATTTTCTCTTTCTCATTTGTTTCTGCCTTTGCCCATCCTTTCTTCTCATGGTAAATATTCAATAAATGTTGATAAGTTAAAAAAATGAATGAATGGCAAGATTTTACCAAACCATCTTTTAAGACTGATACTTGAAATTTTAATTTTAGACATTGGGATGTTTTAAATGTGTTAATTCTGAATAAAGTAATTATTACTAGTGAGATTTTAGAGTCTTCTATGTGGATATCATTTGAAAAGATGTTTCTTTCCTAATATGTATCTATTCTTCACACTGTAGCAAAAATGATCCTTTGATTCTTCTATAAAGTTTAGCATTGCTATGGAGCAATCAACAAATAGTGTTGAAATCTGGAATAAACCAACTTTAAGTTAATACCAGCAGGCAGAGGAGCAGAATGCAACTTTCTGCTTGACAGACTAGTAGTGGGTAGTTCAATTTATCAGGAAGGTAGAAAAATGAGAAACATTGACTATACAAGTAGGCTTTTAAAATCTTTAAAGAACAGCAAAAATCCACAAACCAACAACTCCTCCCTTAACTGTAATATTCAGTAGTGACTAATAGAAAATAATGGCTTAAACTATTAATTTTTCAAAGTCAGTAAAATCCTATCAGGACATTTAAGGTCAGGTTAATATTATCAGGAATGAAAGGATGCATAAAGCATTATGCTTTTTGAAGCTCTAAACAGTGTCTATCTCTTTATCTGAATTTCTAACTTTGTAAAACTTAAATAAAGTGCTAGGCCATCTGGTTCAGGGCCCTGAAGGGATATGATAACACTCATATGAAAAGACTGTTCTGAGCTGGATCCATTGATTGCAGGGAGAAGATAAATACCATTACCAAGTCCTAACGTATGATTGATTGCACCATATGAGCTGGCACTGCCTCTTATTATTATAACATGCTTAGTGCAAACGAAAAAAATACATTGTTTTCAAGTTTCTACATCAATTTGTATCACAAAGCACAATGCCAACTTTGATTTATACTCCCTCTCTAAGAAACTATTGGTGCAATCAGATTAAATAAATGTTTGCAACTCATTTTAAAATTAGGAACAAAATAATAGCTACACAAACCAAACTAGCCAGAGTCACATTCTCCATGTTCAGTCGAAGTGGGCTTCTGCATGTTGTTGAGTTATGTAGTTGTTGCTTTCAGAGTTTACTATCATCCTAACAAATTGGAGAAATTCATTTTTTTAATTTATGGAAACCACGGTAAATCATAATTTTTAAGATCAATTTGTAGAAAGAAGCATATGAAGGAAAAGTGTGTAAGGAGAGGGTGACCTCAAGCTTTCGGAGGTGTATTTAAAGAGAATGCAGTGGCTGAGTGGAATCACGTGGAAGTGAGAGCTGACCTTAGACACACTGGCTGATAATAATTTCCTTGAAAACCTGCTTGTTCTCTGAGATTTTACACAGTTCAGAAGATACAATTCTTAACCAATGTAAATGCTGCGGATTATGAACATTGTATTTTTCAAAGAAATGACGCCTTTGCTGAAGGAATAGAAAGTAAGACTCTGAACAAAAACAGATAAGCATTTCTGGAATAATAAAAATAAAGTTGGGATAATTTGCAGTTTAAAAAAACAAGTTTAAAGGCAGAGAGAATTGAGGTCTATTCTTTTAACAATTACCATTTAGATTGCCTTGTTTATATGCATGTTTTGTTTTGCAAAAAGTAACCAAAATTATGGAATGTTTATGTAAAGGTATTTTCCTTCCTAATGTTTTATGTAATGATATTTAATAAATATAACAGATTGCTAAAGTAATATTTATAAAAGATGCCATAAAATAAAAATTTTTATTATTCTTCCCATACTATTCTTCACCAATGAAATATGTCAATCAACTCAGAGTACACCTATACAATCTAAAGGGGTGAGTTCTTCTAAAGTACAAATTGACCCTTAAATAGTGAATACATGACCATATTACTTCTATTCACACCTTTAAGATTCATATAACAATGGTAAAAGCCAAATTAGATGCAGAAAAACAGTAATTTATGGGTACCTTCACAATCTTATCAAAAAAATACAAGGAAATGACGCTCTCCATTTAAAGATTGTTTTGTTTTGTTTTATTTTGTTGAGACAGGGTCTCACTTTGTAATTTAAGCTGGCCTTAAACTCTAGGCAAACCTCCTGCCTCAGCCCCTGAGTGCTGAGATTACAGGTGTGCGCCACCACAGCAAGCAATGATTTTAAATATTAATTTTTTTAATTAAGAACAAATCATGTTTCTTTTGTAGTCAGCTCTGTTAACTTAAATGAGTAAAATGATTCCAGCTTATTTAGCATCAAGGAATCTGTGTAGTCTATTCCCTATCAGAAGTTAGGTACAAGATAAAAATAGGGATTCGGACGATTCTTTATTTTTAAAAATGCAATCTAGGAAATAATTAAACTAAAGACAATGGCTAGTGGGATAAAATAATTCCCAGAAGATTCCAACTGAGGTAGTGGAAATTTCAAAAATATAATCTGTAAAGAGAATTATCAAAAAACAAGAAACAAAAACAACTGAATCAGTACATTGGAAAAGGCTGTTATAAAAATCCCACTATGCCCTCTAAAAATTATACAATACTTGAATTGTCTAATTCCTTTGAATCTTCTTTTCCTTACCAAAAAAATAGGAATAAAAATGAACCCTCATGCCTTGTGGTCCTTCCTCTATCCTGATCTTAATTATTGTGAATTTTCCCAATTCAGCAGAGCACTTGTGCCCTGGCTGGGATTCTAGGATGGAAAATTCAGAGGTACGAGAAAATTAGAGGACATCAGAATCTCATTGAAAAAGAAATCTTACATGTATATGAAGGGAAGCCTGGTGACTCTCAGGAAAGGCCGTGGTAGGAGAGACACCGAGACGGATCACTCAGATCTGAAGTCTGGCAGTCGGAAAGCAGATTTGTACGGCCTTTCCAGGACCCTGGGCTAAAGAGGACCATTCCACATTCCATCTCCAAGGTGTTTAGGAGAAACAATGTGAAACTGGGAATTATTTTTATTATCTCCCTAAGAGAAGAAAATCTCTTCTCCTCTGTGGACCTCCACCCTCAGTACTTCATGTGTTTACTATTCAGCAAAATCATGTGAGACAGCAATCTGTGGACCTTCACAGAAAAGTATCATCACTGAAGTGCCATTTAACAAGCGTCATTTGTAAGGAACTGTGCTAAGAGATTGGATAATATTTTGTTTATTTTTTATTATAAAGCTGTAAATATTATTATACTATAATATAAATAAAATGAGGCACAAAATGATTATATGTCCACAGTAATATTTAATAAGTTTTATACCCAAGATTGGTTGTATTTTGCTGATTACAAAATTGGAATTCTTACCCCAAATACTATTTTGTCCCCCAAAATAAATTTTATTATTTTATAATTATTATCCAAAGATAAATAATGTATAATCTTTACTCATAAGCAACAGCTATGATTGAACCATGTTTTGTTGAGGATCAGTTTATGTGATCACGTATTTGTCCAGAACTCATTTGGCCATTGTTCTTTCTGATTGTGACTCACAGGTGCTAATGGGACAACTTATTTCACAGCATTCTCAGGCAGTAATGTATTTTTCATCTTATGTATTGTCTGCCCAAAAATGAAAAATCTACAATGAATTTTCCTGGATTTTAAAACAGTTATACTTCTTCATGAAAAGGCAAAAAAATCTGTTTTCCATTGATTCATATTCATGTGCTGAACTATTTAATCCTCATGTAAAGGGGGTAGATGTGAAAGTTCTAGAAACAACATTAAAATACAAATGGAACACAAGCACTCCACTGGGAGGAATTCACTTTGCTTACAAAGAAGAGCTCTACTTTTCATAAAGTTGATCTCTCTCAGCAGACAGTATGTGCCAACAGGAAAAGCTGCAAGATACTCAGCTCAGCGGGGAAGACTTTCTCCATTTACTTTATTCATACAAAACCCTTTATCATCTTTAAAAACTCTTCATTCTATTTTTATTTAATAGTGTTCAATAAGCTGAAAATTTACTTCGTGTTCTGGTCTCTCTTAGAAATCCAAGGCCTTAGGAAACTCTGCAACTATGTATATGAACACAGGACACAGAGGGGACAATAAGGGGTCGGTGGCTTTACCTCATTTATAATGATCCAGTGACAGTCAAAAGCAACCAAATTGGTCTCCACAACCTAGAATAGAAAACAACCAGATCTCAGCATTAATTGGGAAAAACAAATCAAGCTCAATGGATGTGTTTTGTAAGTGGAAAAAAATGATTCTCACATTTGAAATTTCTTTGTGCTCAAAAAAGATGTAAAACCATTAACAAAACACTGAAGAAGTTTTTGCATTTGACTCGGAAATGGACTGCAGATTTGCTAAATAAATCTGAAAATATAACTCATAAAAAAATTAGAAAAAGAAGTTTCAACAAAACTACAACAGTAACACTGTTCTGTGATTTCACAGAGTACAAAGGAATTCTAATCTTAAATCATATTTTATATTCCAAACAACCTTTGAGGTCTTTTTGTAAATGTCTAAATATGTTCAATCTGACTCAATATTTTTATATTCTGATACTTCCTGTTGTATATGTTTACTAGTCTTGAAAAAGTAAACTGTACTCTGTTCTCTTAGAAATCTTCATATCATATGTACTGAATATGTACATAGTTTTTACCTTGCTAATCAGATGAAAAGAAATTATGCACACCAAAAGAAAAGAAAATAATATGTGGGTAGAAACCTTCGTTAACTAACTAGACATTTATTCTAAATTACCTTTGGCTTATGCCAAAAAAGTATGGAGTGTGTATGTGTGTGTGTGTGTGTGTGTGTGCATATGTGTGTGTTTGTGGGAGAAGACTGTGTGTGCATATTTTCTTAATTCCTATAATATATACTCTAGGACAAGCTCTTATGATTCAGGTCATAGGTATAGAATAGGTGAGTCTGCACTGTAAGAAATTTAGTTGTTTTTAGTAATAATACTTGAAGATTTAGTTTCAAATCGAGATGCTTTCTAATAACTAGCATGGAGTCGTTACGAAGTGTGAACTGCATTTTGGTAGGTATTATTTGTCTTCCTGAGAAATGCCTACTGAAAGATGCACCGAATCATAAGAAATACAATTGGATATGTATTTGCTATGTGATTTGATGTTTTCTCAAAGTATATAATTCTTAATAAGTCCTTATGACCTTACTGAGGCACATGTACATAATGTATTAACAGAGAACTGAGAATGTTATCTTTTTTGAAGTTTCATCATTATTATTATTCTTGAAGTATGTGCATGTTCAACTTATGGTTGAAAACTATAATAGAAAATATGACCCACAGTAATTTCTAGTTTTAGCTTCAAAAAGAACTTTTTATTTATATCAGTAATGACAACATTTATTTCTAATTTTCTGGTTATTTTTCAATAATAGTAGAGACTTATCATCAATTATTTACTAACAATAAAAAGCATTAAAAAATAAGTGGGGGGCTGGGGATTTAGCTCAGTGGCACTATGCCTGCCTTGCAAACACAAGGTCCTGAGTTCAATCTCTGGTACAAAAAAAATAAAAAATAAAAAAGAAAGAAAAGAAAAGAAGTAGGGATTCCATTATAATTCAAAAGAATAGGGGCTGGGGATTTAGCTCAGTGGTTCTGCTGCCTGCCTCGCAAGCACAAGGTCCTGAGTTCAATCCCCGGTACCCCCCCCCCAAAAAAAAGAATATAAACCAGAGACTCAAATATAAGGGCAACAGGTCTCTGGGTAAACAGCAGAGACATACATATGTAAGGAGAAACCTAAAACTACAATATGAGAACAGGAAGAGCTCAGAAGGAAGAAACATGAAAGCCATGTCATAGAGGTTGAAAGTACTTCCGAAGTACTACTAATGGTAGAAAGAAGAGATGACTCAGTTTATCCTACATTGTCCTTATTTAGATGGTCTGTACCACCTGGCTAGATTAAGCAAAATTCAAGCTGTTAGAACTCTACATTGCCTATAGACATTGTTAAGGTGTTGGTATAACAACATTTATAGGCCACTAAAGGGAAACTTACTGGTAATTTGTCTACACCATAAACCTAATTTTTCACATTTTAACTTGAAATACTCCTTCAGGTGAAAGCATAAAACAACCTTGAGGCACAAGACACAATTTTGTGTTTTAATAAAGAAGAAAGGCAAGGCAAATGTGATGTTGCACACTTGTAGTACCAGCATTCTGGAGACTGAGGCAGGAGGATAGCTGTGAGTTTGTAGCCAGCCCAGGCTACATAATGAGTCAAAGGTAGCCTGAACTAGTAGTGAGAACCTGTCTCAGAAAAACAAAAGCAAGAAGGAGGAGGAGGAAGGGTCTGTTACAGCCTCAGTCAGGCTCTGAAGCTCTCATTCTAAAGACATTAGTCCAGATGCTTCCTTCACATTCAGGTTGCTAAATGAAATAAAATATTCTCTGCCTTAAGAAAAATGAATGAGTGGATACAAAGTTTATTAGAAAAATTAGATAATATGAACAGGGTAACAGTTCCAATTGACTTCAACTTTGAAGCAAAATTGAGAATTCTTGTGGTAGAAAATGCTAGACGATGATCAAAATCCATTCTGGCCTTCTCTGAGGATATGAGGCAGGCCACATCTCCCATCCTTTCCTTCTGGGATGAACTACAAGGCCATGTGCCTGGGCTGCAGCCAAGAGTATGTGAGAAGAGATGAGGTGTGTCTCTTCCAAGCCCGATCCATGCTTTTCAGCTGCTCCCTATGTCTTCCAAAACCTGAGATCATGAGGTCTCATCCACAATTACCTGAGCATTTGGAATAGACCCAGGGCATAGAGCAGCCCCTTCTCCCAGACTTTCTGCTTTGAAATAAAGGTCTGTTGCACAGAGACATTGCATTATGAAAATAATTGTTAAAGAAATTTATCCCAGCTTACCTAATGCAAAGCATTTTTATTAACCACAGATTTTTACATTTTTCTAATCTTAGTAAATTGTGATAAACATACTTACTAGAGTAACTTTTAATTCTGTGGTTTTACAGGCATGATTTCAAAATCATGCAATACTTGTTGGTTTTTCAAAGGACAATGAATATTGAGAACTTTTTTATAAGCATATTTTTCATCGCGTAAGGAAAATAAATTCTACTAGAAAGTCCTTAAGAATAAAAATATAGATATGTCATCTCCATTTGATTATATAACACAGTATATGCATACACACATACAGCTAAAACCTCTTGTAATACTGTGACAAAATGTTTTGAAGAAGCTTGAAACTTTTGACTATAATGTTGTACACAGAAAGTCAGTGTTTTCATTTATTATCTGAGGAAATGCCCACTAAAAAGAAATATAATTTCCTTAGGTCTAGGTTAACTTTTTCATGCATAAACAATAAGCTGGCATGAGTTCACTGATTTTTCTAATTGAATGCTGCTGAAAGTGAATAATGTTAAAAAGTCACAAATTAAAAATGTAACTGATATCGGTGATGCAAGGAGCATTTGAAAAGGGGCATAAAATGATGACAGGGAGTTCAATAACCTAGACCTTGGAAACCTAGTAGGCTTTTAGTTCTTTCACTTAAGTGACTAATGTAAGTATCATTGTAGGAAGTCTACATATATATCTGCAGAGAGGTTAAAACTTACAGTAGAATTCAAGAGAAGATAAAAAAGCATGATAGTATTGTTTACCCTTCTCATATCTCATCTTGGGCTACCACACAGTGAGTATTCTTAGGAAAGACATATTTGTATTAAATGAAATTCTGAGTTCTTAGTATACATAACAAAAGGCAACTAATGTAAATCTCAAATCAATTCACCTGATTGGTATTTTCTGTATATTTATCCCTTTCAACTGGATAACATATTTAAACTGAAATAATGTCCTACCAAACTAGAAGAGCAAAATCCTAGATTTTAGGAATTATCTTATGATATCTTAGAGTTTCTAAAGCCTTCATATTTATTTCCACAGTTATGTTAGAACTCAAACACAGAAAATTATTTCCTTTTTCTATCTTTTTTGCCTAAGTAGCACATCTCCTAATGTACCAGTAAAGATTTAAATTCAATAAATGGAATTATGCAATTTGATTGAAATTTTCTTTTCATATTTCTATTGGAATTCATTTCATATCCAAGCATATCATTATTTTAGTTATTTAGTCTCATGTTGATTCTAAAAAATGTTTTACAAGTTAGTAAACGCTAGTTAGTGTGTGTTTGTTTGTGCAGGAGATTGAATACAGAATTTTGTGCATGCTAGGAAAGTGCTTTATGACTACCTGCATCCACATCAACTCCAGTTCACCCACTTTTTAAGATGTCATTTTAAGATAATGTCTCACTAAATTACCCAGGCCAGCCTCAAACTTGTGATCAACCTGCCTCAGCCTCCTATGTAGCTGATATTACAGGAATGTGCCTCCAAGTGCAACCTAGTTGTGCTTTTTACTTTTATTTATTTTTATTTTTTTAGTTGTGCTTTTTAAATGAAACTTTGAAAAAGTTTTCAATCATAATTAAACACTCAAGGTACTACAAATAATATTTACTACCATCATGAATATAAAGTCTGCCTAAAAGATCATACTATATTACTATACGTGGGGCACTAAAACAAATTATAAATGGGGGCCTTAGTATATTTGGTTATCAAAGTGACAGGAGGAATGGAAATATGGATTTTCTTTGGCCATCTGTTCTTTTCTTCCTCCTGTTACATAATTCTCTTTTATCACTAGCCATGCATACATTAATAGTGTAAAAAGACCATGCATCCTACTTGTTCCTATGGATTCAATTCCATAATGTAATTATGACAAATGAGGCTGTCCTACCTCCTGAGAACCTGAGCTTCCTCTAAGGGAATTTAGAAAAAAGGGTGGGGAATCAAGTCCTGTCAGGAAGAGGAGCAGTGAATAAGGACAGACCATCTGTCACTGGCAGGAACTTTAGAACTTCTGAGTCTTTAGAAAAGCCCGGCAATTTATCACCATGTCTTCCATCCTCCATTCTCAAATCCTCAGATGTGCTAAATATAAGGCAATCTGAAGCACAGAAATCAACTGCACTGCCAGAGCATGCATCTCACTGCTAATAAATGTGGAACAGTTCCTACAAGTGCAGAAGACAATTTAATTGACTAAACAATAACAGCAACATGCTGTTTTTCACTGAACCTTGTGGCTCCACTAAATTAAGCTTGTTCCCTTTGCAGGATGCACTAAATATCACACATTTACCCAGAGGCTGCCAGTGCTCTGAGTACCTGCATAGCAAAGAGATCAGGTGTTTGCTTCCCTGGTCCTACCTGTTCCAAACTGTCAGCTGGTAACCAGGGAGTAGCAGTCCTAGGGAGAAGACAGGAACCAGTGGCCTGAGGAAATATTAAAGAGCTATTGTCCCGTCTTCCTGGCTCCTCATCTATAGGAATAGTGCAAACTGCATTGGCCTTTCCAGAGCTGTATTTGGTGGAACACTACTTCTACTACAAGTAATGAGTGTTTAGAGGCCAAAAAGATTTACAAATGCTTGGTTAAACAAAGTTAAATAGACATCATTACCACAGTACAACAGGTTAACGTCAATATAGTGACAAAGGTCACATTAATAAGTAGAAGTATTGGGCCGGGGATTTAGTTCAGTTGTTCTGCTGCCTGCCTCACAAGGAACTGAGTGTGATCCTGGGTACCAAAAAAAAAAAAAAAAAGTAGAAGTATTTTATATAATAACATTGTGGGACATAAAGCCTCATATTTGTATTATCAGTAGCAATAAGGAGAGTGCTCACATAACAAAGTCATAATGAGAATTTAATAAGATAATGGCACATGGTTAATTTAATATCAGCTTCTCATATTTTAACTTATATGCCTTAAGGGTCTCAAGAAAAAGATATTTGAGTCCCGGGGATGTAGCACAGTGGTGCCATGCCTGGCTGGCGAGTGCATTGTCCTGATCCCAAGTACAAAAAAATAGAAAGAAAAAAGAAAAATATATTTCAAAGGTAGACATTCTGAATTACACTGATCACAGAAACCATTTTTTCCGCAGCAAATCCCATGGGATTAGTATAATTTGGGAGTTGTAAACTAGAATCAATGTTAATTTAACCACACATTTCTAAAAGCTCTAAAATTGTTTTAAAACCTCGTGAGGGTTTTTTTAAATTTAAAATTAAGGTCCTAATTTGAGAGAGAACACAACCAACAGAGAAAATACTTCTAAAAACAAAATAAAAGGTAAATTATTATATTTTATGTAAGACTCATATAATAATTCTGACCAGTTGGTAACACTTGTTGTTATTTGTTTAATTTTCCTCCCTTTCTAATTAAAACAAAATAAAATAAAACAAAACCACTATATTCTCTTCAATAAAAAATAAAAAAGGATATATAGTATGAAGTGTATACAATGTAATAGGTTTTTAGCAAAGAGCTCGAGGATTTACAGTATGCACTACATCCAGTTGCCTGAATGTTACATATAGCCAAAATGAACTACCAAACTCTGCTAGAAAGAACAAAATTAATTAAATATTACAAATCTAAAATCAGTGACAACACAAAGCTCCGCCTTTCTTAAGGAACAATAAATGTGCACCTAGCTTGGGTTTCATTTCACTGCTTGTCTTCTCTAGCTTTTATTGTTGTTGCTGTTATTGTGATTTTTGTTGTTGTTGCTTTGTTTTGTTTTGTTTTCACTAGAACAAAAGCCACAGCTGACTGGACTATGACTTTACAGATTCCATTTTTAAATGCCAAGTATCTCCAGCAGATGGCGGCAGTGATCCCTCGTGGTGATACTGGACAGCAGGGGGATAGTCTGAACTGACTGTTGTTTGCATTTCCCCTTGAGCTCAGCATGGATTCCCAACTGTCTTCTGTTCTTATCCAAGCAGCCACTATCTGCCATCTCACTCTGTGCCTTTTGCTTTAGAATCTCTGCTGTAATCTTCCAGCTGGAAGACCATAAATACACTTGCATCCAAATCCTCTTGCTGTTCCTGCCAAAGTCATTTCGTAAACGGATATGCTAAATTTATTATTACTGCTGTGCAGTTGGGTCTTCCCACACCCCCTGGGAGATGGAAATATGCCCTCACTGAGATTTGGCCAACATGATGGCACCAGTTATGTTTCTTAAAGTGTAAAGATGGGCGCTAACGGAAGAAGATAGAGACTCCATGCTTGCTCATCATATGATATAGACCTATCTTCCTGTGTCCTGTAATATTGAACAGACTGGACATTGATTAAACGTAAATTCATAATTTTAATTCTTTGCCTGATGAGAATATAAAGATTATTGCTTGTACAAAGGACTATTGTGTTATTGCTTTTAATTTTTCATTAGTTTCTGCTGAACTTGGACTATTTTGGAAGTTTGCTATGGTGATGAAAGTGCTTTAGGCCAAAAAAATTTTTAAAGGTTTTGTTTGTTACCTATTTTACCATATTCTAATATGTTGTCTTTTGGCACAAAGAAGGAAATGTCATTAAAATATTATTTTATTTTGTCTTTTTAAATAACTTAATATCCCTTGGCAGAGTAAATTAATTCTTTAGCGTGACTGGGGAAAAAAATGAATAAATCTTTTGTTGGATTTTTTAACTGGGGCTTGAAATAATAATTTTAGGGGAATCCTGGTATTTAAATGCTGCAATTTATGAACAAAGACTTTCTTGCTATCTTAAAGCAAATGAAGAAAAAAGGAGGTTCTCCAAGAGAAGTCTATTGATCATTTCTAAATGGAACACATGGACGAGTCACAGCTGTGCACTTTCATGCCTTTGCTTTGCTCCTTTTCATTACTTCTCCACCCTGACCTGGACAAAGTGATTCTTACAAATGTCAAATCCTTTCTTATCCTATCTTCCTAGCCTGGGAGGTCTTGTCTCCACCTTGTGTTTACACGAGACTCTGAAAGAACCTTAATCCCAGGCAAATGAAATTATTTGTGGTTATATAAATAGCTGGGAGAGCCATCTTGTCTTTTATATACCCTTTATTTTCTAGTTCAGCTATCTTGGTTTTCCTGCTAGTCCTCTCTACAGTCTAGCCTTTGCCCTTCTTTGCCTGCTGGATTGCTCCTCATCAGCAACACTCACATAGCTCCTTCCTGTATTTCATTTGGGGCTCCACATGAATGACTTCCATGATGATCACACATTCCTATCCCCTGCATTCCACTCCTCTCTGCCCCTTATTCTTGCCCTTTTCTGTAAAGCATTTACCCACTTGGGAAGCACACATGTGCACACGCACATACACACACAACACACATTTACTGTCTTTTTCTGAGTTCTAGGATATAAGCTTCACCAGGGAAAGGATTTAATTTTGGTCACTGGCCTTCTCCCTTATCATAATTAGAACACATACACCAGGGTTTCAGTATGATTTGTTGCCAGGGACAAAGTAGAATTTCACTACATGTTGTTTTCAGAAAGAAAGAAAAAGACAACCATATTTATACATCTATGGATATCCTACCTTTACCTAGTATAAGAGATAGTTTAGCTATTTAGCTTATGCATAAACTGCTAGCAAGAGACAGAGCCTAAGATGGAATCAGGCTGGTCAGTCATACAAGAAAATAGCAGGTATATTGGGTTAAGAGATAATTTTTAAAGAGAGAGAGAGGGTGTTATTTCAAGCCCTACAGATAGCTAAGCTTAGAAATCTAAGAGCAAACACAAGAAAAATGAGATAAGCATAGGCAATATGACTTTTGGAGAAAATAATTGCTCAGGTGGAAAGAAATCCAATCCCTCTCTACATCCAGGGCCTGCATTGGGAGGAACTTAAAAATGCAGAAGAAACAATTTTCTTTTAAACTTAGTATCCTTTAAATCTGCACATGGAGTAACTGGTTTAGAGAGCCTGAGTGACAAATGGTCATTTTAAACTCACAGAGCTACCTCTGATAGCTGACCACTGGACAACTGAGCAAATTCCCATGCTCTGCTTATCAATGAAAGATTCTGGACAAACAGCCCATGAGGCATCTCACTTTCAGGGATCTCTCCCACGGTAGCTTGTTGTTTTTTTTTTTTTTGTCTTATACTTCTAATAAACACTTTCTTAAATTTGTCCTTTATGTCCATGATTTCATTCCTTAACATTGTGAGACACTAGCCTTGGCTTTATGTGGTTTGGACACAGTTAGTTGTTTCAATAGTACTAAATCATTGGATATATTGGTATGGAAAGGAAGGCAATAGATGAAATTTAATTTCAAAATATTGAACACTCAAAAAATGAATAAATTCACACAGTCTCAATTGAGGCTCTCATGATTATTTACATGGTGATGAGGTACAGAAGTATTACATTCAAAATCTCCAAGTCCAAATATTTTAGGACTTAGAGGGTCCATGGTGGTAGGAAAAGAAAATAAAATTTGAGTAAGAGGGTCTGAGTTCAAATGCTAAGTTTACTAATGGAAATCATGTATTTCATTGACTCAATTTCCTAATAGTCTGAATGATACTTTCTTCAGGGATACATAGTGAGGACTAAATGGCTAAATACATCTAAACCACATGGGACATGCTAAATGTTCAAAAGTCATTCAAATTACTAGTGTTTTTGACAGTACTCATGAATGGCCATGAGTCCATTTATTTCATTCAGCAAGTAAATGGCTACTAAATGCTATTTATAGTATATTAATAATAGTAATGATAATAATGTAACCTATACTCAACACATGTTGGACACTAAGTAATTTTCTATCATCTATCTATCATCTATCTATGTATCTATCCATTCTGGTGATTAAGTTATAGATAGATAGATAGATAGATAGATAGATAGATAGATAGATAGGTAGATAGATAGGCATAGGTATATACATATAATATGATCTTCACAGTATCATTATTATGTAAACCCTATAATTACATATAATTTGCATCTGAGGAACAAAAAGGTTAAGTGACTCACACAAATTATAAGGTTTAGGAAGACTAGAAGGTAGAAACAATAAACAGTGAAGATCTTTTCTAACATATATTCTCATAACCCTCTTCTGAAAACTGCAGAAACTCATACATTTTTCAAAATTAGGGAAATAATAGTTACACTGAATGTTGCAGAAGATTTTGTGGGATGCGAAAGAGTTATAAATATTTACACTCTGCTGTGTTATGTACATCTGAGAGATGAATAATGTGCCACAGAAGAATTTGAAAAATGGTATATATAACCATATACTATTCTAATCATGACCATTTTGCCTTGAAATACTAATTAACTGGTTCAATTATATATAGGATGTACATGATGCTTAACTAGAAAACTAGTTATATATGTTACTGTTCTTTTGTCATAACAAAATTTCCACTGTTACCACTGGAAGGAAGCACAAATGCTTCTAGAGGAGAAATTAGACAATGTTTCTTAGTATTGTGTCAATAAAGCAATTAAGTATCTAGTAACTGCAGTTAGTTAATTAGTTTACTACTGTTCTAAACTGATAAGTTTTTGTGTAGCTTGATTGTATCTAGTATTGTAAATAACTCATCATTGAAGAAGCGACTAGGTAAGTTGATTATTAATCATTAAGCTACTTTCCTAGATCAATATTTCTGCTATCTTTAGGCTTGTTCAATATTACATAGGGACTTGACTTTCTAGAATGTTAGGAGTGGTATATAGTTTTGGTGATTTTAGAAACAAAAACCTTCAAATGAAAAAAGATATTCATAAATATTTATTGGTTTTGATATACAAAGTATCCAAAAGAAAAAAATAGAGAAATGCAAAATGTGAGCTCTAATGGTCATCTTCCTAAACTGCTTGAGTTTGTCCTTTTTGAAGTATTTATGTGCTTTGGAAGTGTGCCCTTTGGGAAGTATGACCTTTGAAACTCATAGAATCAAAAGAAGATCTTCAAGCATTCTAGACTTTCTAAATTCCTTCAGTAGTTTCTTCTATATAAAAGCAGACCTGTGGCCTATTGTAAAAGATGCTTTAATAGTGTTGGACTCGACAGCAATGGATTATTTCCAGAATTCTGAGCAACTGACTCTCCCTTCTGTGCTATTTCACTATGGTGAAATATAAACTACCTTTTCTAACCATTGACAAACCACCTTATGGGGTGTTAGAATTGTGTTTAGTAACAAAATGTCAGTTGAAACTGAGGCACCAACTGCTAACTGCTCAAACAAAATGTCATTTACAGAACAGAATTATAGTGTTGACAAAGTAACTCATGCTATGATAGCACAAGGCAAGTATATTCAAAACCATCTGATACATTTAAGTGATCATATTCCTCTTGGTAAATTCTTTTCATTTTAGTTTTTTAATTTTTTTACATGTTTGCTTCTCTGTGGTTATAACTGCTTGCTTGACAAAAGTTATAGTAAATGCCATTTATATACCTTACACTGTTCCACCTTTCTTACAAATGGAACACAACTGTGCTGTTTTGTTTTTCTTTTTACAACTGTGGGGTTTTTTTTATATCACTACTAATTTATGGCTTCCCACCCCTACAGGATGATTTGATGCTGACCATTGATTCTTTTTCCACATAGTTAATTTTGTGCCTCCCTGATATTCAACCTTCCACCAACTCCACTAGCTAGCTCATCTTCCTACTGAGGCAGGATAGGAGAAATAACAACTAGGTAGAATGGAGACAAGGAAAATCATTATTTTAAAAATGAAAACTGCATCTTCAGGAAACAAGCCCAGTTTCTTTCTTTCTTTGTTCATTTATTCATTTTCTCTTTCTCTTTCCCCAGAACAAAGTAAATATGGGAAATTCCCTTTTACCTACAAATGGGTTGGGTCATTTCCTTTTTTACTTTCAAATAGTCCGCTTTCACTTTGAACAGACCACCTTTTGAACTATAAATTAGGATTTCTCCCATATGAATGGATCTTACTATGGGCAGGCCATCCTGTCCAGCACAGGAGACATCGCTAAAGAATATAGAGTATCAAATTCTCCCCAAAACATAAACACTTCCAGTTCCCTACTGTAACACGTTTCATTTCTCTGAGTGCTCACCCTCCATTTTTCAGTGCACCCTAAAATCTCTGCCTAATAAAGCCTTTCTGAGCCTTTTACGGATTGGTCTTGGAAATTCGTTTACTACCACTGGAGTCAGCAAATCTTCAAACTTATTCTCAGCTTCAGGAACCTCTCAGATCCAGCCAGGTGACATGACCAGGGTCGCTAATAACTATGTTATTAAAAGATCATCATGCACATCATGCATATAGTCCACTTTGTCCCATAGCCCCTCTGCCAATGTGAACTATGCTGAAAGTGCAAGTGAAAATACTTCCTTGAGGATCCTATTGTATTCTGTTAGCATATCTCACCTCAAGAACTTGTGGCTTTTATCTGGCTTGTTCAACCATATACAAATATAACCTAGAGGAAGAATTACATTAGAATTTCTGAAGGTCAATTTTCAACCAATCTGAATGGCAGGAAGTGAATACATGTCTTACTGTCCTCACCAGGGAGTATGATTTTGAAACTGACTAAGGCCTGGACTCATTCAGACATACATTCCTTCAGTAACAAAGTACTTAAGTTGTCTGCAGGGAAAAGCCTACAGAATCCACTCAAGGATGGTTTGAAACTCGATTTCTAACAATGGAAGTCAGCTCTTCTGGGCAATGACTTTCTGATGTCAAAGACTCAAAAACTACCACCCTCCATAACATAAATTTCTTCACTAAAGAAACACACCACCTGTGAAGAGGCAGGATGAATGGTTAGGCTAAGCAAAAGGACCCTGAAACTCCCTTCTTGCCATTCAATGAATAAGCAATTTCCTTCCCCTCTCTCCCTTCCAAAATCTACTCCCTCCAACTGATTCAGGGAGGCAGATTTGAGTTTCTTGTTCACTTCTTGGCCATCTTACTGGGTGACTGCACAGTAAAGCTTTTCTGGTTTTGCAAACACCTTGTATGGCAGTGTTGGCTTGTGTGTGAGTCAGGCAGGGAACCCTTACTGTGGATATCAGTTCTGAGGTACATTACTGTTTCTCAGAAAGTTTTCATTGGGATTGAGACCCATTTGCCTACATTCATAACCTATTCTCTAAGGGATATGCTGCTGGCTTTTCTCCTAATCATCTCTACTGCTTACTCTTTCCTCACTTGCACTTCTGGAACCCTGCCCTTCTAAGCACATTCAGGTCCTGGTCTCAGGATCTATAACAGGAATTCGGAGCCAGCCTTCCTAAACAAAGCACAAAATTTACTACATGATTAGAAAACAGTTCCTAAAATTATAATGAACAGACTCTTAAGAAAAATAAATTTCTTGAGAAACTAAAGTGATTCACAATCTGTCCTATAAAAGGACTATCTTCCTATAATAGATTGTTAGGATACTCATAATACAAAAAACCAAAAAAAATGTAAAGTGTATTTAAGGATTATTTACATCAGCAGTTTTCAATTTTATCATGCATCTGAATCACCTAAAGCTCTTTTTAAACACAGATTTCTCTGTCCATCTCTATTTAGAGAGTTTGGCATGGAGTCTGTGAATTTGCATTTCTAACAAGTTACCAATTGATGCCGTATTGCAGCCCCAGTAAATGATTTTTGAGAACCACTGCTTTATAAAAGCTCTTGTCAAGGATTGAATGTGTTGACTGGGTACTGATTCTACATCTATTTAATTAATTTAACAAAGCCATTAAACTTTTTAAGCACCTGAAATGTGCTCAATTCAGTGCTGCTTACTGGGGTGGAATCAGTAAGCGAGACCAAGTTGCTCCATGTGATCCTTCAGCCAGTGGATGCTTCCTAGGAACTTGAACAGTATACTAATGCCTGTCAGTCTGTGTGCAAGAGTCCAGTAGAAAAACTAAGGAGTTATACCTCTTCACTGAAGGAGATATGAAAGCCTTTATAAAAAAGAATACCATGGTTTAAGCCTAGTATTCAAAAATAACTTATTTGAAGTAAATTGCTTGAAATACATTGAAATGTGGCTATTAATATCTGGATCATTGCAACATAATCACAAATTATTTTGATTACACATCTTTCACTCGGTGTGTTACTATTTATAAGAATTGAACTTTAGAAATGTGTAAACATAATTATTTTTATTTTACTGCCACATTTTATTATTGCTTTTTCATCATGTGTCATAAGGTCAGTCTTGAGCACAGGGTATCAACTACACTCTGAAATATATCATTGGATTTGCTTGTTTTGTTATTATTTTTAGATGCTATTCTAAGGTCAGCAGTGGAAATCAGTATTGTTGATCAGTTAAAGAAATGACATAACTTGCTTCCACTTACTTCAGGCAGATAAAGAGAAATTTTTAAAAAGCTTGGAAGATTACTGTTTGTATTTGTGTTCTTTACTCAGCTTTCCTTTTGAGAATTACTCTTTATTAGTAACTACAGAGTGGGACTGAGCTGTGTTTCTGGGACTGACTGGGACTGCGGCTATAATTGCTGTGTGGTACCATTTTGGTCCATAAGCCAGTGGCCTAAAGATACATAAGGGATGTTTTCTGTCCATTTTAAAGAAGTAGATGACAATTTTGAATTCCCAAATATGTCATAACTTACATAAATACTTGCACGCTTTCACAGTTAACATGCCATCGTTGCCCCAATTATACAGTTTACTCAGATCAGAATACAAAAGTAAAACAGCGCAGTGGATCTATTTGATAATGATCTCTTGGTTTTCCTCAGACCTAAAAAGCTGAGCTGATAATAAATTCCGAGCACCACCCATTTTCCTCTTTAGGAAAAATGTGAAAATAGTCATAAAGTAGACTGGTTGATAAGCTTTAACAGCCTTTCCTCTCAGATGACTTGATGACAGAAGTATTAGAAGATTGTCTAAGGAGCCTTATGATAGTACTTATTCTTGTGAAAATTAAGGACAAGCACATACTTGAAGTAAATGTCATGTGATCTGATCATCACACTTGTTGAAGTGATCATTTTTTGTTTGATTTGCTTCTTTTTGTTTCTTCTGTAGACATTGGTATAACATATACAGAGTTTTAAAAAATACATCTCTGTCTTTAAAGGACATAATTATTGGCTAATGAAATAAACACAGGCAATGGTATAGCTTACTGTTGTTTGTTTTTGTAGACACTTTGCTCTCACTTGTAGTATGATTGATAATGTTGTTAGCGCAGAACAGTTTTCATATTTATGTATTGGTTTTTAGGTTCAAAATGGAAAAAATAAAAAAGACGAAAGGACTGACATCTCACACTATATGTTCACAATTCAGCAATGTTTATCATTCAAATTTCTACTTAATTTAATACTTATAAAGATAATGCATTTATTAGTCAGGACTATGTTTTTTCCCACAGATAAAGTTCTGGCCTATAAAAACACTTTATTTTTCAAATTCTTTAGGAGATTTGTGAAAATACTTTAAATAACAAACATCTTCATGGCCAGTTGCTTCTTTTTGTTAAAAAACAAAGTTATAATAAAATTACATATTCAGATTCTGTCTTCTTCCCTTCCCAAATCATGGTTAATATCCATACGACATGACTCCTAACAACAAAGTGAATATTACCCAATCACCAGTGAGTCTTCAACTGTAGATTATAAATGACAGGATCTTGATGTTCTAGAGAGATACTAGCAAGAAATGAAAAGAACACTGAATGATTATGAAGCAACAGATTGAAGATATTCTAGCTATAAATGAACTATTTATGATTCTCATTTTCCAGAAGAGAGTAGAGAGATAAACATTTATTTTGAGATATTTTTGTTAAATAAAATACACATCTGATGTGCTTTGACTCAATGAAAAGCAGAGATTGATATGATTACATATATCTTGACCAAAAGAATGGATATAAAAAAAAGACTGGGCCGGGGATTTGGCTCAGTGGTTTCGCCGCCTGCTGTGCAAGCGCAAGGACCCAAGTTCGATCCTCGGTACCAATAAATAAATAAATATTTTAAAAAGACTGGATATACCATGGCAGATTAAGTCAAAACAAAAATAGTTGGGAACACAGGAAAAACTAGCCAACTCTGGATGTGAGCAAAAGAAAAAGCTAATGTTTTGAATTTTATTTTTAATATTATTATTATTTTAATAAGATTTTTTATACAATTGATACTATTGAAGAATTAGATTTATAATTATCCTGTGTATAATTTATAATTTGTATAAATTATATTTAGAGAATATCCATTAGCAATTAAAATCCCATATCATTTAAAACCATCATGAGTTTAGTCAGTTTCAACAGATTAATGTTTCTTTTGAAATTATTTTATTTTTTTATTAGTACATGTTTCCAGTGCATAATGATCACATTCATTTTGGGGAGCTTGTACACATACTTAACACACCACAGTTATTTTCATTGCTTTCCTCTCCCCACCTTCCCTGCTACAGACAGCTCTTCTTGCCCTCCAAATTTCTAAAAGGTCTATAATGTTTCCTTATATAAAGAGCATAATGGAAGAATCTCTTTCCACATATTATAAGTACATGGACTAAGAGAAAGATAGTTACCTGTTGCAGTTATGATTCTGGACAAAAAATTTCAGTTAAGAGTTAAACGGGAAGGAGACAAGCCACATTTCTTACCAACTGATCCTTTAGTTGAGTTTGTCTAGGTTTGGTTTTAGGCCATTAATAACAAACATTACTTTGAACATTAAACAAATTAAAGACTATCTTTAGTTTTCTTATATTTTCTTAGAAATATGAATTAAGTGGGCCGGGGATTTAGCTCCCTGGCATCCCGCCTGCCTCGCAAGCGCAAGGTCCTGAGTTCTATCCCTGGTACCAAAAAAAGAAAAAAAAATGAATTAAGAAGTCCTTTGAAAATAAAATATTTACTCTTTTGTCCTAATTAATGTTCTAAAAACATTTTGCATACATATTATTAAAAATGCATAGTTACCTAACTTCAAGATTTTTGATACTTGGAGTTATATCAGAAGATTATCAGAACCAATAAATCTCTAAGTCAATTATAGGAGTAAGATTAATTTCCAGATAAATATTCTTCAAATTATTTTACAAAATTTCTTGTTCAAATATTAATAAGGATCACAGTTTTCAAAAATTCTCAATTATATAGCATTGTATGGATTATTCTCACTTATTTTCTTAAACTTACTTTGTCAAAAAAAGTTCTCTACTAATCTACAGGAAAGAATTATGTCAATGACTCCAAATATCCCATGACAATTATAATTAAAAAATAACAAAAGAGGGAAAAATAGATCAAAGGATGATACTGCTTCAAAGGTAGGAAATGAGATAATTTTGCTAAATTATAAATTTTTACTTGTTCTAGGTTCATAATTTTTATCCATTTCTTTAGTTGTAAATATGATTTAAAAAGTTTAAAAAATGATTTAAAATGGGAAAATATTCTTGAGAACCAAGTCAAGGGCATTTTAAGGTTCAGAGTTAGAAATTATTGGAAACCTAAAATATCCCAAATATTTGTTGTTTGAAATCCAAACTATGATTGAAATTGTTAGGTGGTTTACTAAAATGTCAAGGGTTAGAAGATCTGCTAAATTCCTAAGTAGAATTGAGGAGATAGCAAATATGAGCAAAGAATAATTTTTTTTCCACAAGAGCTGAATTAAATCCATTTTATTCAGTCAATGACTATTTCAGTTTGTTGAAATAAATGGAGGCTATTGAAATATAATTTAATAAAATGCTGAAATCTGCATTGAATTCCAAAAAATATTAAGGTATTAGAAAAGACACCTATGTAAAGATAGTAGTGTTTGTTTCTGTTTCAATAAAAGCCAAACAAAGAAGTTAAGACTACTCCCATTATTAAGACATTTTCTTTTGGGCAACTTATAATAATATAAATAAAAAGAATAAAATCACTTTGGCACCCTATGCCAATTTAAAATGTAATACAAAAGATAAATGCAAACTCAGTTTGGCAAACTTGAACATCACTATTTCTAAATAAGCTCATCCAAAGAGAGCAACAGAATTTTAACAACACCAAGACTGGTGTCATTCTCAGAGTTTAAAGAGAAAAGGACATCTCTACATGAGAAAGCAAAAACTTTGGCCTTTCTATTAATTATTTCCAAAGCTACTGCTTTTCAATATCCCAAAATGACAATATTTGGCCATGTTTTGAAGTTTGGCAATAAGTTGTGGAATTTAAAAAAATTCCAAAGAGAAACATTAAGTATAAACATGATGATAAAGTGATACATATTAGCTGTTTTAGATTTTATAACTGAATCCTAAGATAAAAGTGTATGTGTGTGTGTATATATATATATATATATATATATATATATATATATATATATGGAACCAGTGGCTAATTTGGTGAAGTACTGAACCAAAAATCAGGTGACTCAGTGAAAGTACACTAATTGAATGAATAGTTGAGGCCCCTTGGAACTAACTGGGAAACAAATGTTTACATGATCATTTGGGTGGTTGGAATGTTCATGTCCCTCCAAAATCCACATTTGGAAAGGTAGTCACCAAGCTGAGAGTACTGGATAGAGGGACTTTGGAAAAGTGATCAGGTCATGAGAGAAGAACTCTTAGGAACAGGGTTAGTGCCTATTAAAAGAGGCAGGATCAAGCACTACCTCCACTTCCAGGCAGGAGCAGACATGTGCTACCTAGCACCTTGCTCTTGGACTCTCAGCCTCCAGCACTGTAAGCAATGAATTTGTTTTGTTTGTAAGTTAATTGATACTATTTTTATTATAGCAGCCCAAATGGACAAGCAGAGTCATATTAATTAAAGTATCAAATATAAACTTATTTACAAAATTTAAAAACTATTTTAATAGCAAGGAGGTTAACTTCATGTGAGAGATGATTTATGTGAGCTAAATTCTCATCTTCCATGTTAGTCTGTCAGATTTCAATATCTGAGAAATCAAAGAAAGTTATTGTGAAAATATTTAAAATATTAGAAATATGCCAGAAGTAGCTAAAACAAAACAAAGCAAAACAAAAATTGAGGTCCACTTTTATAGAATAGAAAAAAAGGGTAGGGTTAAGTTGACACAACTTTTATATTTTTCTGTTGTTGGTTTTATAAATACTTACAGAGTGCAAGCCAAACTTTGATAAAAATAAAATTTATTTTTTAAAATTTGGCATATATTCTTTGACCACACTGTAATAAAAAAGGATTTTTTGATCACCTGTAACAGTGCATAAGAAAAATATTTTCTAAATAATTTTTGTTAAAATGTGTCTTAAAAATCGCACTAAAAGGCCATTAAGCTCTATAGTTTAAAGCCTATCCTTTTCAAAGTGCCATAGTTCATATTTATATTCTAGATATTAAATGCATCTCTCATATTATGAAAGTACAGCAACATCAGCTTCTTCCTCTGTTGCTGACCTTGTCTTTTGTCTATACATTAAAAGATCAATTTGAGAGTCTGCAGCTAATTAAAATTGTGATATCCTATAGAGAATGTTTATTATTTTCTGGCTGATTTTATTAACTTCTTTGGGAACAATGACATTCCCTATGGTAGAGAAAAGATCTTTGGAGAAACACTCTTCTGTCATAGAAATCCTTTTGATTTTCTCAGAAACCAAACGACAAAAATATTTCTTACCACACAGAAGGCTTTAACAAGAAAGCAAAACAAAAGAGCTTTGAAATTTCTTCTTGAAATCTCCTTCCACCTCTGTAGAGAGACTTTGTTCAAATTAAATACAGAAATATACAAATATCCAGGGAAAATAAAGGATAGGCCATTTAAATATACCTTTTCTTCAGATATGCCTTACTTACCATAATTATCTTCAAATATTTCCTTAACAGTAACTAACCCTAATTACCTATGCTGAATCCTTTTCAGAACATGACCATTCCAACTGTGTAGCTATTCGAGTTGAATAAATGCTGTATTACTGTGGGTAGAACTGTGATTTTCTGACATGCTCAGTATCCACAAATGAGTATCTGGGAGACCTGATATTTTTAGGAATTTGTTCAGCTCTATGGACTAGAGAGCAGTATAAAAGAGCACCTGTGTGATTTTCTTTGAGATAGCATTGGCTAAAGTAGACGAGGAGCAAAATAAAACAATTCCCTCTATGAAGAAAAATAATGCATACCCAAAGTGTAAGCCAAAGGAAGCAGGCACCTTAGAGCTCTGGCTGAATGTTAAGGACACAGACAGTAAATACACTACGTAAGTAAATCTAAGTGGCCCCATTTACCATTGTCCTTGGATTAGGATGTGTACATTCAGGGATGGGCATAGCCCAGCAAATCCATTCTGTATCACTTAATGGGGTACCTAAAATGAGCCGAGCTTGCTTCCTCTCTAGCAGAACCTGTCTTTTGCATTTCTGACTAGGCATTTTTGTTTAATGATGTTTTTCATCTGGCATTTATTTCCTTCCTTTATCCACCTCTGACCTTTTTATCTTTCCATGAGCGTACGTGTTGAACTTTCAACTGGTCAAGCCTCACTTCTCCATCAACAGTGAAAGCTCTTTTCCTAACGCCCATGAATGACGTGCATCATCTATTTAGGCATTTATTGCATACCTGTAGGGATTGCTGGTCACGTTTTATATGAGAATTACTACAGTAGAAACTGTGCTGTAACAACCAATTTTGATTTAAACTGGCCTCCATTGTTTCCTTATCTGTTGATATTGAATAAGTTTGTGGCATCTTCCGATGAATGTTTCCCTTGTAAATTAGGAATAATGCCAACTTCCTTGACTGGTTTTATGAATTAACTAATCCAGTTTATGTCTTCTGCCCTATTCAGTACCTAGCACAAGATAATATAAGACAAATGTTGCCCCCCTCCCTCGCAACCTTGTTTTTCTCCTTTTAATTCCTGGGCAGAATAAAACACCCTGGGCAGAATTGCTTTATATTGCCATGTATATTGTTCAATGCCTTCCAGTAATTAAGTAACTTGTGGGCCTTAGTAAATAATTATTTGAATGGATGTATCAGCTGAATACCATGAGGAATCCCCAATGGCCCTCTATTGAGTGCTCCCAGCAGCCACAGGGACTCATCAGATGTATGAGCACAAATCTTTCACTAGGGAAACATCAACTGATTGGGGGTCAGGGCTATCTCAGCATTGAGGAAAATATGTTCATGTCTTTAAAGGGGGGAAATAAAACTGTTATTTTTACCTTATGGTACATTATTTAGTATTATGTTCAATTTATAAATTTGACAGACACAGATCAAAGAGAAAAATGAAACTCAAAATTACACATTTTATGAAGTTAGAAAGTCCTCTTTATAATTCTCTCTAAATGGGGCACCTTATTACTGTTTTCCTATTGGAAATCTCTTAAAATTGTAATATTTTATATATACGCAGCTATATTTCAGAGAATAAGTTTCAGAAATACACGGTCCTCTATGGAAGATACCCATTTTATCATATTTTCAACATTTCTTATTTTAATGTAATTCTACTCAACTGATGTGTGAGAAATCCTGTGAAATGTCAGGCATTCTCTTAGGACAGAGCTATGTCTCACCAACATTACTGTGCATCAGTACAAGTTGTTGGGTTCTACCCCCAGAGTTTCTAATTCCAAAGGGCCAGAGCCCAACAATTTGCATTTATAATGATTTCATGGGTGTATCAGTCAGCTTTCTTGTTGCTAGGACTGAATACCTGAAGCTCATAATTTAAAGAGGAGAAATTTATTTCAGTTCACAATCTGAGAGATTTCCATCCTTGGTTGACTGGCTCCAAGGCAGAAATTTCATGGCTGAAGGGCATGGTGGAATATATCTGCACACTTTATGGTAGATGGGAAGCATAGATGGCAGATGGGAAGCAAGGTACAGGGGAAGAATACCAGAGAAGGAGCCAGAGACAAGATAGTCCCCAAGGTCATGCCTCCATACCCACCCAGACACACCCACAAGTGTACTTTACTCATCTCTCAAGCCAGTGTAGTTGACAATCTGTTACATCAAGTGATGCTGATTCAGGGACCACACTTGGAGAACCACTGTGTTAGACAATAAAAGCATGAGAAAGTCTCTTTCCTACAGGGATTTAGCATTTTTATCAAGTTTTAACAATTTTAAACTGCAGAATTGTTGATGAGGACACTGATGTCTAGGTGTAGAAATCTGGAGTTTCTCATGACTCAAATACTTAGAGATTCATATCTGAGCAGTTTATATTCAGAATATTCAGACTAGAGTAAACTTCCTTCAGGCATATTTTTTAAAAGCTGACTTTTGGTAATGTAACATTACTTTAAACTACTGTCTTTACATAAATAGAGAGAAAGTTCAATTTAATATTAATTAGGAGTTGGCTATTTTTAATCATTCTCTTTTAATTTGATCAGTTATACATTTGAATTGATAATGTGATCTATTTTAAGATAATAGAATATAGTTTGCCAAAGTAAGAATCTTTTCACACATAAAAATCACACATTCAGAGTTCTAAATTAGATTTTTTTGTAAGTTCATGTGGTGTCCTATAAAACCACAACATCATTAGATGTTCAAGAAAAAAGCTGTTAAAGTGATCTATGTAGCAAGTTCTATTAAAAAATAGATTGACAATTTAAGAGAAACTTAAGTAAGTGTGCTTAAAATATTTTAAAGAATCTCACTGTGAGCATGAATGAAAATTGAAAAAAATATATCAATGCCATTTGAATTCTAAAAAGATAGATCAGCTTATCTTGGTGAAACATTTCTGAAATACTTGTGATGAATCTTTTCTAAAATTACTTCCTGATAATCTCATAGGCTATCATATTTTATAAATATTGGAAATAATTATGTTCTCTCAATGGATTTTTGTCTAAATGAACAAATATTTATGAAAATATATTTGAAACTTCAATTCATTAATTTACCTGAAATTTATTGAACATCTTTACCTGTATAAGAACCATTTAGGCACTGTGTATACAACAAAACTTCAGACAAATCCAAAAGTTATGCAATAGTTTTTTATTACTGTCCTAAAGATGTATCATAAATTTACTAGCTTAAATATATATTTATTATTAAATAGTCATATAGGTTGTACTTCCAACATGAGTGTCACAGGGCTAAAATCAAGAAGTTGGTAGGGGAGCATAGCTTTATTCCTTTCTGGAGGCCCTTTCTGGGGGGTCCCATGGAAGACCAGCTTTTTTTTCTGCTCCAGGCTATTGGTAAAATTTAGGTTCTTGTGGATGCAGGACTGAGCATACCACTTCTTTGCTGGCTGTTAGTCAGTTGACTGCCATTCCCTGCTCCTACAACCTGACTATATTCCTTCCCCTGTGGCTCCCCCCTGCCATCTTACAGGTAGTGCTGTAACGCAGATGGATGCTATGAATGTATTATTGCTGTTCTTGTAGGAGTCGGCTTCTTATACAACAGGTAAGTTTGGACATCTCTCTTTTTGTCTCTCTTTAGCGTGAACTTCCTTGCCCTTCACATGGTATCATGTAGCAAGAAGGCCCTCAGATACAGCCACTTGTTCTTGGACTTCTGAGATTGTAGAACCATGAGGCAAATAAACTTCTATTATTTATGAATCATTCTATGATATCTTTTGTAGTGATAGCAAACAGTAGTAAATGTCAAATCAGGTTTTTGGTGTTTTTCCATCACACATAAGCTTTTTTCTATCTCATTTCTTTGACCAAGCCAAGAAAGGACCTCTGTGGATGAAGTACCCAGTCATAACCATTCTTAGCATAACAGTAAGTAAAAGAAAATATGTTATTGGAAGAAAGCAACCTGGAACTGCAGAATAAATTCTATTGGGTAGGAGCCATGGCCCTGGAGGAAAGCCATCACAGCTGAAATAGTCAAGCTGCAAAGGAAGAATCAGGATGGTAAATACCCCGATCCAGCTCTTTTTCTGCATTTTATCTCTTGTTGGGCTCCCCATGGCCAATCTCAACCAGTAGCCAAAGGGCAATGACACCTGTAGGAAATAGTCTATAAAGGTGAGTCTCAAGAGACCCAGAGCTGGCAGAAGATATTGGAGAATAAATTTAGGGCACAACAGAGCAGAGAAAATTACTAGCACAGAAATGCCATGAAAGAAAAGAACAAGCGGTAATGTGCTGGGGGGGAGCACTGAATTCTGTTCAGTAAAAGAGTCAAGTAAAATCCCTTAGAGAAGCTAATAACTGTGCAAAGAGGTAAAAGAAATGAAAGAGCAAGCCATATAGATAAACACTGGAAAAACTGTTCCAGAAAGAAGGAAGGTCAAGCACAATGAACCTGGGAAGGGGAGAAGCTTCTATTCTTCCAGGAACAGAAAAGAGGATAGGAGACTTAGAGTGAATAAAGGGAGAAGGGCAGTGGGTGAGGTCAGAGAGGTGTCAGATCATGTAGAGACTGGAAGATTGTGCTGTCTATGTCATGATAGACCATGGACCATTTTGAGCAGAAGGAAATAGACTTACACTTTAGAAAGAGCATACTATGTTTGTAGAATTAGCTAGAATGGGCAAGAGTGGAAACAAGGACACTACTTACAGACCATGTGAAGGGCTGTAGGTTACTGTGGTTTAGACTAGGCACTATTACCACCGCCGGACTAGGGTAATAACATGGGTTATTATAAACAGCAAAAATACTCAGGATATATTTGATGATAGAAAAGAACTGAACTTGTTTGTGGATTAGCTGTGACTCTGTGAGGTCAAGAGTAGCACCAAAGGAGGTTTTGAGGTTACAGACAGAGCACTCAGGTGAATGATGGTTGTGGCCTGTTTCTGACTTTACCTGCCTTGAAAATCAATATAATTGGAGCTCAGTAGGGAGAGGAGTTCAATAAAGAGAGGAGGTATGTGGAGTATAAAATTCAGATTCAAAAAGTCACACTAAGGCTGGAGGTCACTGGCATTTTTAAGCAAATATCTGAGGTCAGGAGGTAGATTTAGCTGATGGTGCTGTAACTTTATGTCTCAGTTCCCTTATTTTGTGAAGGACCTGTAGTTATAGTTTCTATTAGTAGCACTGTTAGATAATAATCTGGATCTACTGCTTACTCTCTGTGGCACCTTGATTAAGTTATTATTTAATTTCCCTGAATTTCAAATTCTAACCTGTTAGTTGTATACTATAGTATTGCTATGTTGAGTTGTTCTGATGATCAAATGTGATAACACATATAAAGTACTCACCACAAGACTGGCTCACTGTAAGCACTTAGTGAAACTTAGTAATTGTTATATTTATTTCACATATTAGAGTTTTGAACATGATTTTCTTTAAGATAAATAATTACCAGTGGATGCCTAAATATTCCAGGTATCATTATACTTAAGTGATTTCCTAAAACCATAGTATTTCCTAATTCCAAGACTGTGAGGAAAAACATTAATAAGGAAAGTGATATTTATACATCATTTCACTTTTAACCTTCTATATCACAGTCCCCAAATGAAACAGTTATTACTGACCTTTGTAGAAAAGATATAGCTACTATGAAAAAAAGTAATGCCAGCCTTAACTTCCATCTACTCTGGCTTCAATGGCTGTGCTGTCCAACAGTGTCTGTGAATTAGATATCAAATTGATTTACACTGAAAAAACTGTTACAAATCCAATGATTTAAAATGGAACCAATAGTTGTTTCCTCCTTACCATTTGCCTCTGTGAGATTTCCCACTCAGATCTAGCTCTTCAGCAGATCTTTATTAAAGTGACTCAATTTTACTAGCCCTACCAGTTTTTCTCCCTGTTCTCTTTGATAAGAATGCCCTCTCCTTCCTGTTCCATATATCTGAGAAAAACCATTGACAGTGGTTCAAATTAGAACCAGAAACTTTGATGTACATACCTGTTAGTATTTAGTTCTCTCTAAATAAGTAGAATACGTGTTACTTTGGGTCGTCCCTGCAAACTCTCATAGCCACTTCATAGAATTAAAGTCTCAAGAATCAAAAATGATGTAAGAAAGTCCTAGGTATGTAGTGTTCACCAGTTAAGAACATGAAGAAGATTTAAAAGAAGCATTTTCTTAAAATGACCAACACACACACACACATGCACACACACATGATAGGAGTTAAAATACATTTTGATGTTGGAATTCATTTATAGCTAAGTGGGTGCACATTGAGGCTATACTCAAGTGAAATAAATAGAACACACATGTGTAAATACTGAATAGTTTCTCTGGTGTGAAAAACTAAAAGTGTAAATAAGGATCAAAATGTATAATTGATATTGTGAAATAGGAAGAAAAGGTCTGAAGGAGTAGGGGAAGTGGGAGGGGAAGGGGAAAGAAATGAAGGGAAAAGAAAAAAATATGAGAAAAGGCAAAACATGGAAACAAAGTCTTTGTAAATCGGGAAGGGTGGAGAGGGTAAAGGAAGGGCGGGGGAATGGGGAAAAAATAAGAAACAAGATACATCTTGTAAAGGTACAAGATCCCAAAGATATGTAACTGTACTGTATACCTAAAATGTACCAATAAAGTTAATGGAAAAAAATAACATTGATTGATTGATTGCTGCTGGGGCCTTATGCATTATAAGTAAGTGCTCTACCACTGAGCTAAATCCCTGAGCCCTACAAAGTTTAAATATTCAGTATAGAAAATGATGGTCAGTATTGAATGGTAGGGAGTTGTGCCAGATGAGAGTTAAAGTGTCCATTAAACATAGCATTATTAAGGTGACTTGGGGGCAGGAGGCAGAGCTAGATGACAGTGGATGGAGAAATGACCAGGGAATGAGGAAGAAGAGATAGTAACCTTCACTTTCAGGGTCACTAATGAAGAGGGAACTGTAATAGGCTTGGAAGGACAGAACTTTGAAGAAGTCTTATTTGTTTAGTTGCTTGTATGTTTGTTTTCCAGGAGTATATCTATACATATTGAAAGAAGGAAGACATAAAAGAAATTAAAGGTGCAAGCTAAGAGTAGAAAATTGAAGGACCACAGTATAAAAATGACAGAAAGTAATCACATTACATTTGAGTCCTCATTTATAGGATATTTTCACTTAAAACTACAATTGTTAACTAAGTTGTATTTTCTTTCTTTCTTTTTTTTTGTGTGTCTAAAGAATAGAGGGATATTTAAAAGGGATCATTTTGGTTTTGAAACCTAAAAGTGTACCAAACTGACTGTGAATGGATAGGATTACTAAATGACTATATAAATTTAAAAGTTGGTATTTTAAATGATAAAATACACTTTTCAGCAAAAATATGATCATTTACAAGCATTTTAGGACAAATTGCTATAAGGCAGCAATGTGTAAAGATAAATCATTGAAAACAGCTGGACATTCAAAATGTTAGCAATTGCTAAAACCAGTCCTAATTGTAGCTCAGAAAAAATACTTTTTATTAAAAAGTATCAAGGGCAATTTGAAATAGTGATAAAATTTAAATGAAGAATAATTTAACCCCCTAAATTTGACAGATTCTCTGTAGATGCTAGTTGGTGATGAAATATCTTTAAAATTAACTTTTCCTAAGATTATTTTTATGCAGAATCTACATTACTCAACAAGACCCTTTCTATTAACATTTAGAGTTTGCTTCTCACATACTGTGAAAAAATTTAACATGAGAAAATGGAGAACCCCTTTACTCTATAATCTCATGAACTTGGGTTTAAACGTTGACTTCTTTACTTTGTGACCTCAACAAGTTACAGTATTTAAGCTGTCCTAAGCCACAGTTTCTCCATCATAAAATCATTATAGAATGATTCTTAGGTGGGCATGATTATAAAAGAATTAATCCATGCATGAAAAGAGCTGAGAATAGGTCTCAGATAGTCAGTGAATATTAGTTATTGTTATGCTCTCATCAGTGTTAATTCACATACCCAGGGTGAGGATTCTGGGCTGATTGTCTACAAAAATAGACAATAAGGCAGGGACAGTAATATTTAAAAATGTACCAGTTTCCCTCAAATACTAAAAATTAATGGTCTCAGAAAAACTCTCAATTTTTTCCATGAAAATTTTGCTGTTAGATATAAAGGTTATTAGACCTTAGGAGAACTAGAAGCTTCAATGGGCTGGCTCCCCAATTCCTCCCTTGGGGAGTCTACACTGTGTTAGCAGACTATTCCCCTGATTTCATTCAGAAACCAGATGCAGGACTTGAAGCTTATATTTGATCTTTCACTTTTTATTTGATATGTTTTAATTCCTTTTATGTAATAAGATTTTCTTGTGAGTCAGAATGAAGTAGAATTCCTATTTAGAACTAGGAATCCAATTTTACTTCCCATTTATACTTTGGGACATTCTTTGACTTTGGGCTGAGTATACACAAGGTGTAATCAAAGTATATCATGAATATTTAAATTTGTAAAAATTATTATAGTGAAAGATACATTGCCACAATGGTTCTTTTGATGGAATTGTTCTTGCTCTTGGCTGAGTGGTAGTCAGGTGAATCTACACATTACAAAATTGCACTGAACTAAACATACACATGTAGGCAGAAGTGAGCACATGTACAACAGATGAAGTCTTAATAAGGATGAAAAGTGATTCAACATCAATTTTCTATTTTAAATATTGTACTATAGTTAGGTAATATGTTACTGTTGGAGAAAATCCAGGGAAGAGGATATTGGGTTACTCAATATTATATCTTACAACTACTATATAATTACTTCAAAGTTTCAAAACTATTTTTAAACTAAAGAAAAATCTAGTAAGGGCAACTTTACATAAGTCAAGGTATGATAATGGATTGTATTTTTCATGTACTCCTACATTAACATTGCAGCTTTATACTTTATCATCAAATGTAAGCTTCTGAAAATTTAAAATCACTACTAAGCACTGGCTCTACTTTTCTTGATTGCCATTTCATCTTTTCCTTTCCTCTTTCCTCTCTGCTCTCTCCATCTTTTCTTTTTTGCCTTCCTACTTTTCTACCTTTCTTTCTTTCCTAAGATGGGGTGGAGCATATAGATAAAAATGACCTAGGGAATTAATGAGCTCCTAAAAAAGAAATGAAATATTAACTTTGAATATACTATAGTCCCATATGTTCTAGGACAAATTCTCAGTTCCAAGTACCTAGCTGGTGCTTAAAAATAAGGGGAAAAAGTTATTTTTTCACTTTAATATAAATTGACAAGCCTCTCTTAAATCTGACCTTGAAATTTATTGTGCAAGATTAATATTACAAGTAGTTTTTTCATTGTATTAAGAAAATTAATTGTTCTAAACAGTCTACCCAAATATATGTGAATATGAAAGAAATGTCATAATTTTTAAGGCAATACAGTACTATATTCCTTCTAACTCTTGAGAGAGCTGACAACATAAAAAACGAAATATGTTGTTAAGAACAGAAAAAAATACTTTCTGCATGAAATATGCTTCATTTTTAATTAGTGATGTTTTCCTACGAAAGAGAAACTTGGCAGAGCAATCGTGAATCACTGAACTGAAAAAAATGATGGTGAGACAATGTGTTTTTAAAAATGTAATTCAAATACTCAATTTAGTTTTCAGTTAACTTTACTTTCCTTAAACTTTATCAGTTTGGCTCAATTCTTTTGAGACTCATTTGGTCCTAGTTAAATTAGAGTTTTCTTTCATTTTTATTTAAAATATTAGACACTTTCTTCAATACCACTATAAATCATTTAAAAAGTTGTTTTGGGATTAATCCCTTCACAAGTATGTGGCTTTTGATTAGAAGTATTTTATTCCAAAAGAAACTCTTCTTTTCATCAAAAATGATAACAATTGGCCCCAACCTGATAGGTCATCCCATTGTATCATGACAACAGCTCCTCAGACATTAGTTAACAGGTCCTTTCATAAGGACATGCGGGCACATGCCTCTAACTCCAGCACTTCTAGAGGCTGAGCCAGGAAGATTGCAAGTTAGAGCCCAGCTTTGGCAATTTAGTGCTTTAATAAGATGCTGTCTCAAAAATGTTTTAAAAATTATATGTGTACATATATACATGTAATATACATACATACAGCATATCACATACATGCAATACATATACACATACATACATGCATATATGTATATGTACACATATACATATACATATATATAGCAATATAGCTCAGTGTGAAGGCTCTAGGTTCAATCTCAAGTATCAGAAAAGAAAAAAACAGGCCCTTTGGACACTACAAAATTTAAGAACATGGCAGCTATAATTTAATTTTTTTCATTTTAGTTTTGCAGTGCAGGGGTTTGAACTGACAGCCTTGCTGTTGGCCAACAGGCACTGTACCGTACCTCTAAGCAGCATCCCCAGTCCGGAAATCTGAATTTTAGGAAGATTTAAGTTGAGAAGCTCTTGAGTATGTTTAAACTTTTAAGGTAAAAAGGAGAGCTACTGACCTGAGGTCTTGCAGGGATATCGTGGCTTAATTTGGCCCAAATTTAGCTAATTATGTTATTAAATAGGTAGGCAACGTATATGACCTTACATAGTCTGCTAGAAGGTAAGCCACTAGGACATAATTAAATGAGGACCTAATAATTTTTCAATTAGCAAGTCAGTTCAAAACTCTGTAGAAATGAGATGTCGTTGAGTCTCTTTCCTAACACACCTCAGGCTATGTAAAGCGTTGGCTCTAAAACCACTAAAGGATAGTGAGCTTGACTGTGTGATACTTAAGTTCACTTTCCTTTCTACTACTAATTAGTTATATAACTCTGGGCAAGTCATTGAGTGATATGGAACATTGTTGCAGAAATAGGTAACAATATATCCTTAATATACTCCTAAATACATACCAACAATTCTCTCCTTCCTTAACTGTTCCCAAGGCTTTCTACTGCATACCATAGCTGGCTGGACTCTAGGTAGACAATGTAATCTTTCAACAAGGATTTACTTTCAGGGGATTATCTTAGGATAAAACTAACCAAAACCCGTGTGTTCCTGGAAATTATATACTAGTGAGATATCAAAGGGATAGAGAGAAAATAAAGAAATAAAAAAAGTATAGAATGTCAGATGAAGACAAGAGCTATGGAAAAATATAAACTATGTATCAAGCTTAGGGAATGTTAGGGGAGTAACTGTAATTTAAAATATGGTCAGGAAAGGCCTCCTTAAGAAGTGAACCTTTAATCAGAGACTCAGTGGAGGTGAGGGAATGAGCCATGCAGCCACATCAGAACAGAACATTAAAAGCAGGAGGGACAACTCCACTGAGAGTGTATGTCACCTGTGAGAAACAAAAGAGTTAACAAGATAAAAAGCCAGAGATATGATATCATACAGGAAGAGTACAAGTGATAGAACATTCTGGAACATCATGAGAAACTTCAATTTTGCTAGAAATGAGATAGAAAACCTTACTAACAGGTGAAATTATCTGATTAAAATTTTTAAAATAAGATTCCCCTTCCTCTACTGAGACTAGAATTTTAGAAGCATGGGCAGATACAACAAGATGAAAAATTCAAGCAAGAGTTCATGACCATTTAATTTGGGCAGTGGTGGTTGAAATACTAAGTAGCTATCATTTTCTGGGTATCAGGAAGTAAAGCCCTTATTATTGGAGTGGGTATGTACCTGTTAGAAAGAGGAGAACCAAACATGACTCTAAGGAAAATCAATATTTGATTTTGGCTATTTTATTTTTTATGACCATTTGACATCAAGTGGAGGTATACTATTTGTAAGACTAATTCAGAGGAGTATGCTGGAAAATAATTGCCAAAAATGCACCAGATACTATTGCCTAAGGCCTAGATTCATGCTACAACTGATCCTAATTGACACTAAAATTTTGAAATGGTATCTTCAACCACCTTGTTCACAGGATCTGACACAGTGGGACTCCTGGCTTTTCTCCAAAATCAAAATGGCCAGATAAGGAAAACATTTTAAATTGGTTCAAGATACCAAGGCAGCCATGACACTGCAACTGAAGACATGAAAGAGGACTTCCATACCTGCCTCAGAAAGTGACAAGAATGATGCATTAAGTGTTTTTGAAGTGAGGGGTAGTATTTTGAGGGGCATTAATGGAAATGCGTCTTTTACCGTTATCTATTTATTCAGGTCTTGTCTTGTGTATAGAATTTGGGTCAGAATTAGTGCTCACAAAACACAAAAATCAAACACAATGGCTGTTACTGTAAAGTAGGAACTGAGTTTCTTAAACAAAGCTACATTGCAAAACACACACACACACACACACATGCACACGCACACTCTGAAGGTTTTTCTTCCTTGAAACCAACACGCTTACAGATAAACATATACCATGAGAATTAAATAAAATATGTTTTAAAAATTCTAATTTTTTGTAAGATATTTAGTTCAAAATAGTGAAGAAAGCTGAGAAGTAAAACTGGCTTTCATGATTACGTATTTAAAATAATGAAATCCATTGTTTCATTTTCAAGTTAAACCTATGATATAACACATTTTAAAACATACTTGAATGTGATGAGATGTTGGATATTTATAAAACTCATTCAAAATTATCTGTTTTTTCCAGTGAGGCATTTTACAGATACCCCAGTAATAGTTTGAATTATGTGTAACCATATTTAGGTGAAATTTGTCTTAGATGCTGGGTAATAGAACTCATTAATCCAGAAGTCACATTTGAAAATATGAGAGGCTAAATTAACATTAAACTATTGCACAAGTGGGCACATTGTGCTTTAGCATATAAAATGTTTTATCAGCTTAACTCTTGTAAAAAATTGATTATATGTCCAACTACTAAAAAAAATCCTTTTCACCTTTGAATATACAAAATGTTTTAAGACACACTTGGCCTTTATAATATTTAACTCCATGAAGTGATTTATTTTTTAGACAATCATGCATATTGATAAAGTGTTCTTAAAAGTGTGAATTATTAAAAATCATTATATTAGTGATTTAGGACCCTATAGAAAAATTCTATCACCTGAAATAACATTACATTTTATACTGCTAGAGTATCTAATGTCCCTAAATATAGGGATACTGGCTTATTTGTTTCTTTCCCTCTCACTTCAAACACATTTAATCTATCATTCTTGCCAATTTCTGAAGCAGTTCTGGAAGTCCTCTTTCATGTCGTCAGTTGTACTGTCATGGCTGCCTTGGTATCTTGAATCAGATTAAAATGTTTACCTTTCACAGTCATTTTGAAAATAGAAAACAATGAATTATTGAATACATGGGTGCTAATTTGTTATGTAAACAATGCAGTTAGGAAATCAGTTGGCACAAAATGAAACCTTGTTAAGACTGTGTATTTATGAGTATTTTTTCCTATTATAAAGTCATGTAAGCCTATTTTTATATGTATTTCAGAAGACTGTTGGCATCATTAATGATTTTTTTCCAAAATACTCTGAAGTATCTGGAGCAGCCAGGATGGCTAAAGATGTGTTCTGTGCCTGACTCTGCCATAGGGAAGAGCCAAGGAAACAAAGACAAAATTGTATTTTGAGGAGAGTGCTTTGTAGAGAACTCTGGAAATCAGCACGGAAGTGATATGAACCTCAACCAGCATGAAGAGTTGGAAAAGCAGCCTAGAGAAAAGATCAAAACAGACTGCAACTTTAGCCCAGCTCCATGACCAGGATGCAAAACCCCACAGTGCCAGGAAAAGGTAAGTGCGAAGTGCCAACAACTCCAGTCCCAGCAGCAGACTAGCAGCCATAACTCTAGAATTCCATAATCCATACAGGTTTTAAACTCAGTTTGGAAAAGTCTGGTCTAAGGAAGAATGCTGTGTTTCAAAGAAGGAACTCACTATCATCCTTCCTCGACTCTCAGAACCCAAGGGACTATAACACTCATTTATTATGTGTCATTTTGGCTTAGGGGGCACCTTGTCCCCACTAGAGCTTGTTCCATGAGTCCCTGGGAGACTTGCCTTTTTATCCGGTAGTTCCAGGCTGTAGATTCCAAAGCCACAAGCCCAGTACTACTCATGTGCTGACTCCAGGACCTAGGGAAATTCTCCTTCATGTCCTGCACTTTCAAGAAAGTGAATACCATTGTCACATGCCCCAAAATTACCTATGCATGTTTGACTTAAGGGAAATCTCCACAGACTTGGGACCGCAGCCACTTATGACAAAAGTTCTGATAACACTTGTCATAATAATCCCTTGGGATCTGGGTCTCATAGTTTCTCATGGTTCTATGAAAGTGGCCAACAGAGCTACAAGCTTCACCACCAATTACAACTGCCCCATAGAACCTAGGGAAGGTCCTCTTTGTATCCCACAAGAGAGTCTGTGGTTGCCAGTTCCACAGCGTCATGTCTGCTCCTCTTGTAGAAGCTGAGGAAGGGTTCATCTCGTCCTGGGGCTTCTGAATTGTGGCTGCTATCATCACAGCTCCAGATGTCTCCATTACTCACCCTTAGAATCCTAGAGAAGGTCTCCTTGACAGTCTGTCGACTGGGAATCATGGATCCTATGCTAGTAACACAAATCTTGATGTCATCTGTGCTTTCTCTGAGAAACCTAAGAGAGTCCTCTCCACATTTCACACCATTTAGACTGTGGCAGCTACTGTCACAAGCACCAGTGCCATCACAGCTTTATTCTGAGGAGCAAGAGGACACACACCTCACCTCTGGAATCCCACATCCACTGCAGAGTTGTATAACTATATGCATGAACCACTGCAGGATAGATTACTGAGGCACTTAAAGACACTGCTGAAATTAAAGACGTAGAAATCACAGACACAGTGCCTTGGAGTTCTCTATAACTAACCCCTAAACATCTGTCCAACTAACATCTTATGTATCATTTAAACAAAATTTAATTTCCTACAAAAACTACTTCATAAGTTTGGAAGAGGTAGATGTGTACCAGTGTTCATACCTCAAAATAGATACATAAGAAACATAAAAGAAAACATGACAACTCCAAAAGAAAGCAATAGTTTTCCAGAAATAGGTCTCAATTTAAAGGACATCTGAAAATACCTGAAAAATAATTCAAAATAATGATTCTAAGAAAACTCAAGAAGATGTGTGAGAATACAAATAAACAATACAATGAAATGAGAAAAAGTAATTCAAAATATGAACAAAAATTCACCAAAAGGAAATCATAAAATAGAACTAATCAGAAATCCTAGTACTAAAAACATCAATCAATGAAATAACACAATGGTGAGCTTCTGTAACAGACTAGAACAGGCAGAAGAAAAACTTTCTGACCTTATGGGACACCATTAAGTGAATAAACATCTGCATTATCAGAATGCCAGAGAAAAGGCAATAGAAATCTATTTCATAAAAAGTAATAGCCCAAACCTTCCCCAATCCACAAAAATATAAGGAGATTATTTGTAGACAAGAAGCTCAAACAACTCCAACTAGATTCAACCAATATAGACCATCACCAAGGTCAAAATGTCAAAAGTATAATACAAAGACAAAATCCTAAAAACAGAAAGAGAATATCATAAAATGATACAGAAGAGAATGTCCATTACACTTATAGCAGATATTTTCAGCAGAAATTTTGCAGGCCAGAAGGGAATGAAATTATGTACTTAAAGTATTGGCAAACAAAACAAAACAAAAACTCTGGCAACCAGGAATACTATACCCAGTAAAACTGCCCTTCAGAAGAAAAGAAATGAAGTCCCCAAATAGCAGAAACTGAGGCAATTCATCACCAGCAGAACAGCTGACAAGTAATAGTTAAGGCAGTTCTACACTAGAAATAAAAATATTATAATGACTATCATGAAAGCTCACAAATGTATACAACTCACCAGAAAAAGACATAAAAGAGAAAGTAAATCAAACCTTAGCATAAGAGAAAATTACCAAATCTCAAAAATAAGCAAGAGAGGTGAGAAGGAATGAAAAATACAAAATCAAGTGTAATACAAATAATAAAATGACAGGAGGAAGTTTATAACTGTCAATATTAACCTTAAATATAAATGGGTTAAATTTACTCATTAAAAGACATAGATTGACTGAATGGATGAAGAACAATACCTAACTATATACTGTCTACAAGAAAGTCACTTCTGTGGTAAAAATATACATAAAGAAAAAGCGAAGGGTTGAACAAAGCATGTCATACAAATGGAAACTGAAAGTAAGCCAAAGTAGCTATACTTATATAGAAAAGCAGACTTGAAACCAAAAAAAAGCTATAAAAAGACACAAAGAAGGTCATTATATATTGATAAAAGGATCTATTCCACAAGAAGATATTACAGTTGTAAATATATGGGTGCACACTATGGGACCACCTACCTGTATAAAAAAATACTTTTAGATCTCATAGGAGAGATAGACTCTAACAAGGCAATAGTTGGGGATGTGGACTACCCAGCTATTCTCCATGGACAGATCATTGGGAAAAAATAAACATTTGACTTGAGCCATATTATAGAGCAGACTTAAGAGAGATTTATAGAACATTTTTTCCAATAGTGATAGAATATACATGATTCTCATCAGCACAGGGAACATTTTCCAGGATAAGATTGTATGTGTGGGCACAAATCAAATCTGAATAATTTTTTTTAAATCCTGAAACTGTGTCATATGTCTTCTCAGACAAGCTAAATAATGAGAGAAAATATTTAGGAGTTATTCATCTGACAAGAGATTAATATGCAGGACCTATGAGGAACTAAAAAAGCTAAACACAAAAAACCAAAAATCCAATTTACAATAGGATAAAGAACTTCACAAAAGAAGACACAGAAATAGCCAATGAGTTTATGAAAAAAATGCACAATATCACTATCCATCAGGGAAATGTGACTCAAAACCACGATGAGATACCATCTTAACTTAATTAAAATGGGTATCATTAAAAAGACAAAAAAATAAAAAAACTGGTAAGCATGCAAAGAAAGGGGAACATTTCTACACTGGTGGAGAGAATGTAAAAGAGTACAGCCACTAAGGAAAATGGAATGGGGATTCCTCAAAAACTGAAAATAGAACTACCATAATTAAGCAATTCCACCACTGGGTATACATCTAAAGGAGATGAAATAATTATGGCAAAAACATGCTTACACTCTCTTGTTTACTTTACTATTATTTGCAAGTTAAAATATGCCACCAAGTCAGATGGCCATCACTGGATAAATATATATACACCATGGAATATTATTCAGCCATAAAATACTGCACAACATTGTTACAGTATTTGCAACAATAACAATTGTAGAGGTTGTTGTGTTCAGTGAAATACACCAGACACGAGAAGACAATTTCCATATGTTCTCACTCATTTGTGGAAACTAATTAGCTGATCTCATGAAACCATGTAATGGAATAATGTCACCAGAGACTGGGAAGGACAGCAGGATGAGAGGACAGAAGGTAGCTCAGTGAGTGAACTAAGAGGCAGCTAGAGAGGAGAAATTAGTTCTGGTTTTCTACAACATAGTAGGGTAAATACTGATTAAAACAATTTATATTTCAAAATGACTAGAAGACTATGAAATTTCTGATACACAGAAATGATTAATGTCTAATATAATTATTCTGATTTATTATACAATGTATACATATATTGAATTACCTCAGTGTACCTCAAAAAGTATAAATTTTATGTCTCACAAATATTTAAAAATAATTTGTAATATTTAAAGTATGAGTGCTACTTTCACACTACAATAAAAACATATACATCTGGTTTGTCTGCTCAAAAAACAGTAATTCTTTCCTACATTTTTTACAGATTTGGCACATTGTTAGGGATGTAGTGTGTCTGTGTATTTGTGTGTGTGCATGTGCTTGTGTGCTTGTGTGTGTATTTCTTTTGTAGTGAAGAAATCCTTTTGGGAAAAAGATGTAAGTTGCAAAAGGTTAATACATTTTCTTCCTATTCACCTGGAGGTATTTTTAGAAAATTGTATGTGAGGCTACTACTAATAATTCTCCGGCCATCTGCAGGAGTATTTACATAATGCTGTTTCTGGAATTTGAAAAGTGACCTAGAACTGCAAAGGTGAATGAAACAATCTTGACTTTTATTTCTTAGTTATTATCCTATTAGTGTCCATCTACTCAGAGCCAAATGAAGCAGCTTTCATAACAGACCATGTATTCAGTATTGAAGTTGATGGTCTAGGCCCTTCACATGGAGCTACATCCCAGGCCTATTCATTTATTTATGTCATTTTTTAAGACAAGGTCTCATTAGGTCACTAAGTTCTCCAGGATAGTCTCAAACTGATGACCTCCCTGCTTCAGCCTCCTGGAATGCTGGAATTCTGGGCATGCGCCAATATTCTTGGTTGTGAAAGTCCTCCTTTTTGGGGGTGGGGCATAAAGTGTGTTGATTTAAGAAGGAAAGGTTTCTTCCAGAATGAATGTATCTAGTCATGTTTCCATCCATTTCTCTTATGATTCTAAATTTATGCTGAAGAGCCTGTTTTTAGAAATTTTGCCTAATAGCAAAGAAATAGCCAAAGAAGGCTGAACACTGTTACTGTATTTAAGGTGAACAGAGATGAGTGTTGTGTGTTTACATGAAAACTAACTTGCTGCATCCCATGAATCACTGTCAATATATATTCTGCTGATTCTGCTGGCAGTGATAACAATTCTCTTATTTGTCTATTCCCTCACACACACACACACACACACACACACACACACACACACTCGTTTCTCCTCTCTCTCTCTCTGGCTGGTTTCTTTAATAAAGGCACAAAGGGCCGGGGATTTAGCTTAGTGGTTTTGTCGCCTGCTGCACAAGCTCAAGGACCTGAGTTCGATCCCCCATACCAAAAAAAAAAAAAATTAAGGCACATAGTTATTAATAATGAAATCAAACTGCTCTTATCTAATAAGATTTAATCTAGAGCTTTTGAATGATGCATTTCATGCTGATTTTAAATATTTACAGAAGTTGACAGAATATTACAATAAACCCTCATTTATCTGCCGCGCAGCCTCACCAATTATGTACTCACAGCAATTGTGGCCTTGAGTATAACGGATACTCACACACTCAAAACAGTCCTTCTGAAACAAATCCCAGGCATCTTAATCATATTATCCATAACTTTTTTTCAGAATGTATCTCTAGAGATAAGGAAGTTTAAAACATAATCCAAATACCCAAATTGTACATAGAAAAAAAAACAATGATTCCTTAGTATCAACAAATTTCAATAAAGGTGCAAACATTCAGAAAAGTCATGACGCATACCCATTAATTCTTTCAGCCCATTTGTATCAGTTTTGAAATGAAGTATCTCACTTCTATGTGTAATTTATTTAAACCTATGTTAGCCTACAGGCTTATCTTCCATCTCCTTTTTGGTTTTGTTTTTTTCTTTCCTTTCATTTATTGTGGTGGTGTAGCAGGCAAATTTAGATCTGTTTTCAAAAAAGGAACCTCTCCAAATTTGTGCCTATTTAGAGAACTCTCAGAATGGTAAATGGACTTTAAAGAATGTTATGAGGAACAACTAAAAGGATTAAGAAAACAAAACCCAAGACATGGTTTTTAAATATAGAAAACATTAGCATGGTGGAGGAGTCTGGGAGGTGGGATATGTCTGGAAACAGATCTGTCCATGGACCTGATTGACAGTTAAAACCATCAGAGGAGGAGTAAGTCTTTGTCATTGAAGCAATTCAAGTGGTTCTTAAAAGAACTATGAAATTTCTTTTTAAAATAGTGAAAAACATCAATTGCATGCAGTGTCCCAGAAAAAGCTAGAATTCAGGCAAAATTTATATTCTCTTCATAGCGTTGTTTTCTCTTTATTTGCTCTCAACTTCCACTACCTCTCTTGTGAAGCAAATACATGCCCTCCACAAATATAAACCTTGCCACATTAATTACAGTGGTGAATGGATTAGTAAAGTGGTTGTCAATGTCCTCCCCCTCTTATATTCCAAATATAAATCATATGAAACAGCATTTATTTGTTGTAAGCCAAAGACATTCTAGCAATCTATGAGTTAACATGGTGCACTGGGATGTGAAGTTAGATGTGCGTGAATCACAGACTTTACTCAGTAGTGACCTGATAATAGGTTCAAGAATCCGGACAACGATAAGCTTCAGACCACGGAGAGACAGGGACAGAGCCGGGGGTGGAGGGGGGAAATATCAAGCTTCTTTCTTCTTGTGTCTGATGCACCCTGGCTAGAAGAGATTAGATCTCATCTCTAAGAAGGGCTTCTGGCATTCCTTGTAAAGTAGCAAGTGTTTAAATTCTGAAGCATCTTTATTTCATGCCCCAGACAGCTCCACAGCCTGTGTGTGACACGCCTTCCGGATCCAGGTTATCTGTAGCTGACACAGTGTCCACAGCCAGGACACCACAGGGAGAGAGCTCTAGACACCTTCGCACAGGGGGACACCCTCAGCCAGTCTCCTGACAGTGGACACAGCCCTGGTCACAGCCTTCTTTGTTCTCCAGTTGTTTTCTCTTAGTGAAGGGACTGAAGATTTAGAGCAGAATACATGCTTTAATTCCTTCCCACCTCTCTAGCTGTATTTGGAAAAATGTCCATTTCTAGCTTTCCAATTTCTGCAGCATAAGAGATACATTTACAGATATTGATAAAATTAGCTAACAAATTACACTTCACTGGAAATTTATTTCCAGCTTACTTTATGTTAGAATTTAAATCCTAGCTCCAATCCCATCTCTTTCAATTTGTACAATCATGAAAACTTCAGCCTGTGTACATTTCACTCATTTTTTAAACCATTTTACTATATATTGCCCTATTTTGTAATTGCCTATACCATGTGCATTAGCATTTAAAGATGAAAGCACCGTTAATTTGCCTATAACCTTCACTCCTGGTATTGTAGCAATGTAGATATCCAATGCAATATTTGTTGAGTAAGTGCAAATGGAAGCCCTCTAATTTTGAGTGTTTAAGGTTCTGTTTTCTATTTATGGTTCTAATAGGTGGTTTTGAGCAGTCCATCAATCTTCCAAAAATTTAACGGTAAGAGAGGAGTTTGCACAAAACTAAAATACTCAGCTCATGCCTACTTCGGAGATCTCCTTATAGACAAACTATTTTGGAAAGCATGTACCAGGCACTTCAAGTTTCCAAATTCTGTTTCTCTGCCATCAATAATGTTCTCTTTGTCAGTTACTCTCTCCAGTTGCACTGTTATAAAACACCCCAAGAAAGTAGGGGAGGTAAAGACAAGAAAATTCTAGGATCTCCTCTTTTTAATTCATTTGTTATAGCTGCCAGCAATCCTACAATTGACTTTAAAAATCTCAACATTGGCTGTATTCAGGTCCTTCCTGCTATATTCTTCATCTTTTCCCTCTTTATAATAAGGATGTATAAGGAAGAGTAACAGCCTAGAAAGATACAACTCTCTTTTTCTTTCTCTTCCTCTGGCTGTTGTAAATTTCCAAGCCCTCAGATCAAAAGTTGATGAAATTTGCATTCTCAGTACATCCTTAGATAATTTTAGAAAGTATCAAAACCAAAATAGTTTATATTTCTCTGCACTTGCTATACATAGTCACTCTGTTAAATCTTTTGCAGGATTTTCCTTATTTAATAATGCCAACAATTCTAAAAGGAAGTTATTATTTTCATTTTCTAGATGAGGAACAGCTTTAGAGAAATTGAAGAATTGTCTAGGTCTTTAGATAAGCAAGGATATGAATGCTAGTGTAGGAAATTATGCAGCCAACTCTCTGAAATCTTTTGCCACAGAGCCTCTGAGAAAACCTCATCACCTACTTTCCAAGTAGGCTATTTTCCTGAAGCCTTAATTATCAGAGTCACATTTGAACCAGAGCCCAGCAGTCAAAGCCAGCTTTACTTCCTGTAGTAGTCATGCCTCAAGTCTTTGTGCTCTGGCAATAGGAACAAAAGTCACTCAGTCTTTTCCCCCTAAATGACTTCTAAAACTAAAACAGAAAATTAAATGGAAACAATTAAGCTGTTTTTCATTACTTTCTCTCCAAAGCTCAATTTCTCAATCAGGGATAACAGATATTTTTCTTCTTTTCCTCTAGCATTCTTTTGATATTATTAAAAGTTAAAATAGAATATAACAAAACGACTTCTCTACAACCTTATTTCTATACTAATTTTGGAAGGACAAAAATCAGAGAAGTATAAATTTTTAAATGTCCCAGTTTTGTTCCTAAATTAAAAGAAAACTGCATATTTTATGAACATTTCAACTGTGGCTTATAAGCCCTGTTATATTCTGAGTTTAACTTAACTTGCAATAAAACTTAGAGCCTTTTCTTATGTTGCCGCCTACTGCTGCCATCCTGAAACACATTAACCTACTGGATTTGCTCTTCATTCTCCAAGGAAAATGGTCAGACCATGGTTACCTCGGTCCAAAGTCTTGCTCCTGTAAACTATCCATGCTGCCTCTCTATAGGTTCTGTTGGGCCATATGATGGTCTTATTTTTTCCCATTTATTTTCTTTTCTAAATTGTCCACTTTGTTGTATGGTGATTTAGTGTTTCATCTCTTATGCATCTTATTCAGCCAGACTATACCAAATATACTATGTGCCAAACAGTAAACAAAGCCAAGTTTGTGTGTTGCAGAACTCTACAGGAAAACTCCTGACCAAGACAGTGTGACAGTAGAAAAGGGACAATTATACAACAAGGAATCCTGATTCCATAACCAGACATCTGTCTATACATCTGTATGATGTATGTGCAATGTCCTTGCTGGTCTTTCCAAATATATGCTATAGCATATGAGGCATACTAGAGGGACATTTGCAAGCAGACCAGATATTTAGCTGTAACACAAATTTTCTGCCCAAATTCATTTTCCAGAACTACCAAGCGGCCACTCTAATAATAGTATCACAACCTATTTTAAGCAATTAAAATGTCATATAGTTTTATTTTTTACTATAAATGTAACAGGTAGCTCATAAGAAATGTAAAGTTTCAATTCCTTCTATTTTTCTTTTTAAAAACAATCCATAGAATTGTCCTTACACATTAAAAAATGTCAAAGAGGAAAATAATGTAATTCATAATCTCACTACCTTCCAATAATTATGGTTAATATTTTTGGTCTATGTGTTCTAGCATATTCTTAAGAATACATTATAAAAGGTCACTTAATAGAAAAAATAAAATTATAATATAGGGCTATAAATTCATATATATTCTGCACATGTATTTAGATAAAACATCTTGTTTGAGAAGTTTTAATGTTAATTCTAAAATATTTGTTTACAATATATATTTTGAATACATATATTCAGAAGGTATATATATTTTAACTATGGAATATTTTTGATTGATAAAATGAGACTTCTTCCCAAATGTATTTGAAAGTAAATATAGAAAACCCAAAGCACCAGCTTCAAAAAATTTGCTAAAACTCTTGTGCTCTGGAGAATGCAATAAGTGGATTCATTCTGGTGTGGGCCACTGTGAAGGAATCCAGCCCTTCTCTTTACTCTTCCTTTAATCTTTACACAGTATTCAATATTGTCTCGAGCTGTCTCATGTTACCTCTTGGATGCTCCATCAGCTTTCCTATCCGATCATGATGAAGATGGAACTCCTCATATTTCCTTCCCGATTCTTGCCTCTTCCTCATTATAGGTAAAGTCATCATTCTTTCTAGTGCAGCCTTTTCCAAATAGTCTATTTTAACATTACAAGAAATACTAAAGACAAAGTCTGTGTGTAACAGTCAACAATGAAACAAGGTTGATGATACATCTATAAAATAAATTCATTAGTCCAGGTGCATAATAATAAAATTATAGGTCTTAAGCCTATAGGCAAAATTTTAAAAGACCATAAATTTAAGTTGAAATAAGTATACAAACTCATGCACTCATATAAAGAAAGTACTAGGAAGAAGTTAATGAGCTGAAGCACTTAAGAATTTTTTTTCTCTAACACATGCCTGTCTTTATTTGAATCTCACCAAATTGGAGAAACTACTATGTAGAAAATTGGCATGTTTTTAGTTATAGAAGCATCTATGTCACTAAGAGAAAAGGAGTGAAACAATTGCTGATTTAGTTAAAGAGAATTCCAGAGTATATGTAGGCAAATGTAATTTCATTAAACACTTGCTACATAGTGTTTTTTGGCTTCTGTTATTGTTTTTTGCTTTCTGTAGCAGTAGGAATTGAAGCTGGGAACTTGTATATGCCAGGCAAGCACTGTAGCACTGCATTATGACCTCAAACTCCTTTTCCTTTTATTTATTGTCAAATGGATGCTTTACAGGTTTGTTGAAATGGTTATTTTATGAATCTGTCTAGAGTTTTTGTTTTTTTCATTCTTACATATAAAATTTTTAAAAATTAATAGAGAATAGGGAGGGTTTTCCTGATGGGGGATGTTTTATATGATGAGGGTCCTCTCGGTATCATCACGAGAAAAAACCTAAATGGCTGGTTCCAAAAAACCTGAATAGCATTGTTAAGTCTTCCCTAGAATTGTGAGAAAGATCATTATTCCAAGACACTTTAGAAGTTGACTAACTTGCTGCTATCCTCAAAATAAAAATTGGAATGCCTTAAAAATTAAGTTAAAACAGGCTTTGAAATGAGTTTAAGAGACCTATAATTCACTATAAGTGTCACCAAAAAAAAACCAAAAAAAAAAAAACCCTTGAAAAAAAGAAAAAGTAATTGGCAAAGACTAAGACATTTACAACCTTCTCAAGTGCAATCTACCATGCTAAAATCAGGGTAAACTGAATTTGGAGACAGAAAATGACATTTCAAACACATAAAACAATATGGTTTATACATAATCTCTTTTATCTTTTTACCTTAAAAAGCTTAGGGTTGAATCTGATGATTAATTCCCACATATTTCAAAATGTGGTACATAGATCACATGTATTCTAATCACCAGATAAGCTTGATAAAAATATAAATTTCTTTGTATACCTAATAATTTAACAACTACTACAGATACAAGAATAGAAAAAAAATATAAAAGGATATGGGAATTGGGAACTCAAATTCCTTTCATTATGACAAATACTGGTTTTAAAAAAGGTAGTAAAGTATGCTCAGATTTAAATTACAGTAATGATAAAGAGTGTGAAGAAATTCAGACAAGGTCAAAGAAATGATTAGAGATTGGAAAATTAGAATTCTGTTCTGACCTCTGAAGTTGAACACCAAGCCATGTTTATACTGGATGATTTTTAAGAGGTCAAAGTTCTGCTAGGGATTTTTAAAAATTCCTCTTCTGTCTCCGTGTGTGTTTGTGTGTGTGTGTGTGTGTGTGTGTGTGTGTCTGTGTGTCTATCAATGGTAAAAAGAATGCACTATTCTTTTAACTCATTTAAAATTTGTATTTCCATGTGAACTTTCCAATAAATCTCCAAAATAAGGAGATTCTTTTCAAAGACTAAAAAAGGATGACTTTGTAATATGTTAGTGCTACAGTGTCGAAATGCCATCAGCTTTTCCTGCCCCGTACATTTCAGCTGCAGTTTGCCCTGCTGTGAAGCTCAGTACAGCCACCATATAAATTCTTTCTCTTGATGGAGGCATTTGGCAGTTGGGGGATTTCCTTCTTGGTCCTCAGTCAGCAGTGCTGACATTTGGGGGTAGTCCAGCAGCAGTTCTCAAACTTTAATATGCATAGGCATCACCCAGGGACAGTGTTAAAATTAAGGTTCAGTGGATGGGATTGAAGCTGAAGAATATCATTTTGAACTAGTTTCCTGGAAATGTTATCACTGGTCCATAGGCCACACTAATGCTCATTAATTTATAAACACAGTTTATTACTAACAACTTTTGTCACAGAAAAAGTACCTGCAGGATATAGAATAAACCCATCATCTTTGATTCCATTCCAGAGAGCCAATAAATGTCCTGATTGGAGACAGTAGAATGGGTCCACAACCTTGGTGAGGACTGAAGTTTCCCAGAGAAGCAAAATAGACCCTGATGAAAAACAGGGGTTAAAGTGGGAGGTGGAGTTTGCAGAACACTAATGTCCCTGACAACACAATTTTCTGGCATTATTAGAGAAACTGGATTTGGGCTAATAATGACAAGACTGACAAAATTATAGTAGTCTCAGCTATTGTCCTTTCTGTCTGTTGAGGAAATAAAGTTTAAAGACTTAAGAGATGCTAAAGAACTTTCTTTTTTGCAGTGTTCACTTTGGGTTTTTCAGACTTAATGATGTTTAACTTCATTAATATTGTTACTGTACAAATTATAAACTTTACAAGGTTAATACTCATGACTCTTGTTTCACAATTTTTGTTTCTTTACTTGTCCGCCCAAAGAATAATGATCATGGTTCATTTTACAACTCAAAAAATTATTCACCCAGTTTTCCCAAATGGAACATATATCTTACATGGCAGGGTTTACCTGCCACAATATATGCCAAAAATTATCTTCATGTCTTTTTAGCTAGAGAAAACTTATTTCATAAAGTTCAAATATATTATATTGGCAATACATGTATTGTCTTTGGAAATGAGAAAATCAAACCAGAAAACTCCTTGAGTTTTAATAATGAAATGGCTATAGCCCTTTCCTAGTATTTAAAAAATAAGTATACTAATTTATTGTAAAATTAATTCTATACTTATCCTATCTTCTCTCCACCATCTTGTCTTTGTAACTCAAAATTCAATTAATATCAGATGCATCTAGTTATTTGTAGTGGCGATGCCAAATGAAAGCTATATACACTAACCACTTAATCTCTAGGGGTGTGTTGAAAACAACAAAAAATTCAGATGTGGGAAAATTCTTATCTATTTTGTTTTAAATGTTTAGAATAAAAATAATTTAAAAATCAGGCTTCCTCAAGTCTGAAAGAAGCTAACTCTCTTTTGTATAAGTAACATTTCTTTTACTATGTCAGCCTAATATAAAATAGAAAATTGAGGTAAATTAAGGTGTAGAGGAAAGGGCAGATAGTTCATACTGAATTCCTTTCCAAAAGCACTTAGTTCATACTGAATTCCTTTCCAAAAGCACTTAGTTCATACTGAATTTCTTTCCAAAAGCACTTCAGAGACACAGAAGTTGTGATGTGCGGGTAACAGACCTACAATATAAGAAAATGACCATAGGATTCAAAAATACTTAATCAACTGTAATAGAATAATCCTGTGTTGCTTGCTCAGCACTACAAGTATCCTTATGTTCTCAGATAGCCATGGATGAAGCCCCCCTTGAATCAAAGGCTGGGAGGAAAATTATGAGCTTGGAGAAGGCTCCCATTCAATAATCTTACAGAACCAGCCTTATTGATTGGTTAATAATTTGACCAGCACAAGTGCAATCATCTGTTTCCTCCAGCCACTCCATTATTTTCCACTGTGTAGGTGGAGCCCACAAAACTGCTAGAGAATGAAGCACAGCTTGGAAGGAGTATTTTACAGAGACATGGACTCTGCCAATAGTAGGGAAAAGTAAAACAAAGAACCACGAACAGATGGTAGCATTAAAATATTACTGCCAAGTAATTATATAGTATAATTCCTTCAGGAGCAAATAATGGTCAATCAATCTTGGTACCAAAGCAAAACAGAAGAGTGGGTTTTAAATATAACATTTGGAGTCAGTCTAGAATCAAGTCTAAGCTCAATTTAATAGCACTGCTACAGTATCTTGGGTATACTCTCTAAATCTCAATTCTCTCCTGATTGAAGTGATGATAAAAATAATTCTTACCTGATAATATCTGAAAATCACACAAGATAATTTCTGAAAATTATGTTACACATAAAGCCTGTCTCATGTACACTCACATTTAGGTCTCAACTATTACTCTCAACTATATCTCAACTATTTTCCCTCAGTTTTGAGAAATCACTATTTGTAAAGCACACCATAAATTTAATAAAATTCTGAGTACATATGCTATTTTATTTATTTATGCATTTATTTATTTTGGCTTTTTGAGAGAGAGTCTAAGTATATAGCCCAGCCTAGACAAATGCTTACAAACTTCCTCCCTCAGTATCCTGAGTGTGGATCACAAGTGTGTGACACCATAGCCACCAGGATACGCTATCATTTAAGATATATTCCAAGTGGACTGGGGATTTAGCTCAGTGGCTCTGCTGCCTGACCTGCAAGCACAAGGACCCAAGTTCAATCCCTGGTACCCCCCCAAAAAAGTTATATCCCAAGTGTAAAAAAAAATTCTTCTGATTAAAGTCTTAAAATGAATTCTCAATAATCATTTATTGTGTTAACTTCTGTTTTACTACAAGGTGTATTAGTCAGCTTTTTGTTGCTGAAACACAATGCCTTACACCCACAATTTAAGCTAGGAAAAAGTTAACTTGGCTTGCCATAGCAGGAGATTCAGTTCATAGTCAGCTGGCTCCAAAGCAGAAGTGCCCTAGTTGAAGGAAGGGTCTGGTGGAGGAAAGCTGCTCCTCCCATGATGGCAGGAAGCAGAGAGTTAGGGGAGGAGCCAGAGAGAAGATACACCCTCCAAAGACATGTGCACAGCGACACACCTTGGCCAACTGGGGAGGTCTCCTAACTGCACTTGGCCATACATGCATCACTGCATGCTTGGTTACAGCATCCCATCTCTGAACAAGACTGTCAGGGGACATTCTGGATCTACACTGTAACACAAAGCTTCCAGGGGGTTCAGTGAAAAAATTTATGAATTCATGTGTGGCTGTGTATGCATGTGTGTTTCTATTTGCATAAATTCCAAAAAATAAGTTAATATATAATATATATATATACAATTTTTGATATGATGTATATAATGTACATTGTATATATATATATTTTTAGATAGGGGCTCACTATATAATTCAGGCTGGCCTGTGATCTTCCTGGCTCAGCCTTCCAAGTGCTGAAACTACAGGCATGTGCCACATCAGGTTAGAAAGTTTTAATATTAAGGAATAAGCCCTTATGTCTCATTAGGAATAAAAAAGGAAAATCTTTAATGACATTGTTCCCAGACATATGTATTGAGCTCTCATTCAGTATTTTTGTATTGATGGTTTAAAAACCGATCATACCCAACCATTAATTTTAATTCATCACAGCATAGACTTCTAAATCATCTTTTAGCAAATCTGCTGATTTAAATCTCTTCATTCAGTTTATTCAAAACTTACATCTAGTCTAAGGTACAGAGTTAGTAATTTTTAAACTTCAGAAAAATAGCCTGCACATACCTAACACCCTGCCAAAAATAGTGTGTGTGAATATTTTCCTTATCAAATTTTAACCTCAGAGCTGCTCAAGTTGTACGTGATAATGCTCTTACATATAGACTTTTAGAAATTTTTTTTTTCTTTTGGCACCAGGGATGGAACTCAGGTCCTTAGCTTGCAAGGCAGGTGGTGGAACCACTGAGCTAAATCCCCAGCCTAGAAATTTTAAAATAATATATTATTACAGGGGAGTTAAAGATCAAAATTCAAAAAAAATAGATGTGAGTTAGATATGGAAATGCCTTTTCTGTAAGGTAACTTAGTACCACAGAAATTTCAAGAATTTTATAAAAACCACATATATCTCTGGCCCTAATAAATTGATTCAACCTTCTTCTTTTTTACTCTCAGCATCCCAATAAATAAAAAACTAGTATGTGACAATGACAGAAGTAATGCAGATTTAGATAATGTCACTACCGAAATTTTCACGTATTTCAAAGACATTCCATGTTTTTCAATTAAGCCACATATCAAATACCAATCTAAAATGGTAAAATCTTTCACAAAGCAGCATTCCCCCCATCTCTGTATGCACATACATTATTCTCTTCCTTCCCTCACCTCTGCATAATGAATTGTAGCAGAATACACATTATTGTTCCCTCTTGGGGCACAAAATACAAAAGGAACAAGATTCACAAAAGGTGAAACAATGGTGACAGAAGAGAAAATACAACAAAGTCAGTATCTGTTAAAGAAAACACTTTGCAGATGAGAGGCCTGTAGCACAGGATGAGTTTATATTTGGCACGTATAGTTTTCTTTATGGCCAAAGATAAGACTAAGAATCCAACTGAAGAGACAAGTAAGGACGTGACACTTCTTCCCACATTATTATCGTTTGTCTTTGTAATTATTGTTTTGCAAATGATAAGAATTGGTCTGTCTACAATCTCTAGGGCAAGGTGCAGTGCTGCAGGAAGAAGCCACGTGATAAAAAGTCATGCATGAGGCCAGTCTCACCGGTGGACATCTGTTGTATGTCGTGCACATTCAGAAGTCCCTGCCATGGATTTAATGCTCTGTTGTTGCTGTCTTGAAATTTTAATATTTCTATGTTTGAATTTGTGTTTTGTAAGTGAAGTCTGGTAGGACGATGAAGTATGAACTCAAGCAAAGACACTGTGTGGAACAGACTCTCGGTCACTCCTTGTTGCCCTATTCTCATAAGGTTTTTCTGATGTCCCACTAGCGCAGATTTCTGGCGCAGTCAGGACTGAGTGCTTCTCCAAGTGAGTACAAAGTGTATCTCTCTAGGTCTGAACGGGCAGGCACACTAACAGCCCCGAGTTGGTTTCCATGTGAGCCTGAACCTGCTTCAAACACAAAGAAGAAACTTGAAACCTGAGAAACCCTACTGTATCTTCTCATACTAGTGTTACTGCTTTCTGATACCCAATCGCTTATGCTAAAAATGACAACACAGGAACGTGGAGTAAGTTAGGGTGACCATCGTTCCTTTTATTTTTATCGCTTCTTACTAAAAAGGTAAATGTAGGAAAGGTTGAGAGAATGCTCATGCATCAGGAAGTAAAAGCAAAACAGGTGAATTACTTTTCTTTTTCTTTTTTTTTTTTTGGTACCAGGGATGAACTCAGGACTTTCTGCTTATGAGGCAGGCACATTACCACTGAGCTAAATCCCTGGGAAGGTGAATTAATTTTCCACAGTGTTACCCACGTTTCCAGTAAGAATGAAATACACATGATTTAAGAAGACAGAAAACATGAATTGTATAATTTTGATGATTCCATATCTTGTTTTATGTTCTTATATTTTAATGTTCTCTAAAACTGTCATTGGCCAATGTCAAGTTGGATGAAAAAATTAATGGTAACATTTTAAAATTTAAATTATCTTCTTTATAGAACAAGATAAAATTAATAAATTAAAAAAATGAAAATAGAGGGAGAAGCCATTGAAGAAATGATAATAGAACTTTAATAGTGTATTTTTCCTCCCCTTTGAACTCCAAAGCCCATATTTGGCCTTTGCTCTAGGGCTCACAAATAATGCAGACAGCAATGGATATAAAGGACTTGGAGTGGAACCCTGGCTTTTATACTTGTTGAGAGTACAGTTACCAGGTGCACAGAATCAAGAGTCATTTGGTGATAATATTTCACTTTAACAATAAGAATTGAATAAAATGAAAAAGGGAGAGAGAGAGAGAGAGAGGAAGAGGAGAAGAAGAAGAAGAAGAGGAGGAGGAGGAGGAGGAGGAGGAGGAGGAGGAGGA
>NW_004624757.1:20779821-20819720 GCF_000247695.1 Heterocephalus glaber | reverse complement strand
GGAGGAGGAGGAGGAGGAGGAAGAAGAAGAAGAAGAAGAAGAAGAAGAAGAAGAAGAAGAAGAAGAAAAAGAACAAGAGGAAGAGGAAGAAGAAGAAGAGAAAAGAAAAGAAAGAAAAAGAGAGAAAGGTGTGTAGAAGAAGCCAGGGCCCAGTCTCATTCTTTTGCTTAGGGTTATGATTCAGAAATCAAGCCAAACTGTGGCTGCTTGGAGTCTTGGGTTCAGTTGACACCAACAATCCACAAATGGAATTACATCAAATTAAAAAACTTCCAGACAGCAAGGAAACCCCCAACAGAGTGAAGAAAACATGCAGAATGGGAAAAAATGTCTGTCATCTATTTTTCAGACAGAGGACTAATATCTAGAATATACAAAGAACTAAAAAAATAGGGCCCCCAAATTTAAAGACCCAATCAAAAATGGGCATTTGAAGTGAACAGACACTTCTCAGATGCAGAAGTACAAAGGGGCAATAAATACATGAAAAAATGCTTATGGTCACTGGCCATTGGAGAAAAGCAAATTGAAATAACAAGTGTTATTTTATAGGATTCCCTCTCATTCCAGAAAGAATGGCCATCATCAAGAAATCAACCCATAACAAATGCTGGCGAGGCTGTGGGGGAAAAGGAAACTTTTATCATTTTTCATGGAAGTGTAGATTGATAAAACCACTATGGAAATCAGTATGGATACTCCTCAAAACCTAAAACTAGAAACTCCACTGACCTAGCTGTTCCTTCTAGGTATCTTCCCCAAAGAGTTAAAGACGTCATACTACAGTGATGTATGCAAGCCTATGTTTATAGCAGCACAAGTTATATCAGCTATATCTTGGAAACAGCCTATATGTCCATCAACAGATGAATGGATAAAGAAAATGTGGTATTTATATACAATAGTGTACTACTGTGGCATAAAGAAGGATAAACTTGTGTCATTTGTAGGAACATGGATGCACATTGAGACCATAATGTTAAGTGCAGTAAATCAGATACAGAAGCTTAAATATTGCATGGTTTCTCTAATATGAGAAAAATCAATATATAAATAAAGTGCAAAATAAAAGAGACAACAGGAAATAAACATTGAGAGAAAAGTTACTGCTATCCAGCATGAACAATGTGTGTAAAAGTGGTTCTTGATTTAGCATAATTGTCTTATGTGTTTTATACATACAGGTTTTTGCCTATTAGTCTGGTTGTCAGGCTGTTTATATGACAATTAACTTTATAACGACTTATAAGAGAAATAAATGAATCTGATGCTGGCAAAATAAAAGGAGTGTGGGGAGAAGGGAAAAAGAAAAGAATTGACATGTGTTATGTACATGTACCAATTCCCTACAATGAATGTAATCATTATGGACTGCAAGTAGGTATTAATAAAAATTTAAAAATAAAGTTAAGGCTCATAATTCTATTCCATTATTAATCACAGACTGCTCTCAGTAATGTTTGCTTGCATTCACTTCAGTCCAGAAGTGACCCTTTATCTCCTGTTATTTAACAACACTTGTCATTGGGCTTTCACTCACACTTGCTCTTGAATCCTTTCTTCCATAGTTATTCCTTTAAAAACCACTGACAGGCTGCTGAGTTTCAAATCCACATATCCAATCTACCTAACACTCCTCTATGCTCTCAGTCACCTGCTTACTGGACATACCCCTTGTGTCCTTTACATGTCCTCAAACACATTAGACCTACATCAGTTGTGCTACTCACCTTCCCAAGGTTAGCGTTTTCAAAAAATCTTTCCTTGTTTTCTTTCTCAATTTAGTAAATAACTCTATCACGTCCAGTCATCCAAGCCAGAATTTCAGGTTTATTCTCAACTCTTTCCTCTCTTTCACCCTCCACATCCAATTAAACACCATTTCCTGCCATTAGTGCTTCTTAAAATCCTTTGAATCTCCCTTTGTTTTTATTATTTCTATACACCATGACTCCTGAGCACACACCTGCCTATTTGATTTGGATTATTGCTCTTTTCACCTATTACCAAGCTCTTCCCATTTATCTCAGCACCACACTATCTGAATATTTTTAAAAGGCAAACTGGATCACAAAATTTCTTTGATGTTAAAATTGACTAATAATTCTTCACAAAGAAAGGACACAAAGTCCAATATCTTTAATTTGTCATATAATAGCTTCAAACAGGCCCTGCCTTTTTCTCCACACTTCTCTTTTGACTTTTTCCTGCTGTCTTCTGTTCTGGCCATATGAAGCTACTTAAATTTCCTAAAGTTGCTCGCTCATCTCTTCTCCATTGTGTGTATACATCTTCAGTACTTTCTGTCAGCACGAGTTATCATCTTTCAGGTTAATTCCTATATCACCTTCCTTCACTTTTAGATAGAACACTTGAATGGTTGCTGACAAATAGTTCAAGATTCATTCCCATTATAGTAATAAAGTGGTTTAAAAAATGGGAAATTTTGGCTTAATTCAGAATTTACTATAGTAGTAGAGATGTAGTATCATGTAACTCTATCCAGGGGAAGGCACCCATCAGAACAGATTAGTGGAAATGTTACCTTTTAACTTAGTGTAAAAGAATAAACAGGCATCTGCATGGCAGAATAGGGTGTGGAGCAGAGATAAAGCTATTCTCTACAGAGTACAGAGTACGTGGAAGCCAAAAAGAAACAACACAGTTAGAGAGAATTCTACACAGCTGAGAATGGTTGCACCATCCTGGTGTGGCAGTGGGAATTAAGATATAAAACCATTTCAGGAGAGATTCAGGAAGCAGAATTCAGTGAATAACTGAAGAAAAGAACAATGAAAAGTAGTTGGTGATGAATATACAATGTGAAGTTTAGTCTAAAATGTGAATAATTAAGGCAATTCCAAGTATAAAGACTATCCACAGATGTTCAGAAAGATGGAATTGTGACCTGTGGGAACCCAGGCAAAAACAGCCAATAGGTTGTCAAAATACTGAACTGAGAGATTTGAGAAGAAAATATAAATAGAGATAATTATAAAGCAAGGAAAGAAGGGCAGAGAATGGGGCCTTAAGCAATATCAGCAGGCACGATAATAGTAGGAAAAGAACTCAGCAAGATCCCTTTTTAAAACCAAGCATATAGAAGGGAGATAATGAGGATTCTCTGAATACTCTCAGATATTCAGTGAAATCCAATCACAACTACTCCTTGTTTCTTAATCAGGTACTTTTTCATATATTTTTTTTTTTTGGAGACAGGTGCAGCTATAGTTCAGGCTGTCCTGGAACTCACTATGTCTCAATCTCCCAGAGTGCTAGAATTACTGGTGTGTGCTACAACATGTGGGTTTTTATCAGGTACTTAAAGATATTTCCCTACTTAAAAGCACCATGATATAAAAGACTACCTCTTACTGTCTTAACATTGCACTCAGGATTCATTTAGGCAAGCTAGATTGTTTTAAAGAAAAGTATTGTCTATAGCCAGGCTATCCAGAGGAGATATTCAAAACAGTTAACCACTGTGGATAAAGGAAAGATTAGCCTACAAATACAATGTTTAGAAGAGAAAATGATAACCACTAAACATTTTCTAGTTGTGGAGTCAAGGAGCTTTGATCAAAAGAGCTTAAGGTTTCTGACAAGGGGTTAGGGTAGGGACAAGAAAACTGGAGGATTTTAAGCTATGGAATTTTTATGTATTTGAACTTCTCCCTACTTCCTATTTGACTACACAAGATATTTCATAGGTAGATAGATAGATAGTATTTCTCATATAAAAAAATATTATAAGAGAAACCATTTGGTATTTAAACTTGTATGTCTGACAAAGGTCTACTATCTAGAATATATAAAGATTTGAAAAAAATCAGACTCCCCCAAATTCAAAGACCCAATTCAGAAATGGGCATCCAAAATGAACAGACATTTCTCAGACAAAGAAGTAAAAACAGAAAATAAATATATGAAAAAATGTTCAACATCAGTGGTCATTAGAGAGATGCAGATGAAAACCACACTGAGATTCCACCTCACCACAGAAAGAATGGCTGGTATCATGAAATCAACCAATAACCAATGCTGGCGGGGGTGTGGAGAGAAAGAAACCCTTCTCCATTGTTGGTGGGAGTGCAGACTGGTGCAACCACTGTGGAAATCTGTATGGAGATACCTCAAAGAACTAGGGCTGGAGGTCCCATTTGACCCAGCTATTCCCCTGCTGGGTATCTTCCCCAAAGAATTAAAAGAATCGTACCACAGCGATATATGTGCACCCATGTTTATAGCAGCACAGTTTGTAATAGCTAAAGCTTGGAAACAGCCCAAGTGCCCATCAACTGGAAACTGAATAAAGAAGATGTGTGTTTTTTTTATAAAATGGAGTACTACTCAGCCATAACGAATGAGAAACTAGAGCCATTTATAGCTAAATGGATGCATATTGAGGCCATACTCCTTTTCTTTTTGGTACCGGGGATCGAACTCACGTCCTTGCGCTTGCGCAGCAGGCAGCGAAACCACTGAGCTAAATCCCCGGCCCTGAGGCCATAGTCTTAAATGAAATAAATAGGATACACATGTGTAATTACCAAATAGTTTCTCTAATGTGAGAAACTAAAAGTGTAAATAAGGATGAAAATGATTAAAACGAATAATTGATAATTTGAAATAGGAAAAGGTTCAAAGGGGTAGGGGTGGTGAAAGGGGAAAGGGAAAGGGAAGAAAGGATAGGAAAAATTATAAGAAAGAAAAAAATGGAAACAAAGTCTATGTAAATAGGGAAGGGTGGTGGGGGTGAAGGGCGCATAGGTAATGGGGGAAAAAATAATAACTAAGATCCACCACGTTTAGGTACAAACATCCAATGATAAATGTAAATGTATTGTATACCTAAAATGTACCAATTAATATAAAAATTAAAAAATAAACTTGTATGTCTGACTTATTTCACGTAACATAAATTGAAATTATAAATTATGTTGCTATAAATATAAATATGCATTTATTGTTATAATATAGTAATTTTAATTCTTTGGGGAAGATAGCTGTGTCAAATGGAATTTCTATGTTTAGTTCACTGAGGAATCTCCACACTGATTTCTATAGTGGTTGTACTAATTTTGGTTTCATTTATACCACCAGTTTATCTTAGTTTGTTGAAAAAAGTTTTGTGTTAATGTATGTTTCTGTTTTGTTAGAATCTTTTTGGTTTATATCTTGAAATCTGAGTAACCAGTTTAAAGCTAATTATATATGGTGTAATAAACTATTGTTTTTCTTACTATTTGATTATGAAAGTTTGTTTTATTTTTTGTGAAATAAAAAATGGAGGGTTTGTAGCTGAAGATAATTATGAACTGTTGTGCGTCAACTCATATGGTTTGTATCATTGCTGAGTGGGACATTTGTTTAAAAAATTCTCTAAAAACTTGTACCTTAATGATGAGATGGCAATATTGATGGAACCTAATTTTTAAGCAAGAGAATTGCTATAGAAAATACTTTTGCAGGGAAAGCTAGTTTGTGAATCATTTGTTTACTAATTCATCCAAAAATACCAAGTGCCTGTTTTATGTTAGATGCTATACAAGGGGATGTATGCATTAGTTCTGGAGAGTTGATATACAACACTGTGCCTATAGATAATACTGCATTTCACACTTAAAAGTCTGTCAAGAGGGTAGATTTCATAATAAATAGCCTTATCCAAATGTAAAAATACCCCAAAAACTTTAGGGCTAGAAGAATCTTAGGAGAGGCCTAATTCTATTTTTTCACAGGAAAGGTGGGAAAAATTAAAATCAGAGGTAGTTAATGACTTATTAATTAAGAGTAATCACAGTTCTCGCCTATAGCACTTTGCTAAACCGAGTCAGTAACACTGTTTCCTTCTAATCTGAGACACTGTCATCTTAGCTCATGACTGTAGTTCCTGCTGGAAGGACAGCAAACGCTTTATGCCTTGGAGTGGAAGGAGCATATCACACATTCATCCACGTCACACTGGCCAGACAGCTACATGACACCTACCTCTCTCACGAGATGCTAGGAAATATTATCTGCTACTGTGTTTTAGAAAAGCATAAAATCAGTGTGTAATAGTGAGCCTCCTGCACTTCTCTGATTGGAAGAAGACACCTGGGCTTTTTCACCTGTGCCTTGAATATTGAACATGTATGAAAGTTAATGCTTAAATCACCTGGTTTGGCAAATTTCCTCAACAGAAAATTCAGATTCAGAGCTTCTTCTGACTTTAGTTATTTTTACCACCCCATGGAAGCATCTATGAAGTTATTTTTTTAAATATATATACAATTTTTAGTTACTTTACATGGAAGACCATTCGAGTTACTGGTGCATAGTGTTACAGGAAACTAGAGGCCAGAATATTATATTTATATTATGTTGATTTTATCTCTCATAATTTTTGAGTTTTTTATTCTGATCTACCTTAATAGATTAAGCATTACTATTCAAAATATATGCAACTGGGCCAGGGATTTAACTCAGTGGTGCCACCGCCTGCCTTGCAAGCACAAGGTCCTGAGTTTGATCCCCAGTACCAAAAACAAAACAAAACAAAATAAAAACAAACAAACAAACAAAAAACTCCAAAATATATGCAATTATTTTGGGTTTATTTCCTATTATTGTTTATATCTAGACATACCCTGAAAGCCTTATACACTCACAGGCAGGACATTTGAAAGGTGATTTGACGATGGGGTCTTTATAGCCGACCTACTGTTTGACAGCAGGGTCTGGTCAGAACAGACCAGTCACTAAGGGTGTGACCCAGAAGGGCCTATCTATTTCCCCAGCTCCACCCTCACCCTCTACTTCCCATCTGCCATGAGGTGAGCAGCTTTCCTTTGCTAGAAACTTCTGCTAAGCCTCCATGCCTTGGAGCTAGCCAACTATGGAATACAAAATGAGCCAAAACAAACCTCTTCTCCTTTAAATTGTGGGCGTTAGGTACTGTGTCTCACCAATTAGAAAGTAACTAAGACATTTTCTATTTTCTATTTAGGTTTCAAAGTAATTGTTAAGATGGTCAGTAGGACAGATTAGGTTAGTAGAACAAATGAACATCATAAGCCTTCCTCCAAGAAAATCCTGGTAAGCAAGGACAAACATGTAAGTTGCCTTGGATGTTTCTCTTTATCTTTATCAGGTTTTTCTTTCTTTTTTGTGTGTGAAGGTGCTTAAAGACTGATATTTTATAACTACCCAAAACTCTTGAGCCATTTACTTTCTAGCCATAAATCATATCTTCCCTTTCCAAACTAGGTCACATGCAGATTAGATCTTTACCATTGCTTACTCTGAGGGAACATGTTACCTATCACTTACCAGAATGAGCCATTCAAAGTGAGTTCTTTAACCTATTGAAATTCTGGCTGATAAGAAGTGAGCATTGCTAGAGGATATTCTTGGTTCCAGACAAGCTTGAAGCAGCAATAAACAGTTGAGCAAACTTTAAATACACAGTGAGCTCTCATGCCAACCAGTATGTATCCACCTGTTCAATTAAGCTGTAGATAATTATAAATATCCTCTACTTCTTTCATTTCTAGGAAAATTATACCTCAAGTCTGTTTCATCTCATGCTTTTCTTGGAAAAGCAACTGTGTACTCTGTCATCTTTTTTAAGCAAGATAAACAAAAACCTTTCCTTATCATTTCCAAGTAATTTTAAAGATTTCTCATTTTCTTTTTTCTTTATTTTCTCCTTCCTAGTTCACAAGGCAAAGTATTAAACTTGTTTAAGTCTATTTTAAAATGGGCAAAGAATTGAGTGGTGTATAAGCAAAATTCTTAGGTTTTATCTTAGAGTTTTAAGATAAAATTGAGGATTTAATTATCTTGTTGTTGTGAATGTACAGTAAAAACAGATTGCTAGCAACTTCTTCTGCTAATGTTCCTCAAGATGAGCAAGCACTTCTAATATATTTTAACTTGATAAACGAGCAATATCTTGCAGTGCGAGTAGTACATGATGCCCACCACATGATCACAAATGAGTTAATGGTTTTTGTCTCTTTCTCTCTCTCTCTCCCTGTCTCTCTCTCTCTCTCTTTTTTGTCTCTCTGTCTCGTCTGTATGTGCCTCTCTCCTCTCTCTCTCCCTCCCTCTTTCTCGCTGCAGGCTTGTGGGTGATCATCTCCCAATAGCAAGAGGTTATTTAGAAGAAAGGTAGACAAATCCCTCACTTCAAGTGAGATTAGGAGAAAAAAAGATGTGTAAAATGTGGGAAACAGTGCAGCATTTTGTAGAAAGCACCACCTTAATAAGGCTGTAGCACTACGAACAATGAATCTGTTTAACAGCAATGAAATGTTACATTTCTGGGAAATCTGCAAAAGAAGGCAAAAGCAAGTGTCATTGGATAGACTTTTATTTTAAAGCCACAGAAAAAGAAAAAGGTTCCATTGAGCCAATAGATAGCAGTGATTCCATTAGTGATAGTGAAAGTCCTCCTACACAATAACCATCTCTCTTATCTCCCTCACACCAGCCATGAAGGTTTTCAAAGGTAAGTGCAGATCAATTTGTTTGTTTTCCTTTATTTTTGCATGCTCTTTATTATTTTACTTTATATACTGTATTGTAATCATTTCTATATGAATATTTTTGTGTTACAGAACAAATCATCTGAGTTTCCATTATTTCTTAATGTGGAAATTCACTTTGATATACAAGTACTTTGGATTTCGAGCATGTTTCTGGAATGAAATAAGCTCACAAACCAAGGTTATAGTGTATTTTCACTTTTAGGCTATAATCTAAAATAAAGACTAAGATGGATTTTGAATCATTGCTCCTATAATTCATGAGTTAGTAGTCATCTATACATTTTCCCAGTGAAATTAGAACATTCAAAAATAAAGTTTGTATTATGTCTGAAGTCTGCTTAAAGTGGAGCTGTTATACAGCACTAACAACAGTTGCATACTTTATCAAATTTAAATTAACAATTTCAAAACTCAAAGAAATACATTTTATTTTTTATGTACTGAAGCACACACATCCATTTAATGTGACTGCTGGATTAAATTATCATTTCAAGAATTAAAATTATTCTTATTCCACAAATAATGTTATGCCCTGGCATAACATATTAGGAAAACATATTAGGAAAAGTGAGATGTTCCCTCATTTTTGTGCAGTAGTATATTTTATATGGCTCAGATTATGAAATAAAATACTTCATATCATACTTGCTCTGATATATTGTCCTATTCATAGTTTACAATATTTAAAGAATGTTCAAGTACAGTTTTTGTTGTCCTTACCAAGAAGTAGGTGTGGCCGACCTGCTCACATTGTGTTATCACAGGGTAGGCGGTATCAATTTCTTCCTTGCTTGCTGATGTGAAGGTTGAGACCATTGTAGAAAGTGAGATCAAGCTAACTTGTCTTCATGTTTCTCTACTTGACATGGAAATCTGAGGTTTAGTGGTGTGAAGCGCTGGGAATCTGACAGAAGCACTTGTGCTTATACATGGAACTCTGATTTCCTGAGGCTCCTTCCCAGCTACCCTGGACCCTGAATTCATGCTTCCAGGAAAGCTCCACACATATCTCACAGAAACGGAGACGAACAGGAGGCGGTACTTCTGGCCTTTTGTGGGACATATTAAGTCCCAGAATATGAGGCAAAGCTTCTGAGAAAGACAGAGGGCCAGACTTCAGGACAAATAGACCACCATTTTCAGGAACTTCTCAAATAGAGACAAAGGAGTACAAATGCCAGTGGATAAAAGACACACACACACACACACACACACGCACACTGAAAAAAACTCCTGGATGGAACAGGCTGCATGTCAGAGATCTTTAGTTTCAGACCTGGCCAGAAGAAGTGCTCTGGCCCCCAAGTCTTCTCCAGCTGAGTGAGTCCATGATGCTTTGTAAACACAACCTCCATTCGGTGATTTTAGAGGGAGCTGGGCAGTAATAGGTATAAGCACAGATGCTGTTTGAAACAAACAGTATTTAATGGAAGATTTATAAAGATACTCAGACCCCATCTTACATGTTATGTCTATGCTAAAAAGATTCCATTGATTATACAATTATTAGCTCTATTTGGTATATTAAAGCATGGTGTGAAAATATCTGTAATCTCATTGCTATGGTTTATATCTAGATGTCACTCAGAGTGGGGGCTTTGGGAAGTGATTGGATTCTGGGGGCTATACAGCTGGCCTGCTGTCAAGGCCCAGTGGGAAGAGGCTTGTCCCTGGGCTATGACCTGGAAGACATGTCTCTCCCGGTGCTTCCTTCCTTCACTCTCTGTGTCCTAGCAGTCATAAGGTGAGTGCCTTCTTGCCCTCAGCCTTCCCATTCTCTTTCTGGATTGGAACCAACCAACTCTGGCTTGAAACGTCTACAAATTGTGAGTGAAAATAAACTCTTACTTCTTTAAGTTGCAGGTATCAGGTGTTTGTCCCAGCAATGAGGAAACACTCACTAATGCATAATAGATATAATATTTAAATTAAAGCTGTTCTATACCAAAGTCAGATACACCTCTTTTAATAGAGATAATCTCAAATTATCTCCTTCACCTTTCCATTCAAAAACCTCCAGAGCACCTGAGTATGTACAACCAGTCTCTTCTTGAAAGTATGGCACACAGAGGTATCTACCATATTAACCGACCAGATAGGTTAACTCAAATTTTGAACTTTTCAAAATACTTTTCCAGCCCTAAATTGAAATTTGCATCTTGGAAATTGTATTTATAGTCCTATTTATTCTTTATGACCCCAGAAGTGCAAAACTATCCAACTGAAGTTTCTCTTGACAGGACTTCAAAATCTGAAGACTATGATTGCAGATACCAAAGCTTTTCTTGGAGCTAAACATTCCCTTTGTTATTTATAATATTCAGATTTTTTGTTTTCCTAGCTTCCCTTGTGGCTGTTTGGCACCTGTGGGAGGGAATGAAGACTGATATTGTACGCTAACCCCATGTCTGTGTTCCAGTAGGTGTTCAGAAATGTCATACAGGGGCTAGTGCTGAGAAGCACCAAACCACTGCCTTAATTTCCTTAGGACTCTACAGAATTGCAGTAAAGAGAAAGAGTTACTGAAAAGAAGGACTTTCTTTTATTTCTTTGAAAGACATAAACTGATGATGCCATTTGCCCAAGCAAAAGAAAGGGGAACAGAACTCTTCTTTGTCATGGAATTACATGGAGTTAGTTTATTCTAGCAGTGTCAAAATTCTGTTCAATCTAAATATATATAATGGTGTCACATTTGTTGCATTCATCCACAAATATTTATTGCTTATCTACCAAATTCAGGATACACTGTAGGCACTCAATATCTAACAGTGAACAAAACAGACAATAAGCCCTGCCCCTGTGAAGCTTGCATTCTAAAACTATAACAGAATTATAAGTAACTTTACTTTTATTTACAAATATAGAAACTCACCCCTGTTCACATTAGGAGAATAAGCACACTTGCCATAATTCCTCTGGATGCAGTTTAAACAATGTTTACTAAAATCCTGATTTAATGAGAACACTGAATCTGGAGACATTCATATGCTATAACTGAGAATGCAGAATTTATTGTTATTACAGACAGCAAAGTTAGAAAGAAATTGATATATAGTCAGAGAGTAACTGGACCCTCAAAGAAATCAGCCCAAAGAAACAAAGACATCAAAAATTGTGGCTATAGGAGAATCTGAAGAGAGAATAGCCTCAAGACAGAAAAGCAATAGCCAGGCCTACAAGTCTCCCTGGAAAAAAACGGTAATTTAAGATTACACTGTAATTAGTATCACCCACTCCAATGAGCTCCTATAGGCATCAGGCACACAGGTGGGTGACCAGAACACCTGAACCCACACTCCCCACTCTTTCCAAGAATGCCTTTGTTCTTTCCATGTACCCTTGCTACATAATTCATTTCCATATTGGATCCATATTAGCTAAACGACTATACTTATAATCCCACAGGTTGACTGTAGTCTGACCCATGTTTTAGTCTCATTGTGACTTTTCTGTATATATTACTCCAACAAAGGACCTCGGTGGCCCAAGAACATCCTGGAAATCCAGAAGCTATTCTTCCCATAAAACTCTCCTAACTTCTTCCTTTGGTTCCTCGATGTTCTGAGATCATGAACTCAGCATATTTGACATTTAACAGTTGTATTTTTCCTATATCAATGATATATAAGTGAGAATTAGGCTTTTAAGTTGCCTACGATATGTAAGTAATTCCAAATCCTTCCCACATGGTCGACTTCATTTTCATCTACTGATTATCTTCCTTATCATTGTTTTTGTTTTCTAAGTATGGGCCACTATTGTTCTGTCACTAAAATTAATGACAATGATATACAAGATATATATTTAAGAGGTTAATGTAAGACTGGCTGTCAGGAGCATTTGTATATAAACTTTGGAGAAAAATCATTTCAGAGTTAAAGTATGACTATAACTAAGACTCAATGTCACCTTCCCTGAGAGCCAGCTAGGCTATGGCACTCAGAAACATAACTCTGTTTTGCCTGTGGTCACAGCTTAGGCCTCAATGGTTTCGTGATACTGTGGTGCTCAACGGCAAGGGAGCATCAGCTGAAGACATCCTGGTTCTTTGAGAAAGGAGTAGTAACACAAAAAGAAAAAGGTTTAACCTGGGAGAGACTAATTCCTTGTCAAACTTAACCCATCCCACCCACCACTGTAATGCTTTCCATACACTCTTCCTCAATAGAAGACCCTTGTGACTTAAGATCTTCATCAGCTCTTCATGTAATTTGACTGTCGTCCCTTAAGTCACCTGATGCTCCCTCCAATTATTGTGTGTACCCAATAAATAGCGGCTAGCTCCGAGAATCTTTGTCTTTGCCCACTCTGAGGCACTGACCTCCCAGCACCGTCCCCGCCCCGCCCCGCCCCATACTTTGAAATTACAAAAGTCTCTGTTGTCTTTTTTTCTTTAGACCTCTCCATCCCCCTTTCTAGGAGGTCAGAGGATTGATCATCCTCCGATAACTGCCATTGTTCTATGTGCAGTTTATGAAGTGTAGCAGTGTTCTGTTTTGCAATTGGGAAAACTTATGGAGAAGTTAGCTCACATAGCAGCACAGGACAAGTAACTGTCAGCTGGAGTTTAAATCACTGATTGCTATATCTGGGCACTAAACCATCTTAGATTCCTCAATTTGTTCTACTCTGCTTGGTAAGCTGCATTCCAGGGCTTCCGTCCTTCCTTATTATTTAAATTTGTCAGAAACAAAAGACAACAAGTACTCAATCATTCAGGTAACATACAAGAAGAAAATGTCATGTACTGCTATTTTCAAAACACTATAAATGCACACGGCTGTCAGCCAAATTCATAAAATCTCTAAAGAAATCCAGTGTCCTGATTCCTGTCTTTAGGAAACTTTCAAATTCTAAGTATAAATAAACATTGAAAAGTAAAATGTTTTCAAACATTTTTTCAAGGCCAATGTAAATGTCTTCCTATTTTTGTACCCCCCAAGGAATACAAATATTAAAGAGTTAAGAAACTTATCTAATGTCTTATAAAAGAGCACTGGAGGAGAATGGAAATGAGATGTTCCCACAGAAAAGGCAATAAATCTACTTTTACTCTTTCCTTCCCTGCACCAGGACCACCTCTCTCTGTGCTCCGCTGCTGCTCAGAGCGGAGCCAGGAGCAGCCAGCTAATGGCTCACAGCATGCAGAAGGCTGTCTTAATGTCCCCTCCTTCCTCCCACACCTCCCGGAGGCCTCAGGACTTCAAGAAGGGCTCAACAGTGTGCCGCAATATTGTAGTTGCATTGGTTCTGTGTTTCCATGAGTATGAAAGTCAAAAGAAACATTTTTCTTTTCCAAAAGTTTGAAATTAAAGTAATTGCTATGAGATTGTTTTTGATCTAAGTACTATTTTTTTCCCCTCATAGAAACTGTCAAGGATCATGAAGGTTGAAGAGAAAATATTTGATGAACAGAAATTACTCCAGAGGTAATCAGAAATATATATATATATATATATGCACATATATTTATACATGTACTTCCCTACACCAGAAGATGACTTTCTTATATTTTACATGACAGCTATCAGCTATTTTTCTAAAATATGAGGCAGTAAATCTACAACTCTCTTGCAGATTATTTTTTTCCTGCAAATACAAAGTATATTTCCAGCAATCCACTCCATCATACTGATGACACTTGTAGAATCGGCACAAATACACATAATCTCTGCTCATTCTGCTTAAAACTCTAATCTATAGAGTAAGACTGGCATTGAAAGTTAATGAAAAATATTCTACCTAATTCTTTTATAAGTACTTTTTGAAAGTCATCAAATTTTCTTGTAATAAAACGCTACCTCTAAGAAATATGACTGACCTTTAGAGAATATATTTGTATTAAATTTCATTTGACTTTCAATCATTCTGCATCCAAAAACCAGCTTCCCTTCTTTTCATCTTATAAAATTAGATAAGAATTTTGAAATTAAATCTATTTATGTATTCACAGCATGAAGAATGAGAAGTGCATAGTAGGTATTCAACAAATGTTTTAAAATGAGACCAAATGAGTGAGCTGGAAGCCACAAGTAAAACACTGAATCAGCTCTATTTTACCCAGTGAAAAACCATACTAACTAAGCAAGCTTAATGTCATGGTTTATATCTAGATGTCCCCCTAAAGTGCATGCCCATACAGGTGGTCTGTTTGAGAGATGACTGAATCATGAGGGTGTGCTACTTTTAGTGGACTGGTCCACTGATGAGTCTATAGCTAAATGTGACATTGGTAGAGGAATGTGGGTCAATGAGACATGGCATGGAAGAGTTCATCTCCTCCTCCACTGCTTTCTGATTTCCCAGCTGCCTTACCATGAGTGCTTTTCCTCTGCCAGGCCCCTCTGCCATGTTGTTCCTTCCCTAGATCCAACTGCCTATGGACTGAAACCTCTACAAACTGTGAACAGAAATAAATTTCTCCTCCTTTCAATTATGGGTGTTGAGTATTTTGTCTCAGGAGCAAGAAAAGTAACTAAGACACTTAAGAAAACACTATGCAGTAAACAGCACTATATTTATAAGTGTACAATATTTTTCTTAAAATTACCATCACCTACACTACACTTTGAAGAGTGGCTCTTTTCTGGGTTGCTCTGTCTCTTTCTCAATTTCATTCCCTGTCTCTCTACTTCTGTGTTCCTCTCCTTACCCACAGCTACATGTATACCCAAGGAAAATCTAGAAAAACGCTCTGGACACATTATGCTTCTTTGCACCTAGAGCTCCATTCAGTTTGGACATAAATTCCATCTTAAGAAGATCACACATGCAAAACTCTATTCCTTCGAGCATTCTATGTACCATGCATGTTACTTTATAAGGACTGAGTTTACATTTGAGCTTACTGGATGCTGCTTTCATCAGCTTTTATCAGAATTAAATTACACTTTTCAGTTTATTTCCAAATCCCTTGGTTTAAATTCTATTTTTTTTTTTTTTTTGGTACCGGAGATCGAACTCGGGACCTTGCACTTTCAAGGCAGGCACCAGAACTACTGAAATAAATCCCCAGCCTGGTTTAAATTCTATACCAAATGAAAATCCAAATACAATTCCAGCATTAACACTGCATGTCACACCATTAGTTCAAATATGACTTTATTAATACAATTCATTTGCAAATTGATTTTAAGAATATAAATAGTTATTGGGCTTTAGTTTATTTTCCTGACAGAGGAGAAAAGTAGAATTAAAATATATGAAAGGACTTCTCTCTCACTATGGGTGACCCATCCCATCCCACCCACTAGATAAGACTAAGACTAGAGATTATCTAATTCCACAGTTTTCTATTACCCAAAATAACTAAAAGATCCCTAGTTCTCAACTAGTTTTGTGCCTAATTTCTCTAAGCAATTGCACTCTGCTCTTGAGTGCATCCTATATCTACCTCCAATAAATCCTTTTCAAGTCTCTTTTAAAAATAAATAAATAAAATATTTAGTCTTGTGTCTCCTTCGTAGTTCATATTACTTTTAGAGCTAAGTGACTAAGACAAACAGAGATTGAATACAATCTTATTAAAAATGTTCCACATTTTCAACAAGGAATTTTTAAGTTTTCAAAGTATGTGCATATTCATGCCTCTTTATCTATTTCAAACACTGAGAGAAACTAGGGAAGAGTGAGTCAAAACTCAAAGAACACATTACTCAACTTCATGACATTAGATCATCACAGACGCAAGATGACCAAAGGGAAGTGTGTGGTGAGGAGAGCAGCTAGTCTACACTCAGATCTAATTTACAGCATGAAAATTTTGTGAATGATCTATTCAGAGTTCAAGTATACAATGCCTATGCTTTTCTTCTTTTTAAAATTCTTTTCTTTCCTCATTCACTAATCACCTTACTGAATGTCTACTATATGTTAGACATTTCTATGTACTAGTAACAGAGTAGTAATATAAAATAAGCAAGAATTCCCTTCCTAACAAATTTTCATTACAGTGGCCAAAAAAAAGATGCTAAACAAAGAAACAAACAAACAAGTTAATGTTGTGAGAAGCAGCATGGCTGATCAGGCATGGGTCCCTGAGCTTGCAATACTGGAGACTTGAATGGTGAGGAGTCAGCCATGTGGAAGCTGGAGTAAATAGCATTCTGGGAAGGGGAAACAGCTATTCAATCTCCACACCTTGAGACACAAGTGTGGTGTGTTCAAGGGGCAGAAAGAAGGTCAAGGAAAATAAAGATTGCAGGAGGTCTGAGAGTTGTGTTGTGCCCTATGGTTCAGATTATGGGTTCAGATTATGGGGCTTATCCACTAAGGTCCCACTTCCCCATGCTCTGTCTTTGACCTCATCAATGCAACCAGATGATTAATGGTGCTTCTTATGCATGCTCTCGCAAATACATCACTGTAGACTTTTATTGGATGAAACACAGCCAGTATACCATTCCAGCTTCCAGTATTTTGATGAAGAAATATTGTTATTTACTCTAAGTAAACAGAAGCCATTTAATTTTGAAAATGAAAACTACAGAAAATCCTCCTCAGGCCTGATTCTGGCATTTATCTTTTCCCTTGTCATTCATGGGTTGCTTCCTTGCATTTTACTTTTAGCTATCGCTGACCAACTGATGCATAGTCATGAGTGCGAATTTCCACACATGACACTGGTTATTACCCCTTGCTAGAAGCCAAAGATTGCATCCGGCTCTCCTGATTCATAAGAATCATTTCCACCTTCTTCATTGTCCAGTTATTTCCCTCCATGTGCAATACTTTCTCTTCAGCAAATACTTTTCTATTCTTGGTAAAACTGGATTTGGAGTCAGAAAGGCATCAGTTTAAAGGCTAACTGTTGTAGTTTTCAATCTTGTGATCATGGGCAATTTGTTTACCTATTTAAGCTTCAGTTCTCAAATTAATTGGAAGATATAACGTGTATGCATACAGAGTACTTACAAAGCATTAGCAGATTGCCAGGCACCAGCACAACATTAATGCTCTGTCTGGTACTTTCCCCTTCATCAGCTTCATCTCCAACACTGAAATCCATTTTCCTTAGAGCAATGATTCTTTAAGTGTGACCCCCTAGAGTATGAGCATTTCCAAGCAATCTGTTACATATGAATTCTCTGGCACTATGAGTCAGAAACTAGGAGCAGCCCGTATCTATGCCTTGATGCACCTTCTATGTGATCCAGATTCATACTAATTTTGCATAAATAGACATATATTACATTATTATGCTTGCTCATGGTTGTCCATAATTAACTTCCTTACATTTGTGCTGGAGTAAATAGCTCAGAAATTTGCAATATCCTTTAAAAACTTCCAAGACAATTGTTTTAAACAAAATCAGTTATATTTAAAACCTAGTTTATATGTAAGAGAAATAAAAAGTAAATAAACAAATGTATTTTTCCATTTACAGATACACCTAGTTATGTCCAAATGGTAGAATAATCCCCTGAGAATTCTTCCTAGGAAGTGTTCCTAGGAATTTTTCACATTTATTTTAAGTCTTATGAAAATGAAAACATAACCACAAAATAAAACAGGAGAGTTTAATGGTATATGTAATCTATACATTCACAAATTGATATATTTTTCTAAAGTGCAACACAATGACTATATCAAATGCATCTTTCTTCTTCCTGTCCTCCGTTTCCCTCTCCTCTTCCTTTCTCCCTCCTTTCCTTTCCCTTTCTCATTCTTCTTCCTTCCTCCTCCTCTTATTCTTTTTCTTGTTCTTCATCATCATCCTCTTGTTATATTAGTGGAGATTGAATCCAAAGCTTCATACATGTTAACCAGCTGCTGAGCTATACCCACAGTCCTGTTATACTGAATTGTCACTTTCATCAAAATTCAAACTCTTTGGCAAAAGAAGCAACTAGAATGTACATGCACAAGAAACATGATAAAAGTCTTTTTTGCCCCCAAATTCTACCCAATATGTAAAATTTTACCTTCTTTATGTCATGCCATTTTGGCCTCCTATATAAAGATGATAACATAAATTATGCTAGCAGACTACATTCAAATCATAGCTAGTTGGAGTTCTATATGCCTCACTTATCTGTATGTCCAATTCTCCTCCTCTATCTAGGAAGTTTTCCACTATTACTTCTGTGAACAGGTTTTTACATCAATTGTACTTTCTCCTGTTTTTTCATGGACTCCTATCACTCTTATATTATTCTTCTTTGCATGGACTAGCAGCTGCTGGATTGATTTCTCGTGGTCCCTTACTATTTTTAAGAAATCTCTGTTTTCATGGTCCTTAATCATGATCCTGTCTTCCATATCTGGTATTCTATCTTCAGATTCCCTTAATCTGCTACATTCAAATCTAGTACTGCCATCAGAATGCTTTGTCTTTTGTGCAAAGTGTCATTTTATTAAGTAATTATCAAGGGAGTAAGATGAAAATATTAAGTTATAAGGCAGAATAAATTGATTTAAGTAGTTTGTCCTAAAAACCTATTCTAACTAGAGATTTTATCATTGTTTTTAGTAACAAAGTATTTTTCCAAGGCAGTCTCAAAAGGAGCAAATATATATATATGTATAGATTCAACCAATATTTTATTAGCATAGATTTATCTTTTAAATCAAATGTATATCCTTTCTTTCTTTAAAGTCAATGAAAGTGAATAATGTTTTTTGTATAAAAATGAAAAAATTGAAATTGAATATCACAGGGTCAGACATCCTCCATGGGTCACCTGTGTTTCTGCAGGTCTTCTAAGCAAGATGTTGATTGTCTTTCTGTTGTAGACATCTTTTCAAAGATATTTTTAGTGCAATTTTGTAAAATAGAGGTAGATTCTGTCTCTAGCAAAGGGCAGATTTTCTTACTGTAAATATAATAAAGATATTTCTCCCTCTGCAAAAAAAGGCAGGTTTTCTTGTAGCCCATTATAAAACATTTGTGTCTTCTAAGTATGGCTTCCTTAGCTGCCTTACAAACGCATAGTCTATACAGTATCTTTCAGAATCCTCCACACTGCCCTGTATGACCTGGAGAACATGGTAATCAGCATGAATGCTGATATTATAACCAAGTTTCTGACACATGAATCTTATGTCTTCCTCTTTTGTCCATGAAATAGGGTCAGGGTAATCTTACTTGCACATAGAAACTTCACAATTCTTCACACACATGTGGCAACCACAGTCACAGTTTTTAGCTTCACAATCTTTTTGGTCTGTTCTTTATTTAACAATTGTTAAGTGATAAAAAACATGAACTCTATTTATCCTAAGTATAGACAGTCCTTGATTTACAAAGGTTTGACTTACAATTTTTTTTACACTGTAATGGTGTGAAAGTGAGATGCACTAAGTAGAAATTGTACTTTGAATTTTAATCTTTTACTGAGCTACCCATGTACAGTATGATATTCTCTCAATTCTGAGCAGTAGCAATGAGCTATAGCCCCCAGTCAGCCACCCAAGCACGAGGGCAAACACTGATACACTATAGGGTGCTGCATTGCTAAGTAGTGATATTTGGTAGGTTAGGTGTACAGCATGCCTTTTTGATTTAAATATATTTTCAATATACTATGAATTTCTTGATAGAAAACAAGATTATCATAAGCCAATGAGCACTTTACATATCTGACAATCTACAGTCTGAATGTTTTAAAGTCAACTTTCAAATCCATTTGTTGAAATCCTAATCCCCTACAATGGTATCAGGAGGTAAGGCTATTGGAAAGTGATTAGGTCTTCAGAATTGTTCAGTGCTTGTATTAATCCATTTTCCATTGCTATAACAAAGTATCTATGGTTGGGTACTTCATAAAGAAAAGGAGTTTATTTAGCTCCAGCTTTGGAGGCTAGAGTCCAAGACAGGGTGATCTCTCATTGGTTTGGTCTTTGGTGAGGACACACTTGTTTGCATCACATCATGACGGATGGTATCATGGTGGGACTATGTGCAAGAAGGAGAGATCAGATGGTGAGACAGAAAGCTGGAGAGTGTGAGGGATTGGGCACACTCTTTTAATACTGCTCACTGCGCTGGTAAACAACCAGAGTCTCACAAGAACTACCTTAATCTCTTCTGAGTGCACAGCCCAGGGACCTATCCACCTCCGACTAAGCCTCACCTCTTAAAGGTCTATCCTATCCCAAATCCTCACACTGAAGACCAAGCCTGCAACACACTAACCCTTGGAAAACAAACCACAGTTAAGCCATAACAGTGCCCTTATAAAAGGGAGCCCAGCGGCATTGTTCATCACTTTTCCCAGTCAAGGTAACAGTAAAAAGATGGCCACCATGAAGCAGCCCAACACCAGGCATCAAGTCAGCTGGCATTTTGATCTTAGACTTCCAAGCCTCTAAAACTGTGAGAGACAAATTTCTGTTATAAGCCAACAGGTGTATATAGCATTTTGCTACAGGAACTTGAATAGGAAGAATAGAAAAGGAAATAGAATGCATTTTGTTTTAAATATTAAATCACAAATACCAGCTGCCCAAATTCCTTGTTATGTGTACAAAAGCCAGGGAATCCATACGGATACAGCCACTGTTCTGAAGCTAATTTTGTCACTGATTTGAATGTAGTACATATACAATATATAAAGAACTTAAGTTTGCTTGTTTTAACCAGTTAACTAGTTGTGCATTAAGTTGATGACATTTCATATTGCTTATAGAGAATTTTGTAATAATTTAAATACTTTCAATGAATGAATTTTTTCATAAAAACTTTGAAGAATGTATTCTGTAACTTATTATCTATTTTAAGTCTAAAAACTTCTTTTAATTCCTTTTTCATGAAGATATTTCAGGGCCTTGAAATTGAAGCCTGGATCGTATTTTCTCACTTTTGGAGTCTAAGCAGCTGCCAGGACATCCAGATCTAATTCCTACTGCATCCAGCTTCCAGGGTACCGGACAAACTAAAGGTATTTGGAGCAAGAGAGCTCATATGCAACTTGTTTAAATGAGCCTCATGGGAGAGAGACAGAAACAAGTTAGGGTTAGGGTTAGGGATAGGGTTAGGGTTAGGGTTGGGAGACAGACAGACTTCATGTGCAACTGTAACTCTAGAAGGAGTTTCAGTACCTATTAATTAAATCAGAATAAAAAATAAAATAGAAATATAAATGCAAATAAAAAATAAATAGAACTAGCAAACAACAAAGAATAAAAGAAATATACCAATATAGTGATCTGAATATTAAAAAAAAATTATATCAAAATAAATTGAATTTTGGACCATGGGAACATGTAAATGCATTTTCTCCAGCCACAGCCCTGAAACTCTGCAGGTAAAGCAAGCAGACAATTCTCCAGAGAGGAAAGCAGTTTGTCAAATGTGACATGGATGTAATTTTACCTTTGAGGTGAGGTTTTTCAATGACCTTCTGAAACCTCCAGTGTGTCTAGGAGAAGGAAAGGGCCTAGGGCAAAAACAGTACTAGCTGAATGCTTTATAAAATTCCTAGCCACAACATTTTTGCTTTTCTGAGAACCTAGAATATAATTTTATTATATTTAAATGAAATGTATTAAAATATATCTTTTAATATTAACATTTTGATATTTGCTTTAATTCGTACAAACCACATCAGAAAATACATGTCAAGTTAAGGTGGCTATATACTCTAATATCATGTTAATTGTCTTTGCATCTCTGGTTTCTCTTCACTTGATCTTAGCCAAAAGGCCGAGAAGCGATGGTTTCTCTTAAAATACATTAGTTAGATGTTTTGTTTTGTTTTTTGGTACCAGGGATCAAACTCAGGACTTGTGTTTGTGAGGCAGGCATGGTGCCACTGAGCTAAATCCTGGACCCCATTGATTACATCTTTAATGGAACCTTAATAATTTGTACACATATAGTAACATGGAGGTAAGGTGTAGCATAAGGATTGGAGAGATACAGGATATTGTATTTTAATGCATTTACATAATATGCAGCAAATGTCAATTGCCTGTAACAAAAATGACATGAATTATGATGGAAAATAAAGGGATGGTAGAGTTCCTCAAATTTTTACTTGCCACATCCAAGAGATATTTTTTTCTTTTCCTTGGTCACTTCTGCTTCATAATTTTATCTGTATATATCAGGTTTAAATTCATTACTGCTTACTCTTCCTCCTTTATATTCAATGTATAATTAGTAAATACTATTATGTCCATTTTTGAGTGCCCTACAAAGAACCTAGACACATTTTATGAATTTTCTTTATATAACATTAACTATTTTCTTTTAATTTTTGGTTTCACATCATATAATTAAGTTGTGAAATTTTATCTTCTGTGTGTCTCTAATAAATTTAGAGCTGACAGATTCTGTTTATGTTTATTCATCTTTTCCAAAAGAATAGTCCAGTTTCTCAGTTTAAGAAACAAGACATTAGGATGAACTCATTCATATTTTTATACTGGTTTACCTTTGCTGAGAAATGAAGAGAAGGAAAGCGCAGGGTCTGCTGGGGGCTGTGGGGTATCAGGTCTGATAGATAAGGACCAGCAAAAGATGACTGCTTAAAACATGGCACAAGTGACGAACCAGGGGAACATGCACCATGGGAATGCAAGAGAAGAAGCATCCTGGGCTTGGGCAGAATCTGGAAAAACTTTGCTTCAGGAGACTTCACTTGTTTCTTCACATCTCCCTTTAGATGTCCTTCTTGCCTTCAGACCAAGGAGTTAATAGAGACCACATGAATGGACCAGGAGGGCCACACTTGAGGAAGAGACACACTCAGGGCACTTATTGTCAACTTCCTCCTGGAAACACACTGAGCCCTAAGAGTCACAGTCTTCTCTGGTCACCTTTCTTTACACAACTCTCTCCTTCCAGCTTCAGATCTCTCTCCTCTTACCCTTTGGGGCCTATAATTACAATCTGTCTCATTATTTTATCAGCCAGGATTATTGGGTTATCATGTTTTATCTACTTTCTGCCCAAACTTTCCTAAATACACTCACTGTTTAATACTCTTCTTGAGATCCTGTAATTTGAATATAAAAATGTTTCCAGGGTAGAACTCTGATCTCTGCAACCTGAATCTTGAATGATAAGTAGGAGACCACAGAATTTCTCGGACAGCCATAAAAAGTCTGTGATGAATATAAGAGAATGGCAGGGGATGAAGGTAGAGAGAATTTATATGCAACTCTAGGGAGCATGTAGATTACCCTAAAGATAACGGGTAACCATGAAACGATTTCAGGTTAAAGGTGCAATAAAATCCTGTTTATATTTTAGAAAGATTACTTGGGTTTCTTTAGGAAGGCATTTTGGAGCGAAGTTAGAGCTGTCAACAACCTGAAGTAATGAGCTGGTCAAGAGACAAAGGGAGTGGGCCTGGTGTCAGAGAATCAGGAAGATAATGAGGTGAGGTCAGCGAGGTCACAGGAAAGGGTGGGTCCCAATTGCCTGGTTTGAAGAACAGAATGATGGAAGTGTAATTAACCAAGGAAGTAGTTAGAAGAGTATCAGCTGAAGACCCAGTGAGATGCAGGATGACAATCATGATAGTGTATAAGGAGCAAATTCATATATAAGATACTTTGGCTGGATCTACTGTAATGTAGTAATATGGAAATCTGACAAAAAAAGTAGTGGTTCATTTAAAAGTAGAAACATAAGTAATACAACAAAGGGATGTAGTTCTAAAATTTTTCAAAGGTTTATTTTGTTCTTCATTTACTCTTATTTATTCTTCATTTAATATCCCCCACCCCAAGTTCAAAGATAAGTCAGCCTGGAGTTTGCTGCAGCCATCTGCTTAAAATGAGCAAACTCTAAAATATTGATTCTCCACTGAAATCTCAGAGCAGCTAAACATGTCCTTGCCCAAATACCAACTGGGTGCAAAATAATATTTATAAGACAAATGTCTTCATTTAGAATTTAAAACAACCTGCATAGTCCAAAATTTTAAGCATTTAAAATTTATTTTCTCTGTATGTACTTACATTTTATATTAATTTTTGTCTGTGAAAATCAACATCCTTAGATTATAAACTACTCAAATAAGGAGATTATATCTTTATGTTTTATCAATATATTGTTTAAAAATACTTTTACTTTTCTTAGCACATGTTTGCAGTGCATAAGGATTACATTCAATGTGGGGAATTGGTGCATGTGGCTGACGCATCTCAATTCCTCTTACTTCCCTTCCTCTCCCTCCATATCTTTTGTCCTTCATCACTTGGTTCCTTTCCCCTTTGCAAAAGATCTCTCTGTTTCCTTCCATCTTTTATTTACTCTATAAAGTATTTATGCTTAGGGTATGTTTTGTCTCTATATTCTTAAAGGAAAATAAGGGTTTAAAGTCACTTAAGGTCAATCACCACTTTTGGTGATGTGATAAAAAAGTTCCCTTGTCTTTAATATCTGTACAGTGTTCTATTCTCTAGAAATTATTGGTCCTTTAACCTCCCTAATGTTTTGCTCAGTTGAATCACTTTACAAATCTAAAATCTAATGCAGTCATATTCACTTAGTATTTTAGTTGATTCTAGAACAATGAGGTACCTTTAAAGTTTGCCTCAACAACTGATTTTTCCACAATTCTTTCTATAGAGTCCCATTTTTCTTGCATCTGTAACAGGCATATGTCATTTATATACAATTTATTCAAGGTATTTATTCAATTATCTTATGTAAGATAATAAATAAGAATATTACAATCAGCATTTATATTATATGCTAAGATTTTTAAATAATTATTTTCTATTACAAATTTTAAACTTTAAGGTTGAAATAAATGTGTAGTGTCACATTTTCATCTCACTGGTCTTTAGGATGGAATAACATCTGGCTAACTTCTGAATATCTCCTTCTCTCTCTCAGAAGCTCTGATCTTTTTTAGTCAAAGAATAACAACACTATTATTGGGAAGTCTATTGTCTTACCATTAAGGAAAAACTTATTCACAATCATCCGAGAAGCTAGCATTCATAGGACAAAAATGAAAGTACTTGGGTTCCAGAATTGCAGAAAGAAATGTACAGAGACACAGAAGTTGGGTAAAAAAACAAAGCCTTTAATCACTTGCAAGGGGGACCGCCAGAAACTCGGCTGATCAATGTCCACCTCATCCTTTGCTTTAATGTTTCCTTTTATGTCTTCTTTTAACCATTACCTCATTTCTGGTGGTCTTAGTAAAATTTATGTTTCTCTTTTACAACTAGTTCCTGTTAATGGTTATAGTCACAGACATGTAACAAACAGATGGCACCTAAAACACATACATTATAAACTGCCCAAACATTTCTACTTTGCTTTTCTCCAGGTTAAATGTTATCTACAGTTAGGTTACAGGTCAAAAGTTCAGTTAGCCATCACCTTAAACATAAGAGTTATGGGAAAGGTAAGTTTTAAAGGAATGAATTACTTATTCTGCTTCAGCTACCTTAATAACTAACCTATAGTTTAAATTTTCTCTTATCACTTGATATGCTTCATACAGCATAGTATGGCAGTTGCAAGCACAAGCTATGAAGGATATTGCCTCACTGTGACTTTCTAAATTCTTCATCCATAAAACAAGGATAGTAATAGTACTTATTCTCTAGAATTATTTTGATATTTAAATGAACTTTTAATTGATGTGAACAGTGTCAGATAGTTATCATTATATGTTTGTTTGATTTTTTAAAAACAGATAAAATTACTAAAATTTTAGCACGTTACATAGTTTATAAAAAGCACCATTACAAATGCACTGGCATCTCATCTCCTTATAACAAGCTTTTCTTGTTGTTGACTAGACTTTGACACACACACAAAAAATGAAACTGAAACACGACTTCTGTCTAAAATTTCCTGTCCTAAGAATGGCAACTTTTCTGGTTTAATTGCAAAATCAATACAGGCCAAAATATTTTTCTGACAGACTCATATGAAAAGAAGATTGGTGTAGTTTATTTTCAAAGTCAGATGGTATCTTTCAAAGTAAATGCTCCAGCCAAACAATAGCAACATCTGCTCATACTGATGAGTATTTGGGGGCCAGTACAGAGCCTTTATTAATTTTCAGTTGGAAAGTAGATTATACAGTAGAGGAAAAACACAAATAGTCATAGCAATCATTTGCATATTAATGCAACATTATAAAATTTGAATTTGGAAAAGATAATTTAAAAAGTGAAAAAATATTATCTTGAGGAGCTATTAAATGGCACACACTGATACTTTCTCAATAGCTTCTTAATCTTCACCACCAAAGTCTGATAACAGTACCAAAACAACAAAAAGAAGTCGTGCTCAACAGAGGACATATATTCAATTTTTCTGCGATAAGAGTTTTGAAAATAGAATTTTTTGTAGTGATAGTTTCTGAAAATGTTATAGCCCACTGCAAACAAATCACATATATCCCAGGAGGCAGGACCCTGAGCCTTCTACTGTTCAAGAATATTAAAAGCCCTTGTTTTAAGACTTCACTGAACATTTTACTAAGGTGTTACTGAATCAAATCTGTTTGTATATCATTGTGAAACTAGATCAAATAAATACAAAATATAATTGTTGAAAATGGATGCAAACCAACTAAATAATTTCTTTGTTTATTAAAGTAAACATGTCACTTGAATGCATGATTAGCAAACTTTCATCCTAGGTATTATTTTTTTCTATCATAAAAATAGAAAAGCTAAATTAGCTTTTATTTTCAGAGAAAAGAACATAGTGGAACTCCGTAAAGGGTAATTTAATAGGCCGGTTTCAATATGCCAAACCATGATGGGGAACAGGGTATATATTTCTATCTTCATTTTACAGGAAAGCAATAACACGGTCTTGCTTCTTATAGCCTTGGGTAAAATTTGTGAAGGAACCTCTGCTAACTGACTTCCTTCATTTTTTTCTACAAAAAATATATTCTTAGTTGTATATTATCATTACAAATTACCCCAGGTTGCTAAAAATATCAAATTTTTATTTTCTTCAAAATACCCATATAGTAATTTTTAATATTAGCATAGTGATTAAAAAATAATGTTCAATAAACTTCCAAAATTAGGCATTGACACTGTTAGAATAGAAATTCAAAGAGAAAAAGTTTAATGCATGGTTTTATCTAGACAATTTTCTTCAAAAAGACTTCATGGTGGCATGGACTTTAATTCAGTAAATTCACCACCATTCAAGGACAGGTTATGGAGACTGCAGATTCAAAAATTACTATTACAGGAACCTTAAGTACAATCTCATTACCCAGCAAAATACAGATTGCAATAGAAATTGGTAATACAAATTTATTAATTTGCAGTGAGATTAATATCTCACATATAATACAATATGAAAAATATTTACTAAACAATTTATTCATCTAACCAACCTACTCTTTTTGTACAGTAGGCCTAAATGGAAGCCAAAGAAAATCAGAAGTTTGAAGAGCTCAAGTCAAAACAGCAGAGCTAGATGTCCCAGTTTTCAATGGCTTGCAGAAAGTTCTGATAGGACCTTTCCAATGACATGTATCTAACAGAAAGTATTTTTATTTCAGGAGTGGTTGAATGGGACGTGAGTTAGGAGACTAATACACTGATCCTGCACTAGATGCTATTAAAATGCCATTTTATTCACCGAGACATGAAGACTCTGCATTCTTCCCTTTCAGTTGATGTATGAAGTAGACAGAATTTTATCTTTCTATTTACCTAACAATTTCTTGACCTTTACTTTGAACAACAACTTGTCATACCATCATAGATGATCAAGGATTAAAATGAAATAAAGGCTTTGATAGTTTGTATTTTGACAGGTAAACTTCTGGCTTGCCTCTGTGTTCTTTTACAAGAAAATATTGCTGAGGCATCCTTCACCTGGGAATTGACTTTGTATTCATATTCAGGGGAAATAAGATACAACTGTCACTTTGTATCCAGTGCATTAAAAAACACACAGAACAATAGGCTCAAGTGCAGTGGGAAGTCATGATCTCACTACCACATAAATGCACATACTTCATGACTTTTGTTATTTTTTAATGTATACACGTAAAAGGAATATATGACCTCACTTGAATGTGTTAAGTAATGTACTACACACACCTATGTGCACAGCATCTTCCTATGGAATTGTTTCAGGAAACAATCCATTTAAACCCTCATCTCAATTTATAGCAATAGCGAGATAATTAAAAGGTATAGTATATTTTTCCCAAAGTGCATCTTAAAAATACATAGCTCAAATCCAATCTTAAGCAAGTTAGTTACTGTAGGTTCTTTTTCAGCTAATGGAGTTTTTGTTTATTATGAGCACACTATGGGTTTCATCTTTCAAATTTAAAAAGTAAAACACTAATGAGTTCACCCAAGGTGAAAGTGGATATTAAAGAACACAGCACAATGCCATACAGTTTCTTAAACTCAAATTAAAGCTCAAAACCATCTCTGCAGAGAAATGTTAACAAAATGATTGAAATGATGCTTGAGGAAAAACCAAATCCATGTCTGAGAGATAAAAATATATCAGATCAAATAATACAGCAAGCTCTGCTACTTTAGTCATCTCAAAACAGCTTCAAACAAGACAATAAAGCTCAAAAATAGTGAGAAGGATAATATAGATGAGAGCAAGAGAGACAGAGACAGAGATAGGGAGAGACAGAGGGAACAGATAGAGAGAGGGAGAGGACAAAGAATGAACTATGTAAAGAGCTCTCCTTTTTGAAAAAAAAAAGCAAATCTTTCTCATGCAAAGTCCAAGTTCAACCTGAAAATATGAACAGCAAAACTGTGTGTCTGCCTAATACAGAAGTGAACCATAAGAAAAGGAAAAGTTAATTAGCATTCAACTAATAGGCACCACAACTTGAACACTCCCAATTGAGCACTTTTAAGAAGAATTTGACTCATTTAAATATGCTGGAAGCTGAGCACCAGTTGAGCGCTTTCACAGCATGCTGAGTACTGATTGAGCTATTTCGAAGCACATGGAGCACTTTTCTGTGTGAATTTTTAGCCAAATTTCCATACCGCCAACCCTCCCTCTGCCTACACAGCTGCTAATCAAGAGGTGACTTCCCTGTATGAAATTCCTATGGCAATTAGAATTGCACTTTAGCCTTTAATCTTTTATGTTGTAAGAGAATTAAGAAATAATAATAATTAGTGAATATATGTCAGATTGAAGTGCATTTCTGCTAAAGAGATATCAGTTAACCCAATTCCATCCCTAAAGGGCTCAAGTAAAAATTCAGAAATTAGTAACCATGCTGAGAACTGTGAGGCTCCCCAAATTTAACTGTGGATATCACAAAGGATTTTCAAGGGCTCATTCCTCCAGGTGTTTAAGACCAGAGTGCAAACGAAGCAATCTGAGAGTGGTACAGTTTCCTAGAGCTTGGCAATTGTTTCAAGGTTCTCATCAATAATAAAGAAAATATTTTCATAGGGTGATTATTTTCTTTGTGCTCTACTTTTTGCACAAATTAAACTCTTAAGTATTTATTGAGCACCAAAAGCATATAGGCACTATTGCAAGTACTAATGAGGATATGAGATTTAAAATATCCCTGACCTCAAGGTGTTAAACATTTTATTGGGAGAAAATAGTACTATATTCTCACTTAAATTGTAATATGCAATTTTTTCTCCTTAAACTTAATGTTCTCAGTTATCCTTTCCTTAGTCCTGACATTTAAATTATATCCACAATATTTTATCGATGGTATTGTTTTGCAGTCATTTATGGCTGTTCACTTGTTTGTCTACTTATGGAATGAGGTGAGTATAAATAACTAAAGAATAAGAGCCCAAATCAGATCCTGGCTATAATAGTACTGGGAAATGCCAATTTTAGGGGATCTGACTATCCAGGCAACCACTTGGTATTCCTATATCATAGCTTTATAAATCTTGTTGCACATGTAGGCAAAAGAAATAAACAACGATCTACTTTTTCAGAGATGAGAAATGGATGTCTCCAATCTTATACACTGTGTTTATTTTGATTCCGATTAGTTTTCTACTTGGGTAATTAAAATAATAATATTACAAATAAATATGCTCATGTTTCATTAGTTATTTAATCTCCTCTCAATTTAAAAAATAATAAGGGAATAAAATTAGATTTTTTTAAATGTTGTTTCATTTAATCTCTTCATAGAAATTAACCTAGAAATGAGCAAGAGTAGAATGACTAGGAAGAAAATGGGTCATTGAGAATTTCTTTCAGTTATGTTTTGAAAAATTGTAGGTTGACTAGGATTGTGTCAATGTGAAGGCTGAATTCAATGTGAGGAAGTCACTCTCACAGAAGGATAGAAGGGGGAAAGAATACAACTGAATATATATAGCTTAGTTCTCATTGAAATCAGTTATACAATGTCTAAAATCCTCAAAGTCAAGTAACTGAACTATCATCTCTGGGAAAAAAAATCATCTCCAAATGTACTATTTATTTAGAGATTGATAAATATAATGGGTTATGCATGGTATAGATTTTAAAGTCAAATAAATAAAAGAATTTGACCCCATGAAGCTTATAGGAGAACTATAATAACAAGAATATCGGCAATAGATTGGTAAGATCTAAAATTCATGGAAGACATGTGTCCATTAAACAAAGCTGGAAACATAATCTGGTTAGTCATAGGAAAATTCAAAGGACTACTTTTTTGTATCCTTGTTTTTGTTTCTGTAGTTATTATCAGGATTCTTCTCTTTCAGAGTAAATTGTATGTGATTCTTTCATTCAGATTGTATTAAACATTTTAGGACCAATTCTGTTTTGTATTGGGACCTCCAGCATGGCTTACAGTGAGCCATATCACTTAGATCATATTATATCCTGGAAAACTGTCCTGGTGGGAACACAGAAGTCTATTTGTTTTAGGATCTTAATTGTGAAAGAATCTATCTGAACATTCTGGAACTGACATCAGGACGTCCTAGTTAGATCCATTCATTTTCTGGCATATATGGTTCAACCTCCAACCCCATTTCATATTCACTGGAAAATAGAATACCCCAAATTTGGTGTAGGTTCTAAGTGGAGCCATTAATCTGAGATACACTCTGTCAGGCTCTCCATTTCTCAGTGCTAACCACTATGGAGAAAAAAGTTTCAGTAAAACAGTTCATTAAATAAAGATAATAAAACCAAAAGGACATAATACTGCTACTTTTGACTCAACTAAGTGAGCAATGCTTATGGAGTAAAATTGAGTTTTAGGATGTTTGGGAATGCTGTGGAGTTGGAAAGGACATTGTGCTGTGACAAGGAGGAAGTGGACAATGGTATTGGCAACAGCATAGTGTGAGAATGACCTGTGAATTTTCCCATAGAAGCACCAGTCTCCAAGACACAGGTAGAGCAACTGGAAAAGAGAAAGGAAACAGCAAACCTGAAAGACCCTGGAGATCCTGTGCTGATAATTTAGAGAACACCAGTGTTCCAAAAGTAGCTAGTGCAGATAGCCAGGAAATAACTCCTCCTTTATTATTATTATCTCTAACAATGAATCTCCCCAGGCAGGTGGCTCAGGCAAGGCAGTACAATACCATTTGAAATTCAATTAGATTCACTTGATTGCTAAACTTCACAAATACATAGAAAAATGATTTATGTTGTTAAGCTATTATTGTTACAAAATTTCTATACTCTTTTAAAGGCTGCTTTTCTGAATTTTAAACAAAGGAGTTTTTGTTTTTGTTTTGCTTTGTTTTTTGGTTTTGGTTCTTGAGATTGAATATAGGGTCCTGTGCATGTTAGGCAAGTCCCCTACAGTCAGCTACATCCCCAAGTCCCTACACAAGGATTTTTAAAAAATATAAATTCAGTGACTAAAGCAGGTTGGCATGCTAAGTTGATGGGCTTAATTTTGTGGTCTTTGTTTGCTTTCAAAACCATCAGCTTATCTCGAAAATGAACAACAATGATAGAATAGGTGCTGGATAATTAAGAAACATCCGAAGGTTCCCAATACTAAAACAGTTACAGAAATGTAAAGTATAAGTTATACTTATCGGAACCTCAGTCTCTCTTCATGATTCCACTTCTGCTAGAAGTTTGTGAAATGTTAGGTTTGTAGCTACACTGAGCTCAATCACATTCACAAAGAAGAGGTTGGGGGAATGTTATACATTTGTTTCAGACACTCCAAGCAACTGCAGACTTACATTATTATGAAATGCTGTCAGGGACTTCTGGAACCCAGACTTCCAGTCCTGCTGCTCTTTGTAGCCCTTCTCAGGGCAGCTTAGCAATGGAGGAGTCATCATTGGTACCTGTGTCCTCCACAAGTATACTGTAAGGATCATAGACTTTTTGGACCTCTTAAAGCAGCACTGGCACTATGGTTATGTTCTGAAAATTTACATTCACCATATCTGGTGACCTTGTCATACTCATTCTGAGTCAATTTTTTTGAGTCGCTTGAATTCCAACAATTCCCATCCATTCCAGAATTCCTTCAAGTCAGAACATGTTTCTTTAACTCACTCTTATTTTTCTCTCCATGTCTACCTCTGTCTCCTCTTTCTCCTCATACCCACCCTGAGTATGCATACAAACCAAATCTCTTTTTTAATCCAAATATGCTCTTTCTATCTGCTATGTCAAACTCCCACTAAATCATTTATAAGGAGAGTTTGTGCTACAAAACTTTATAAGTGAGATATATTACATGATATCATGACATAGAGGAGCTGAGATTGTTGATTTTTGTCATGTTTGCACCCTTAAGCATGAATAGAAATGGGTTGGAGGACTGCTGGCATCTAGTGGGTGGAGCCATGGATTTTACTAAACATAAGGTACTATGCGGACATTTGCCTACAACAAAGAATTATCTAGTCCAAGTTGTTAACAGTGCTGAGGCTCAAACAATTTGCTCTAGGTAACACATTTGTGTTTGTCTTTGAAGTATTAATCCAACTAATATGTTTTGTTTAAACTCCAGGACTCATTTTTTAAGTATAAACAAAATACAAGAAAAGTAAGATTTTTTTTTTCTTGCTAAAGATGGTAATTTGAAAAGATATATTTGCGCTCTGAAAACAATGATCAGGGAAAACATTCCCCAATTAGAGAGAATTTAGTTTAACTATAGCTTAATCATGATGCTAGTCAATAGCAAACCAAAACAAAAAATAACTTTAAGCATGTTCAAGATGATGATTCATACTTTTATGTCATAAGAAGACTAGAAACAATCATACAAAATGTAGAGTTAAAAAATTCTCTAATTAGATCATTTGATGTATGTCTTTCAACTCTAAATTGGGGGTGCTACTCACAACATTTTAAAAAATTGTAAAAAAAATACTGATCAACCAAAATGGAACATTTACAACCAGAAAGGATGCCAACTGCATACAATGAACACAGCCATATGGACGCACACTGCGGGAGATCAGTCCCATCAGTCCTTCAGCCACTTTTCTTCCACACTAAGATTATCCATTGTGCAACCTTTAAAAAATTGTAACATCCCCATAATTCTAAAGGTCAGCATCAGTGTTCTCTTAAAATATTCAGATTATTACAAAACTAAACAAGAATCAGAGTAAAAGTAATTAAGAAATATTTTGTATACACTAAATTTTAAATGATATTTCAACTTGGCAAATTTTCAGTGAAACCTTTCTTACTGGAGTTTTAAATCAATTCATGAAGGCTAATAATCTGACTACAGAGTTGATGAAATAATATTGAAAAGGAACAATTAAATTTCAACTAACCATTAATAGCATTTAGCTTTTAAAAACAGTGAAAACAGATACAACTTAATAGTGAATATTTTTTACCTATGAACCTATATACAATATGACTTAGGGTCAGAGCCAATAGACTTGCTTTCTCCAATTTACATTTACCTGTATGAAACACACCTCATATATGCTTTCTCTTGTCTCTCCACTCCCACAGCCTTCTAGTCACCTACTCCACTTTGTTTGCCAAGCCTGCCTGCTGCATTCCCTGTCTTTAAATCCAGCCCCATCTACTGTATTGAATATTCCTAGGTTTCTCTTTCTGCTTTTGCTGACCAACTAACAATCTTGCATAATCAGCTAAAATCAGCCGGAGGCTTCACTTGAATCCCAGGACTCCTAGGGCCAGGTATAGGGTTTGTCCCAACCCTGCTGACCCCTTCATAAGAGTCTGGGTTCTTCTGTGTCTTGGCCCATTGTGGACTTTTTACCACCTATGTACATGGCTGTGGCTGAATGCTGTTCCACTTAAGTTAAGCTGTGCCTCTGTTATGGCTGTGACTAAATTAGCAAGAATTAAGGTTGCATTATGTTTACTCCAGCATTAAAGAATTCTCCACTATTTGTGAAAGGGTAAATTTCCATACATCATGCAGGAGTCCTATCTTCCTAGTCTGTAACTCACAGTAGAAAGTAGGTTTCCTGATGAAAATCAGTTGCTTCCCAGTGTCTCTTTGGCCACCTGCATGTGGTGCCCACAGTGGTATGATCCTTCTGCTAGTCCATTTCCTACGCAAATTGTCCTTTATTTAATTCATCCCCCCCCACCCCCACCCCGGGACTGCATATGATCTACTCACTAATCATAGAAAACAATTAGAATCCACTAATTCTATAATAAATGCACCCTATCTTCATTTTCCTTTTTAGCTCCAAAATTCTCTATCATTTTTATCCATCCTTTCTTCTCCCTCACTCCAACTCAAATATGACCTATTTATAAAATTATTCTGTGATGGTTCTTTTTGTCATTTACATCTCTAATTTCTCCCTTTCTACCCAAGCCCTGTCCTTAGAAGATACCTTTCTTTTGAATAGATTTATTTCATCCCCAGATACCTTGACATTTGACTCTCCTTTTTGCTTCTAAATTTGAAAGAGCTATCTACTCTTATTCTCTTTATTTTCAAACCATTCATTATTTAGAGCCTGTTTTCTTATCACATTATTTTAGGGAAAATATTTTTTCATAGGTCACAAGTAATCATCTCATTGCCAAATACAAAGATTGTGTCTTGAACTTCTGAGTCCATTTGTTCATTTCCACCAATCCAAAGTGTGTATCATTCCATATGTTGCAGAATAGCAAATCTGTGACTAAAATGGCCTCATGAAATTATCTCCAAACCACCCTTGTATATTCCTAATTTCAAAAATTAACTTTCTTGAAACCTAGACTTGTAATATATTTGACACACACAATTGTTAAGTATATTAATTTCAACATCACTTGTATTGTTGCCTTTATCCTACTCCAAAGTTGTAGCACTGTAGAACTTGTTGAATTCTTAGTAACTGCAAACATTATTCTAGTAACTTTCAAATTCAACCTTAAAAATAACTCTGTGATTCAGGAGTTACTTCATTTTAAGGATGAAGAAAACAAAGATAAGTGCTTTTTAATGCACATACCCTCCAGGATGTGCAGCTAGTTATGCAGAAACTGACCCAGACTCCACTTCCATGCTGCAATTGTGGTCTGTCTCCTCACTCATGTTCCAAGTACTTTTTAAACATACTAATCTGCTATAACCAGTCTTTCCTTTGTATTCTAGAATTCTATTTAGATTCCCTACTCCCTTGTCCTATCCTACTTCATTTTATCTTATAAATTTCAACCCTGGTCTTTCTATTCAGCTCCTCTTCATTCATAAAAGGATGTCCTTCTGCCACGCTGTTTTAAATCCAAATTCTAAATTTGAGTTTCAAGTATTAACTTTTTGAACACTGTCAAAGTCAAAATGGAATTGCTTGTGTCTAAGAAAAGCCTGTAGATTATGAAGGAAGGATTCTCACACATTATTGCCTGATAGTAACCATTACAAAAGATTCTGCCAGACCTACAACCCTAAACAAAAGCCACTGCAACCCCACACAAACAAGGATCCTCCTGCAAGGGTATCTGCCCAGGAAATGCCTGTTCACCCTCAGACTCGTGTGCCTTTATTATTAATTCCTAAGGTCAAAGATTATTTCCAAATATGTAATTTTCCTTATATTTGTCTTTTAAAACTTCTTCTTGTATCAGTCTCTTTGTCTCTTTGAATATACTCAGTTTAGTATGGTATGCACATTCCCATTGCAAAAGTTTTCTACTTGCAAATAAATATTATTGTTCTTTGAGGACTTTCTGATTATTTAGGTTGAAAACTGAAATACTGCCCTTTCAAATAAAATACCTATTTAAAGTAATCAGTACTTTAAATTAATGGCTCTACATGTTCATATAATTTTAGTAGTGTCAACAGTTATACACTGAATCATTTATTCTTCATGCCACGGGTTTTTAAAAACTTTATGAGAAAAATCAAATGAATTTTCTTAATTTTTTTCTATCTAGACAGTTGATTTCCTGCTTATTTGTTTGTAGTGTAATGAAAAAAAAGGTCTGAATAGAGTCAAAATCTAGAGGGTTGGAAATACCTTACAATCCTTTCCTCCACACATCTAAAACACAGTAATACTTTGGTTCATGAATCTTTCTGTTTGTAAACAATTCAGTGTAAAAAAAAGCACTGGACAAAATTTTGCTTCCCATTCACAAACTCCACATTGGGTGACAAACATGACCAGGGCCATCTTCCCCACACAAACACAAACACAGCCATCTTCCCCAGAATGGAAAAACAAATTAATTTCCTGAGCCAAGGTGCCATTGTATCAGTTTTGTCGGTAAGCATTTAAAGAATTAACTAAGTTTGAGAAGACTGAGTCACAATAACTCAGGTTGCCAAACAGGTTTGCATTCCGGTTCTTCCCAACTTCTATTTGCCATGGATGCCTAAGGAGCAGGGCAGAGTGCAGGTTTCTGTTTTGCCCAGAGATAGAAGTAACAGTACTTCTTTGCCATTTAGGTACTAAGTAAATGAACTAGAAACCAACATATAGATTAAATTTCTAATTTATTTATTTGCAAAACACATCTCCATAGTGCTTAGAATTCATGCAGTCACCATTTTCTTGGCTTTAAAAGTTGATATTAATTTAATGTACAGTGGGAGAACACAGGAGGTGCATAGTGTTGAAGATTTTTTGTAAGTTCTGGTGAATTGTGCCTCGCATACTATAGAGAATAACTTCATGTGTAGTTACATTTTTGCCTTCCAGGACTGATGTCTTCACAAAAGTAGAAAAATACCACCGGATTTCAATCTTTAAGTTTATCATTAGGTTCAGTCACACTAGTCCTTTTGTCATTTTTTTTCTATACAAGTGACTGTAGCAGCCCTCTTTCGGTCCCTTATATTCCATCCATGCTACCAGCTCTTAAGGTGGGCAGCACTCACAGGCAGGGTGGGACACCTTTAATCCCAGCACCACACACCCTAGTTTCAGCCAACTCCAGAAAGCACCATCTATGACTGCCTGAGGCTTTTAGGGGACATGTAGACACAAACCATGACACCCAGACTGGTACTGAACTTATGGTATTAGAGACCCCTACCACCATGTTGTCTGTTTTGATTTTGGATAGTAACTTTGTTTTCTTTATTCTCAATTTTTTCCTAGCAATTTAAACATTTCCTTTCTTATGGTTTTATTAATTTTCACATTTTATAGTTATTCCATTTCCTTATAGGTCTATATCCCTTAGGTCAGAATCATATATCATTTATTATTATCTTCCTAACTTGACTTTCACAGAATAGCTATAGATGGAGTGTCTGTAAGAATAAAAAAGTGTAAAAAGGATAATAAATGGATTTCAATTTCCTTGTCTTAAAGGCTGAAACAAAAGTAACTTTATATTTAAATTAACACAACAGCCTTTACTTATGTTCAGGTATTTTCCTGTCTGTTTCAGTAAGTAGAGTGGAATGAAAATGTTGGACACATTTAATAACTTCAAAGAAAGAGAAAAATAACACAATAGAGTCTACAAAAACAAAATTTGTTAGCAACCTGCAGACTGTTAGAAGAAATTTATAACAACTTGTCCACCAATATCAGTGGTCTCAGGAGAGATGGATTAGGTCTCGTCCTTGGAAATTTGGACTCATCACACTTTTCTTTGCTTAGTATCCATGTTCAGGGCAACCCGCTGAACTCAGGTTGAACAGAATTCTAGTTAGAAAAGCAAAACCCAGAACAGCTTCTGGCTTCATTAACAAAAGTCAGGCTTGTCCTACATAATTTTGGTCAACTGAAAAGTAAAATAAACATGAAAAGCCACAACAATCTATGTTTTAAAAATTTTACCTATTTTATATCTCAGGAGATTGTTTCTGTTTTATGATTTAGATCTTTGATACATTTTGATTTTAGTTTAGTACATGGTGAGATATATAGGTCTAGATTCAATCTTTTGTATGTAGCCAGCCAGTTTTTCCAGCACCATTTTTTGGTTTTATAAATTTCTTATTTTAATGTAATACAAGTAAATACTAATAAAGAAAACTGAAAAGCTGTTCTATGAAAAAATAACAACAAAAATTGCTAGAGAACAACAATGGTAAATACACTGTGTATCGTGATCTTAAAAGAATATATTTTCATTTGCCAATCTATCTCTCAGCTCATTTCCTAATAATACTATGTTTTTCACATAAAACATTTTAAGTATTGACAAAGTATCTCATATTCTGTATAATTTTGAATAAATCCTTCCTATTTCAAAATACTTATTACTCTTTTTGGTCCTTATTTTCACTTTCAGTTTCTCTCATCAGAGAGATAATGTGATATTTGCACATGTGTGTTCAATTTATTTCACTTGAGAGTATATTCTTTAGGTGCATCTATTTACCTAGAAGTGTCTCAAGTTTATCCTTCTTTATGGCTGAATAGTACTCCATTATATTAAAAAAAAAAAACATCTGAGGTCTGTGGACACAGTCCCGGGGTTGTCAGTCACACAGAAAACACCGAATCAGCCTGCGCCCCAGCAGCAAGCCACTGGACCCCCCCCTTCCCTCTCCTTTGGCCTCTTCTCTGTACAGCCAACTGGTTCCACACTACAAAGACACAGAGGACACCAGACCACCAGACCACTGTCCTGGAGCTAATCAAGTTCTCAGCATTTAAAGAATTCCTACCCAGAGGTAGGGGCTTCTGAGCCGCCGTCCCACTGCTCCTGGTCCAGAGGAAGGGGCTTCCTGGCTGCCAAACATCCCGCCACTCCCAGCTCATAGGAAGGGGCTTTCAGGCAACCATCCCTACCACCACTCCCGGCCCTTGGACCACCTCTCCCAGCTAAGAAGAGGTGAGCTGCTTGGACGACAACAGCACCCCCCCTGCCCCCCCAGTCGAAATGAGAAAACACATAAATAAGTCTCAAAACCAGACTTCCAGATCACCTACAACAACCCCAAAGGGAAATGAGATGGAACACTCTGATACTCAACCAACGGGACCCACTGAACTGGCAACAAAAGGGGATCTGGAAAAAATGAAATCAGAAATAATTTCTCAGATAAAAGGTGAAATTGTGCTCCTAGTGCAAGACATGATTAATAAATCTAGAGAGGAGCT
>NW_004624757.1:20763536-20774501 GCF_000247695.1 Heterocephalus glaber | reverse complement strand
AAATAAAAACCAAGAGAGATTATGTAAAGCTGAAAATTTCCAAAGATGAATGTCATTATATTGTATACCTAAAATGTACCAATGATTAGAAGGAATAATCAATAATGCAAAATAGGAAGAAAAGGTCCAAAGGGGTAGGGGTAGCAGGAGGGGCAGGGGGAAGGAAAGAAGGGAAAGGAAAATTGCTGATAAATGGAAAAAATGGAAATAAAGTCTTTGTAAATAGGGAACGGTGGAGGGGGTGAAGGGAGGGCTAACAATGCGGAAAAAATAAGAACCAAGATGCATCTTGTAAAGGTACAAGTTCCCTATGAGAAATGTAATTGTGTTGTATACCTAAAATGTACCAATAAAAGATTTTAAGAAAAAAAAATACACATCTTTTTTATTCATTGGTTGATAGGCATTATGGTTGTTTGAAGATTTAGCTATTACAAACTGTGCTGCTATAAACATGGGTGTGAATATATTACTGCAGTATGATGCTTTCACTTCTTTTGGGAAGATAATTCAGAAAGGGAAGAGCTGAGTGGAATGGGACCTTTAATCCTAGTTTTTAAAGGAATCTTCAAACTGATTTCCACAGCTGTTACACCATTCTGCACTCGCACCAACAGTGGAGAAGGGTTCATTTCTTCCCACAGTCCCAGCAATTATTGTTGTTTGATTTCTTCATAATAGCCATTCTTTCTGGAGTGAGATCATCTCTCAGCATTGTTTTAATTTGCATCTCTCAAATGACCAGTGATGATGAACATTTTCTTATTTATTTATTTTCCAGCACCATTTTTTTTTGTTTGTTTGTTTTTTTGGTACCTGGCATCAAACTCAGGTCCTTGTGCTTGCGCAGCAGGCGTCCAAACCACTGAGCTAAGTCCTCGGCCCTACAGCAACATTTTTTAGAGGCTATCTTTGTGTGTGTGTGTGTGTGTGTAAACTTCTGACCAGCTATGTCTAAATTTAGGAAAATGGATATACCTTGAAACCACCATATTAAGTGAAATAAATCAGATATACAAGCTTAAATACCATGATTTTTCTTATATAAGAAATCCAAAGTATAAATAAATTAAAGAGCCAAATGAAAGATAATAGGAAACAAGGAGATAGATCTTTTACAAAAGGGAAGGGGACCAAGAGTTGGAGCAAAGTGAAGGGAATGGGATGCAGAAAATAAAGATGTGTTGCATACATGTACAAACACCCCATGAAGAATGTAACCATTATGTACTGCAAACTTGTACTAATAAAAATAAAATTAAAAAAAATTTAAAATGTATAACAGCAGCCATCTTTGACATGGTAGTTATTAGAGAATTTCATCCAAGGGTACATATTAGGAAAAATTATTCTTGTATGTTTCTTTAAAAATATGATTATATTGCTGGGTGTGGTGGCTCAGTCCTATAATTCCAGCACTTTGGAGGCTGAGGCAGGAGGATTACCACAAGTTCAAGGCCAGCCTGGACTACATAGTGACTTCAAGGTCTCACTTATTTGATTATAATATTCATCCTTGAAACTGTGCATTGCTAAATGTCTCCTAAATAATTATTTTTTTGAAAAATGTATTTTTAAAATAACTCTTAAAATTAGTCATCGTACTTTGAGTACACAGGGTATCTTTTTAATGACTGGGAATCTTTCTACATCAGTGGAGACTAGCTATCTTCACTTGTTTCTTAAACTTTCCCAGAAGCTTATATCTGAGAAGCTGCTTACACATTTGAAGTAAATAACTTTGCCTTTTTGTTGTTTGGCAGGGTTAAACTTGTTTCTTTCATGAACTAAGGATACAGTATAATAGAATAAAAACTATTTCTTAAAGTAGGATTAAGGGATAAGAGATTTTACTCTTTCTTATTGTGGAGTAAAAGCATCTTGGGTAACTGTAGGGTTCCTCCTTGAAAATTTGAAGAGAATGTAAATTGGAAATTATATTCATTGCACATAAATAATAAATCTCCCTACTTTCAAAGAACTGAGATTTCTTATTAAACCCAAACAAGTGAAGCTCTCTAGCCACTGTTTCCTAATTTACATAGCATTTTTTACTTTTTTTCTGGAAAAAATATACCTTACAAACAACCAATGAAATATTATTCCTGCATAAAAATTGTTTTTAAAATGTTGTTCCAATCTATACTTAAATCAAACCCTCTTGTTTCACTATCTTCATTTCAAGGACACTTATCCTTACACTGTGACAACAGTTATCTGCCCATGTCACAGTGGGCTGATTTACTCAGCTGCATATGACTGCAGTATTTTTCTTCAAGCTTTGAAACTTTTGAATGAGAGGTGAAGCACTAACAGTAGACATTTAATGCATTACATTTCTAAAACTTCAAAGGAAACATAATTAACTCAATACCATATAATTGCTGTAGGAAAAGGGAAAAAAAGATCCAAACAGAACTGATATGCCTATATTTCCCTTAGCAATTGAATGACAATAATAAGTGAGCAATTTCTTTCTAAAAACTCATTCTTTTGACCTTTAAGTTAATATAACTCTTGAAGATTTTAATAACTTTCATGCCAACTTATAAAGTGTAGGAAGCAAGGAATTGGGATTTCTGCTATTTCCCTCTTTGACTATAATTTCTCCCCTCCACCTCTCTCTATCTTAGATATTTACTGAATGTGTTTGTCTCTTTGACCTCACCCTGACCTTCCCTTCCTCTCTCTTTCCTATTACTCCAATGCATCCATGTCTTTCTGGCTTCATTTGCCTTGCTATTCCTCAGGTAGCCCATGGCAAGTCATTTCTACCAACACTTCTCTTGGGAAGTGACAACCACGTTCCACTCTGACACCTGGAAATTTATTTTCTCAGTTTTAAACTCCACCTACCATCTGCATTAGAGATGCTGAACACTGTTGAAGGGGGTTAGGATACAACATTGAGTAGGTCCAAAGAGGCCTTTAATTTTCTCAAATATAAATTTAGAATTGGCCAAAATGTTACATACTGTGTTTTCTAAATAAAAATTGTCATGATTTGATATAATTTCTTACAAGGTAAAATATTTTTAATAATTTTTATTCTGTTAATTTTAACCTCTGAATATCTTTTTAAAAATACAGTTTGAAACTTTCAATTTGAGAAAATGAAGAGGGATCACCCCTCTCTCCACTGATCCCATTAAAATTTACAAGTTGAATAGGTATATAACCCAATGACCATGAGGAAAAATAAAGAGGCCATCACCAAAGTGTTTTTAAGTAAATTACTGCAAAACAAAAAGCAGAGAGAGCAGCGATACTTGATTAAGCAAGGCAGCAGGAGCCACAGACTAGGTATCACCATAAGGGGAAACCAGAGAGCACTGAGACCGCTGTCCTGACAAGTCCTAGAAGTCAGCATGCTGAGAAACACTAAGAAGAAAGGAGTGGGAGTGAGAGAGCTGGTGCAAAGAATGAGAGGACACATTCTCAGGATTTATGTTCTATCAAACTTACATGACATGGAATTAGTGAATATCGCAGTGTTTCTCATAGCGGATGTGCAGGATCTGGTGACTGTAAGTCTCTGTACATGTGTCTACTTAAAAAGTCTTATTAAACATTGCTTCACTGTGTTGACCTCATGGCCAACAGTATTGTAAGTCACGAAAGTCACAGTTTATCTAACACAGCTCTTTTCTCACAGAGGCACACAAAGCTTTCTAGAGTCCGGGGAAAGCCAAGAGAGCCCCAGCACTATGTTGGAACAGTTTTAACAGCAAAATCCCCAACAGAAGCATCAGCAAAGTTCAAAAACAGCACTAACTAAACTGTGCAAAGAATATTTGTATATAGTAGAAGAGATAAAACAATGGAGTGGCTTTGTTTGACTTTGACCATATTCCCATATGGTCTGTTGAACATCTCACTTTTTTGCGGCCAGAAATAAGAGACCACAAAAGTGCCTCGGGTACTGATATTTGAGTCACAAATCAATTTTGGTAAATTGGCAAATTTGTAATTAGTGAATAAGGAGTTGCACTTAAGTGTATATAGGTTTTCACAGGGCTTTCTCATACAATGCTATGTGCAAAATATCTCTGAAAGTGATATCATTCTTATATAAGAAAAAATTATATTTTAGAATTGTGTGATTCTCTTCTAACAATACGTGTAGGTGGACTTTTGGGATATAAACCAGAAAAATTAATGTTGCCTTTATTATTCCAGAGTAAAGAAAACCACGTGAAAATCTACCATTACTTACAGTAAAATTTAAATGTCTCATCTGCCCAATATAAATAGTGAGAGCCAGAATATAATAAATTAATGCAATCAATGTTCTGAGATAAATGATTTTTAATCTAGGAATTTATAATTAGCCAAATTTTTCATCAAGGATCAAATTGGAATAAATATATCTGCATAAGTGAAAAAAAGGATAAAATCTACCTTTCACACACTCTTGAGAAGTTACTTGGAGATATTCTCCAAAAAAAAAAAAAGGAACCAAGAAACTAAGAAATCTAGAAATTCTGTGGATCAGACCCACTAGAATGCACCGGAAAGAGCAGGGAAGACAGGACTCCAGAAAGGAAGGCATCAGTCAGGAAACAGATTCAGGAGATTTGCTATTGAAGGCAAGTATTTAGAATGTGAGCAGCTCACAAAGATAAAATGAAGACAAAGTAAGGAAAGCAGTAAGGTAATAACTCAATTGAAAAACCTGAAGCTGAGTGAAAAAAACCCAACATCATCATATCAGAATACTAGCTTTTAAAAAATATTTATATTAATAAAAGTGTAAGGACATCTATACATTTTCACCATATAGAGTCAAGTTTTAGCCAATTTATTTATGGTTATAGAGTAAGAGATATATCCTTCTAACACATTCCATACTAAAACTGTGGATGGTGGAAGTTATGAAAATAACAGAAAAAGAGTGACAAAACCCTTATGGATATTATACTGTCTATAGTAGATGATACTGGAATAAAGCATAGTGGTATTATTTAATGTTATTTAACATTGTGCTATAACTGTTGAGAGAAAGCATAAGTTCGGCTGAAGTAAATGAGATAAAATTTCTTCTATCATATCAGAAATATATTAGGGAGGAAATAAAATAATAAATAAGCCAATTATATTTTTCAAAGTAAAAATAGAAAAAATAAAGAATGACGATCTAGCAATGGAATGGTACATAACCACGAAAATTATGAGTAACACTTCATATATTTCAATAAAGTACTCTTCTAGATGTTATTAATTTTAAAAATCCAAAACAGTATTTATACCTACTACACCACTATTTCTGTAAGAAAGACTAAAAGGTGTGTTTATGTGTATGGGTGTGTGTGAGTGTGGCTGAAATGCTATACAAGACACATTATCTCCTTCAGGAGTGAAAAATCAAATGCTTGAGGAACAGTAGTAGAAAGTTATCCCTTTAAAACTTTCAAATTTTAAACTACGGGAATTCACAGAATATTCTGAAAGTAAATATAACTTAAATAAATAAAAATATGCAATTCCTTTTGAAAAGAACCATTAGAGGTAGAGAAAAACCAAAGAAGCTTTATTTTTAATCATCAAACCCTCAACAGAATTTGATTCTTTTAACCTCTGTCCACATATTATATACACAGTCTGAATCATGGTTTTCCAACTATTGCCCGATAGATGGATTTTTGTTCATTTTTTTCTAGTGAAAAAAACTTCTATGAAACTTGTGCTGACCCCAGTCAACCTCTCCACAGACTCGGGTCTCCTATGGGATTACAGTAAGACAATTTACCCATGACAATGACAATGTTTTTCTTTCACACTTTATAATTTCATCATATACCTGTCCCCTCCACTACAGAGCTCCATCCTCTAGGCCAGGAACTATTCCTCTTTGTTGTCTCCAGGACTTCAGCATATTCTTTTGAACTCAGTGCTGCCTGCCATTTGAATGAACTGCACCCAGCTCTGACAGGGTCAGTCTCTTCCCCAAGTAGGGAAACATGCCTATAACTCAGGAGAGAGTAGGAGCAAGCCTGGCATATAAAGATCAACTACTGAGAAACAGGAAGCATGGTGCAGACCAGAGAACAGTGTAGCTAAGTTAGCGTGGGGCTGGAAGTGGTTCACATTCTTTCTATCATTTCTAAGTCAGTGCTTGAGAATTCAGCTTGTGGAATAACCTTGTCTACAGTTCAGAGACATAAATGAGTGATTCTGAAAAATGTTACTGGAAATGAAAAGATGGCTCCATGGGGTAAAAGCTGAGAAGCTTCTCAGGAAAAATCACAAACATAGACATTATGGAAACAAAGATGATTACAATTACAAGTATTTAGGTTCAGAGTCAAAGACAGGCCCCAAAGTGAGAATTCAAGTCAAAATCATATTGGCTAAAATTAAGTATGAGGAACACAAAAATCATAAAAGGAAATTATTTAACAAAATCTGAACTGATTTTTCCACCTTTGAAACAGCAATTTTAGGTTATTTGCCATAGATAACCCTTCTCCAGAAGGGTTTCATGAGTCCCCCGCTTTGGCATCTTATCTCATCAACTTTCCCTCTTCTTTCTACAATTTCTCCATCTCACTAGTTTCTAACCAAGGCTTGTATACAAAGGCTCAGCCTGCTCTATCCTAAAAAATTATTCATTACTAGTCTTTTCATTACTTCTCCACAGAGTACTCAACACATGCACCTCCCTCCAGGTTCTTCCTGACCCTTTGCAGTCTTGTTCCATCCGCTGCCTCTGTGCTGCTGTTTGTGGTTTTTCTGCAGCTTAGAATGTCCTCCTGCCTTTCTCTGCCTGCAATTCCGTGTGTCCTTCAATGGTCGATTTAAGGAGCACCTCCTTCAGGACACTATTTCAAGCTTCTCCCATGACACCTCCACAATTACACACTGATAGGCCTCCCACTACCTCAGCAGCTATTATGTATAGTAGCTGCCCTCTTCCTATGGTGCCTTGCCCCCTCCACTGTGTGACATCATGCCAAGATGGTTGCTCCCACCAAAGAATAAACCCTTCTTCCCTGCATGCCCCTCTTCCTGCCTACAGAATAACCTAATACTCGCTCACCTCCTACCATCTAGTGAGGTCACCGGCTCCTCCATTCCCTAGTCACTACCTCACTCAACCCCACCTCAGCCCCTACAAACCCCACCCCAGTCTCTATAAAAGACTCTCCCTGCCCAGGCCATATTGCTTTTGTCTCTCCTTTGTTCAGAGACAGCCCGGCAGATCTATTCCCCTAATAAAGGCTTGTTGTGGCCTGGTCTGGTCTTGGTCTTCGGCCCTTTTACCTGACACACACTCTATCCCCGCAGCCAGACTCAGAGTGTTTGATGTGTGTAGCTCAGGGTGGATGTGCATGTGTTTTGCCATGATTACTCCCCACGAAGCCAACTCTGTTTTCTTTCCCAGTACCAGACTGAAAATGTGAAAAGAGATATTAGATCTTCACTGTCATTGTATTACTAGTGCCAGCACAGTATCTAGGATAAGGTAAATAGTAAGTAAATGCTTATGCATTGCTAGCCTTGACCTTTCTCCTGAACTCCACTTCTCACCATCCTTGCTGGGAAACTGTGGCTTAGCACGGATTCTGGAGGAGACTGCCTGAAGTCAATCTCAGACCTACCTCTTACTAGATGGGTCACCTTGACAAATCACTTAATCTCTATATGCCTCAGTTTCTTTATCTGTGAAACAAGGATGACAATAATACCAACTCAAGGTTTTTTTATGAGGGTTAAATGAGGTCACTCTTTAGGAAGTCTTAGAAAAGAAAGTAGTAAGTAGTAAAAAGAGACTAAGTAATGTAAGTATTAAAACAGAGTAATGACCATCTGAGTAGTACACTGCTAGTTTAAATTTTACACGTTCCAAATTGAATTGTCAATGCTATCAAGTATGTCATATTAGCTCATAACCATTAATGGTATCTGTGACCTTATTTGAAGGGAAGATCTTTACAGATAAAATCAAGTTTAAATGAAGCCATTAGGGTGAGTCAGATCCAGATTAATTAGTGTCCCTAAAAAGAGGAAATGTGGACACACAGACACAGAGGGAAGATGATGTGCAGAGATATAAGAAGAAGACCACTTCCTATAAGCCAAAGAATCTACTGGTCTAATGGGATTCTCTAAATTATTTGCTAAATTTAAAAGTTCAAAGCTCTACATATATGCTTATAACTGCTTTACTCTTTTTGGTGATCTATATTCTGCTTCAAGATCCTAGTACTGTCGGGAGCAATGCTACATAATTTTAGGGAAAAACCATTTGATTAGGCCTAGTTCTTCTGCCTACAGGCCAGCTATGGCATTCCAAGACATAATTCCATTTTGGCCTCCAGTCACTACTGAGACCTCAATGGTCCTGTGATGCTGTGATGCTCCAGGGCAAGACCACACCTGCAGGAGACACCCTGAGGGGAATCAAATCTTCATCTGCATAGTTCCTCATTGTTCTTGGATTTCTGCTGCCCCCCAGTCTTTTGTTACCTCGTTTATCCCAATGTGAGGGACTGAACTCTCTGCATTTCATTTGTTACTTTTGTTCTCCCGAGGTACTGAATAAAAGGTGCTGCAAGCTAGGGGTCTTTGTCTTTGCTGCCCAGAGCAGCACTGATCAGGCCCAAAGCTCAGCTTCTTCTTTAAATCTCATTTTTCTACCTTTACTGTATAATAAGTTAATTCTCCTTGTGCTGCCGCGGCTCGCAGGAGACTAGGACTCACTGCAGAGGTTCTAGTAATGTCCCCTTTGCCTCTTCCCTACATAGTACAGATTATATTACAGACTGTCCAAGAACTTCTAATATATTCTTAATTTGGAGCCTCATAGCTGTAGTTTAGAAGTTGATGGAAGCATAGTAGTAGAGCAAGGAAAGAAGTATGAATCAAACAAAGTCACCAAATTTAAAAACACTATGCGAAAGTGTTTAGTGTCATCACCAGTTATATTACTGTGTAAAATTAAAAAGTTGAAAGTGAAAATGAATTAATAATCTTCTGTCGGGCAAGCACAAGCATGTTAGTATATAGGGACATTGTAGCAACCACTAGAGAGTTTTACTTGTATTTCACCAAGTTTTAAGGCTTCTAACCACATAAACAGACACAATTAAAATTTTTCTTGATTCATTCAGGTCAGTAACACATTTAAGCCCCCAGAAGACTTCTTAAAATTTCTCAGGCTATATGCTTAAATGTATATTAAATACAAACTTTCTCAGCAATTAACTGGACAGTATGGGGTAAATGAGCAAGGAATTCCTGGTGCTGCCTCCATTAATATTAATGAGAGTTGTGCAGTTAATTCCCTCACTCTGCTCTTCAAGTTTATTTCCATGGGGTCCATTCTTAAATATTTAAATTTTGCACCCTAACCCCATCCCATAACAATTTTTACTTACCTCACTAATAAAGGACTTGGCTGTGGCAGGATTCATAACAAGGATGGCTCGCCTAAGAGTGTCTCGATAGCGATTCAACTCTTCTATTCGCATGGTATCAAAGAGAGTAGTGATCATTTTATTGATGTTGTTTTCTACCTTTTGAAGTGCAACATCCATTCCCTGGTGAGATACTTTGTCCAAAAATTCCTGTATGCCACGGATATCTAGGAACAGCAAAAGCCCATCAAAGTGTGAGTGACAATGTAGAAGGGAAACAAGTTATTGTACTAGTTTATTATTAATATTGAAGGTTGTATATCTGATGGAACTCTAATATGTTCATGGTTTGGTATGCTATAATATGCTCACATGAAACTGTAGGAATTATTTTTTAAATAGAGTTATTTCTGCCCACTTAGTATTCTAAATTATTTCAACTCTGAAAAATGTTGGAACAGGGTAGAGAAAGGATAAAAGGGCTATCATTTTTCCTAAAGTAAAAAAATGAAAGAAGGAAAGTCTTTTCCCTATTTTTCTTTATGTTAAAGAATAATATAAATATAACCAAGGAAAGATGTAGCTGATTGAAGATTAGCAACATTTCTCAAAATAGGCAATAATAAAATCACTAAATTAAAATTTAAATAGTAAAATCTAAATAGAAACAGTGCTTTGAGTTTTCTTCAAAGGATCTTGGGTCTCTCAGACCAAAAGTAAAATAGCTGCATTTCTGTCTATTTTGTAAGTATCTCATCATTAGCTCAGCTTGGAAAAACCTGGTAGGAGATAGTTTTCTGTTTTTTAGGAATATAGAGAATGTATTATGTATGTAAAACCAATTTTATAAATATATTTCAGCATTTTAGAAATATTACACAACAGTTTTGAATATATGATGATGTGCACTATATTTGCATGTGCATTCCCCAATCAGGAAAGTTCTGTAAAGTCATCAAATAAAAAAATAAGGGTCCATTTCACATTTAAATAAGAAAAGTAGTCTAGACTAAAGAAAATGATCATGAATTTATACTTGAATGTATATTTTAAGTAATATGTGCTTAAAATGTTACCAGTACTTATTTCTTGTGCCACAATGGATATTTATAGAAGAGATTTGAAATAATAAATATGGCTAGAAAGTATATCTGGCATAATATAATCTTCATGTAGAAGATTTGCTTTACCATTTTATAAATTGTATTTTTTATTCTATATCTATTTCATAAAATGTTTACAAGAAAAAAATGATTGGTGAAAGAAAAGAAGTAAATAGCATTTAGGGAGTTGCTATTAATGGTCTACATCTTTTGAGATATAGTCCTAATTCCAAATACATTCCTAATTGCATGTGACTACATGCATATAAAATTTGTCTCTCTGAAAATAATTAATTTTAAAACAATGAATAAAGCCCACAAAACAATAAAACAAATGGCTAAATATTTAGAAATAGGAATTTACTCATAACAAAATTTTATATTTGGAAGGTTACACATTAATAAAACACATTGTTGGGCTGGGGATTTAACTCAGTGGTTTCTCCACCTGCTATGCAAGCGCAAGGACCTGAGTTCGATGCCTGGTACCAAAAAAAAAAAAA
>NW_004624757.1:20702795-20763436 GCF_000247695.1 Heterocephalus glaber | reverse complement strand
CCAAAAAAAAAAAAACCCCCCCCCAAAAAAAACAAAAAAGAAAGAGTCACAGAAATAAAATACATTGTTTTCTTATGGTTGCTTTTATTTTAAAACACTAGTATGAATAGTCTATGTTAAGTCATTAGTCTTCAGAATAGACATCCTGCATAAATTCTGACATATTCCTAACTCCTAATTTGTTTTGTTTTGTGTCAAACATTTTTCTTTGACTAATAACCCCAGGATGCCAGCACTGAACCAAGTTGAAAGCACAGAAGTCTCAGCTAGAATACAGCAAGATAAAATAGAACTGGAATAATAAAGACAGTATATGTTCATTAAATAGCCAAGCTTTATAAAATACCTAAGGAGGTAAGACAATGAAGCCTGGGTTAAATAAACAGTAAACTGCTGGTACTTGATAGGCAAAGTAGATATATAAAATTAGGACTATGAATACATTCAGCAGGAGTCCTCACATGTGAGACTCATTATCACTTTAGAAATGTACTAAGAATACAAAAGCTTGGATTCCATCTGAGAAAAAAAATGGCCTTTACAATATGTGTCTGAGCTTATATTATATTTTGAATTCTGAGTTTTTTATTTGAATTATTTAAATGTGTTTCAAGGTAAGTCAAACAAACCAAATACTGTACAGAAATTTTGGTTTGCAAACTTTGTACTTGGTGAGGAACGTGACTGTGGCCATCTTTCCAACACTAACACTGATGCAGCCATCTTCCCCAGAATCCTGAAAGGAATTAAGTTCATGAACCAAGGAACCACTGTATATGTTCAAATAGGTCCGAGATGCTAGAAAATGTAGCATGTGCTGGGTGTGGTGGCGGCACACTTGTAATTCAGCTCTCTGGACCCTCAGTAACTGCAAGTTCGGCCACCTTGGGCTAAAGAGTGAGTTCAAGGCCAACCTAAACATGTAGTGAGACCCTGTTTAAAAAAATGCCAAAAACCTGAAAACAGTATTTGGAATATTCCCTACTTGTCCAGAGAGGCTACCTATTCTCTCTCTTCACCCTTTCCTCCACCTTCAAGTAAACTGTCTTTTTAAATTTTAAACTCTGCTTCTTTAGTTCTTTTACCGATGCTGGGTTAGGAGGCTTTGGGTCCACGTCAGGACTTACACAGCCATCGTGGCACAGGCCTGCAATCCTGCACTTGGAAGGCTGAGGCAGTGGAGTTCAAGAATGAGGCCCAGCATCTGGAGGCAGCTCGCACAATTCTGAAAACCCTGAGGGAAACCTGAAGAGCAGCAGGGAGACTGCGTAGGGAAGGAACTTCCCCTGCGATAAATGCAGATGCAGAGCTCCTCTCCAGGTGGGCTGGTGTCTTCCTGGTAGCTCCTGAGTCCTGATGAAGGTAAGGGCAATGAACTTCCTCAGGTGACATGAAATGCCGCCCCGTTCTTAGAAACAGGAGGGGCAGTCACTCCCTACTAAGCTCCTGAATCTGAAGAAATAAAAATGCAAAATAACAATTTTTTCCCTCTAAAATCTCCAGTTTCACCCACTGTGGTGGCACATACCCGAAAAACCAGGATTGGGGAGGCTGAGGTAGGAGGATCATTGCAAGTTGAAGGCTCTGACATACAAGTGGAAAACAGTTTGCAGAATGAGATGCAGTTTAAGTATAGAAGTATAAGTTGACCTTGTAAACTGTTTTCCTCTTAATTAAAACAGCAATACATTTGTTTAACTTTTAGTTTTGGTCAGAGATTAAGAAATATCTGTATTGTTATTTGATCAATGGACACCAAAGTGATGTGATAAAAGATCACTGTTATTCTTCTGCTTCTTTGCTTTGGAATTTTGGCTGTCACTTCCTAGATATGGTTGTAGAATTTATTAGAAAGTTTTCATTAAGATTAAATTAGCAAGGGTGCACATGTGGGTATAAACAAATTCCAATGTAGTGTCTAACCCATGATAGTCTTAATATTAAAAATAGTACATAACCATTTAAGAAACTATTGCTACCCTCACCAACAGGACATAGTGCCTAACATTTACTGATGGCTAATTCTCCAAAATACAAAGCATAAAATACAAGGTGGACCTTAAGGAGGTAGGACTCAAGCACTAATAGCTTTGGTTATTTGAGAATGACATTAAATACTCATGATAAGTAGCAACTGGTAAATGCAAGGGGAGAAGAACCTGAATCATTCTATTAGCTGCTCTGTGCAAAATGATCATTAAAAAAAGAGTATCCCTTTGGTTTTGTTAATTAAACATGAACATAATCAACCATCACGATTATTCAGCTACATTATCTATATGCTGATTAGGTGGCAGTCAGTGAGCTAAGTTCCAAGAGTTACAGAAATAAAACAATGTGGTGCCTGACCACAAGGAGCTACCAGAGCAGTAGCACCTGTGACTAGGTGCTATTTATTGATAACAGAAAGTTAAACTGTAGCGTCTGTTGTTCCCAGCAAGTATTAATTGTACTGACCAGATAATTACATAACAGCAAGTGGTAGAAGGTTCATTAAATGAGATACTAAACATAAGGCTGGGGCAGGGGTGAGGACTATTTTTTCCTAGGCACCATAAAGAAACTTATGGTAAGCAGAATAATGCCTTCTCCTAAATACCAACATCCTAACTCTAGGAATCTGCTAGACTACATAGCAGAGGAAAATTAAAGCTGGAGGTAATATTACGACTGTTACTCAAATGACCTTAAAATGATATAAACATCCCCTCTGGGTGAATACAAAATAAGCACAGGACCTTTTAATTTGGGAGAGACAGGGAACACAGACCCCTGCACAATGGTTGGGACATTGGAATCTTTAGAGAGAAGCAATGCTGCTGGCTTTGAAGATGGAGGAAAGGGGTCATGAGTGAGGAAAGGTGGGGGTCCTGTAGAAGATGGAAAAGGGAAGGACATGAATTCTACTCTAGAGCCATCAGAAAAGAACACAGCCTTGACTGTAGGGGTCCACTTATTTATTATGCCCAAAGCAGGCTGTGAGCAGTGACTCTCACCCAAATTCCATTCCCAAAGTTAAAACCTTCTTTACTAAAAAGACAAGGTTAATTATTAACCACAACCTATAGTTTGTTCTGTTCTGTTCCTAATTCAAGAATGCTTTGTCTCTTTCTTTACAAGCCTTGCATGCTACATATCCATAGCAACACTAGCCCCTCCACCTCAATCTAACTATGATGTCACCAGTAAATATTACAGCTGTGGGTATTCAGGGCCTTTCCTTGTTCAAGCCTCTGACTGCTCCAGCACTGGCCATGCTGGGTCCCTGTATCTCTGTCTCTTTAACTCTGACTCTCAGTCTTTCTTCTTGCCTTGTGTCATATCACTGAGCAGGAGATTGGAACCCACTGGAGGGGTATCCAGTACTTGGCAACACCTTGATTTTAGCCCACTGAGATCCCATGCCAGACTTCCAGTCTGTCTTCTGTATTCAACCTGTGTTGTTTAAGCCTCTAATTGTGTGGTCATTTATTACTATGGCGACAGAAACTAATATAGAGCAATGCTTTAATTCTTGAGTCAGCAGTTTTCAAAATTTGGTCCACTGAATTTTACTAGAATACTCAGAAGAACTTATTTAAACTCTGGGTTAAATAAACTCCACTCCTATGGACACAGAAACTCAATACAAAGCCCAGAATTTTTCTCACCTGATTTTTTTTTTTCTCTGCAGTCCTGGAAATTGAAACCGAGGCCCTCACACTGAACATATCTTTGGCCCTTTTTATTTTGAAAAAGGATTTCACTAAATCCTAAATTGTTTAGGGTGGCATCAAACATGAAACCCTCCTAGCTCAGCCTCTGATACAGCTTGTATCTAGATGTCCCCACAAAACCTCATATGCTCATAGGTGGGGTTTTTCGAAGGTGGCTGGACAAAGTGTGTATGAATATGGATTATGGGCATGGTAACTGGATTAGTCCATAGATTGGTTTAGCATAGTCCTGGGTATGGCTCAGTCTATGAAGAGAGAACCCCCACCCTGGGTCTGGGTGGCACTAACAAATAGGGTTGTAGCCTGGATGAATAGAAAAGGAAAGGGAAGTTCACCACTTTGCTGCTTCCTGCCTTCTGTCTGCGTGTCCATGGACTGTTTCTCATCTGTGATGCCCCTCTGCCATGTCACTGCCTGGGAGCTAACTGACTTTGGAGTGTGAACTAAAATAAACCTTTCCTCCTTTAACCTCAGTTCCTCTTGTTGGGTGACAGCCATACCAACCATACTTTTGTAATGAAAATATTTACTTTAGTGTAATGGAAACTGCCCCGCATCACAGTAGCTGCACTGGTGAATTACAGGAAGCAATCTTTGTGTTCACACACTTAATAAACAAATGCCAAGATGTATGCCCGTGTGTCAAAGTATCAACAGGTGAGTTTTTAACCCACCTAACACTCTGTTGTACATTTTTGTGTATTTATAATTTGTTTTATTAAATGTTTTCTTTTGAGTTTTTCTTGTGGAATTAGCCCGATTCAGTACAATGTCACATGAAAATCTGCTTTTACAACTTTGGGAGGAGGTTTAAAGTGAGTCATCAGTGCACTGGGTTACCAATGATGACTTTCATCATGTAAGCCAAAGATGTTAGCAAGACAGGACAGATAGGGAAGTACAGAATGAAGACCTTGATTCAAAGGAAGAAAATCATAATGTAAATAAATATTTGACTAGTCAAAATGCTACAAAGTGGTCATGTATACCTGAATGATCCAAAGTTAGAACTAGTCAGAAAATGCTATTAGGTTCTTGCCAGGGGTGAAACCTACTAGATGGAATGCCAACACTGTGATTCAATGTTGGAAATTGCTTGTAATGCTGCAAGAAATGTTTTGAAATACACTAATAATGAAATACAAATAAAATGTTTTATATGCACCAATAGTAATACATAAAAATATATTTATCATAACACATCACTAAAAGCCTTTATAGCAGGACTAATCGTTAAAATCTAAAGGATTTATGGAGAAGTGAGAGATGTAGTGTTGAGACTTTTAGAACAATAATGACACTTAAGAAATTTGCTCTCCTTCAAAATTGCCTACGTTTTTTACAACAAAAAGACCTGCCAAGAAAGAAAGATATCTGACAATTTGGCTGCTATTCACTCATTTTTTGAAAGCTTTGTTTTGAACTGTCAAGCAATTTATACACCATTAAAATACAGAACTATTGATGAGCAAGTTGTATCATTTCATGGTTGTTTAAGGTTTTGGCAATATATGCCAAATAAACCTTTCAAATATGGTATAAAAATATACACCCTGGTAGATACAAAGACATTTTACACCTTGAATTTAGAAATGTATCCTGGAACTCAGCCACCAGGTCTTTATTAGTGCAGTAATAAACTACCTTGATTTGAACAGACATGTTGAAGCAAAGATTATTTTTGTGGTAGAGTTTTATTTGTATTTTCATTGTAGTTCACATAGGAATTTATTTTTGCTATTAGTTTTTAGATTTTGTAAACAAATAAACAGTTGATGTTGAAAATGTTGATGTTTATCTAATACTCATTACATATTAAAATTTTAATATTTTATTCTTTTGATATTTTATTTCCCTGTTTATACATTGTATAACATAATAAAACTCAAAATCAAAATAAATAATTCATCAATACAAATACTCCTAAAAAATAAATATGTATATAGCATACCAGCCTAACGCTCCTTTTTAGGAATGTACCCTGACACACTGGGGACCTTGTGTATGTTAAGTATTCTGTCACAGCAATGAGAAAGTAACCAAGACAGCCTCTCATAGTGCAGGGATTATGGGTGTGTGCCACCATGCCCAATTCGATGGTTCTTAAGAGACCAGTTTTGGACACAGTGCTCCAAATTCTTAACCTTCTTTGTGTTAAGAGACTTGAGAAAATCACAAAGATTACAGATCCTCTTTTTCTCTAGTAAATGTACATACTAAAGAAATTGTGTGCATTTCCTCAATGATAGTCCCTTAGTCTAATCTGCCTGCTTCCCTTAAGCATAGTTATAAAACAATCCAAATTAACAATCTGTTACTTCTCTTAATGAGTTTTTCCTATCTAGACTGTCTTGGAAAGTAAGCTACAAGCATTCATGTGTTAACTAATAGCATACAGAAAGTTCTACTTAAGAAATACTTTAAATAAAAATATTAAGAATCAAATATATACTTTTCCTAATTTCTTTTAATTATTTCTAATTGCTACTCAAACTCTAGTTATTCTTCAAGCCCAACAAAAATATACCAATCTCTAGAAGGCTGGATCCCCAGGAATCCAATTAGATGGAGATTATAGAACAGGAAAGTGACTAAAGTCTACCCTCAGGAGTCAACTTGTGCAAGAGCAAAGGCAGCAAGGCAGACCTGGCACAGAGAGATGTGGGACTGTGACACAGCTTTTGAAAAGGGCCACAGAGAGCTTTGGAGGTGGGATGGCCTGCAGAGTGACCCTTTGGAGGTGAGTGGCCTGCACGGGCTTTATAGCCCTGCCTGGGCCCTCACTGGGGGGTGCTTCTTAGTTGGAGAAAGTCCTGGTAGGGTAGTGAGCTATGAATACCAACAGCTGTGGAAATACGTCCTTCAGTTTGGAAAGGGAATTTGGGGGCTCGGGACTTGAGTCTATACTGAAATTTTACTTACATTTATGGTGTCAAAAGTTGTTTTGGTTTTCAACATTTACAACATTCTTTTATAAACACCAACAACAACTATTTAAATAGTGGGGAACATAGTGCCTTTGATGCCATAAAAGCAGGTTTGGATCCATTTGTTGCTATGTACGAAGTCTTCTTAACTTGTAATCAATTTCATAGTTGATACCTTCTGTTTTTATCTTCCTAGTATTTCTTCTTCTTTACTTGAATAAAAAGATTCTGGTTTTCATTTAAGAAATAAGCCTGGATCCATTTTTTGCATTTCACATTTGCAGAACCCTCTTCATTCTATTACTGGGTGGTACTATGTCCTAGGATGGTCAATTTGACCTTTCCATGTCCTTTGTCTAAGTAATTAGTTCTAGGATGGTCACGGCACTCAAGCAGAGATTGAAATTTGATGTAGAGATAATGTAAAAGAAAAGGTCTTTCTTTTGTATCACAAGTTGTAATGATGCCATTGCAGAATTGTAGGAGCCAGCATGTCTAGTGAGAAAGAAGCTGGAGTGAAGCAGAGGCGAGTTATCTGTACTCTGGACTGCACAACTATAAGAAAGATTAAAAAAGCAGTAGAAGCAGCTAGTCTGAATGAACTGTCACTTATAAAAGAAAAGGCCTTGACTAAAATATATAATATACATTTTGTTAACAGTTATTTGGTAGCTTGGTAATGAAGATGAAGGGATAGTTCCTGTTTTTGAGTTGCTTCTTTTTAGAGAAGGAATAAACATTTAAGCAGGAAATTATGCTTTAATGCCAAATAAATAAAGGCAATATAACAAAGTAGTGAAAATATCAGTGAAATAGTAACATGTATATGTATGTATGATACATATACATATATGTAACCTAATTTCTTTTTTTTATAAAAAATAGGATGTGTGAAAGTAAAACAATCTTTAAATCCAGATTTCTACACAATGTTCATTTTCATTATCAAGATTTTTGTCAATTCTAGTAAACAGTTCAGTTTTCACTTTTGTTCTTGTATTTTTCTCTATGGAAAAATGAAAATAAAAGAAAATATTGAGAAGAAATAAAGACTGATCTATATAGCATTATTAGAACTTAATAGTTGTAGCAATCATCAGTTTCTCTGATATTTGAATTGAGTTACCTACTTAGGGCAGCTTTCCACGATAGCCATCCAATATGTAGTGCCTGATTGGAGCTTAATGATTCCTTTTATTAAATCATGTAAAATAATGGCTTTATTATACTCTCTAAAGTAAGATTAATTTTAATCTTTCTACCAAAATGGTTTATATAAAAGATAGGGTAGAAAAATCTCAGTCCATACTAGAATTTAATATATAAAGGCATTTCTAAACTGACCTTAAACGGTAGCTAGAAATATGCCAAAGCAGAAATATGAGTCAAGAGGGTGTCATGTATTTGGTTCGTATGTACAGTAGTCAGATTCATATAGATCACTTTTTGTACAAGGCTTAGCCTACTATGGACTCAGGTGCTTCTTTTGAAGAAAATGTTGAATAAAACAAAATCCTTTCCCCTATGGAGCATATTGATAATCTGATGATAATAGATCCTATTTGAATTAGAGGAATCTTGTAATACTTATAATTTCCCAAATTCTACTTGTAATTTAACTAAATGTAGCAGCATTCTCTGGAATATAAAAAAAAATGCATAGTCTGATCATTTGTTTCAAACATTACATTTAACATATGAAATTTAATATTAAAAAAGATCTATCTTCAGTTTTTATGTATATATTTTTTTCCTATTCATCTCTTTTTCCTGTGAACAGATGGGGCATAATTAATCATTTTGGTCAGCAAATGTATGAAAGACCTCAGTTTGAATGGGAAAATTTCAGCACTGTATTCAGTAAATGTTGACATTTCTAAAATTATGACAGTATACCAAGCTTTAACATTTAAAAGTTTCTTCTTTTCACTTCCTTCCTTCCTTTCCTCTTTCCTCTCTCCCTCCCTTCCTTCCTTTTCTATGAAAGGAATACTTTTCGGGGAGTTGATACATGTACATAATACAGTTTATTTGTTTTTAAAATCCCCTCCCTGCCCCCTTAAGTTCCCCTTTCCCCCTTTTCATTCTTGTTGTTATTGTTACTAAATTCATGTTTATGTCATATAATGTCCACATTCGTTAAGGTTATTAGGACCTTGCACCTGGCATATCTTCAGTGTACCTGTTTCCCTATCCCCCTTCACCCTTCACCCCAAGATGATTTTAAAACACATGTACTGCAAACATGTACTAATAAAATAAAAAAAATTATTTTATTTTATATATATTTTTTGTACCAGGGATCGAACTCCAGTCCTTGTGCTTGCAAGGCAGGCAGCAGAACCACTGAGCTAAATCCCCAGCCCCAAATTTTTTTTTTAAAGGAGTACTTTTTACTGTTGGATACAACAGCTACATCATTGAGCTGAATCAAATTTCCCGGCTTATGAACAACAAATCCTACTGTACAAATGACTTGTTTACTGAGAAAATGAAGCTTTTAACCATTGAGCAATATAAAAAAATTGCATTTAGAAGAACTCTCACTCCATAAATATTTGGAATTAACTAGGGAAAACTTTTTTAGACATATAAGGTATTTTTTTACTTTTTATTTCAGAATAAAGGTAATTATATGCTATATTGAATTTTCAGATGCCACAGTCCACCAATCATGATCCATCACTATGATTTTATCTTTGAAAAGAATTTGTGATTTGAGCATCAGCTCATAGTATTTCAGTATGACAGTCATCCATAATGTAACATTGATCAATATTTGTAAAGGAAATTTTACTGATGAATAAATCCAACATAGTAGAATGTACGAATCTTATTTACTTGCCATGATTTATACTAATGCAATGGAAATAGTTCAATAAACTTCTTAGATTAATTATATGCTTATTGATATACATTGAAGTAAATGAGAGAACTGAAAGCTGGATAGAAGCCAAATGAGTAATTATCAGCTTTGAGGCTATCAAGAGAGAAAGTCAATAATATTATAGTCATCAAACATTTAAAAACACTCTTGGGGTAATCATAAACATTTGCAATCAATTAGGAGGAATGTGTCCAGTTTAATGGGTCTTGAATAAACCTACATCAAGACTACATGGAATAAATATTGTGAGTCTTAGGAATGTATGTATGAGGAGAGGAGGGTAACCTAATCTTCATTTCAAAGGATCTTCCATGTAGCAATTAAGTTGTAAGAAAAGGGTGTTAAAATGCAGGATAGTGCATAAGTACATACCTCGAGTCATTTGGCTATGTACTTATCCTTAATTTGGGATAATTATGTCAATGATTTCACCATACAGAGGAGCCACAGGTAATTCATATTTGTGGATTCCTGAAGAGTTGAGTTTGTGTGAGTCCATATGAATATTAGAATGTATATATTTCCACCTGTAATATCAGTATATTATCTACATTTGAGTCTCTGATTTTTAGAAATCTTTTTACAAATTACAATATTTACACATTTTCAAAAAGCTTGTAGAAAAAAATTTCTGAAATGAAAGAACAATGTCACAATAGCTAAGACCATAAATCATTTCTAGCTGATCAAAAAATCAATTTCATATTAAATTTAAAAATATGTTTTGACTGGTGTTTTTAAATGTTGAATTTTAATTAAAATATAATTTACATAATTTGTTTCTCATAAGCAAATTTTCCTTCAACCAGAAAGAGAGTGCACATGTGTCCAATCATGGGTCATTGTGTACTACAAGTCAGTGCCTGAGAGCCCTCCATATTCCTGAGTAAATTACTGGGTTCAGGGATTGCAAAAGACCAAAAGGGCATAAGGTTTGATATATGGATATGAATCTTCATGTATCATATACAACATATAAAAACAAAAGAAGAGAAAGGTTCTTTTCTTCGTACAGTAATCTGTAAGGATACACTTGAAGTCATCACTGCATGCAATCTTGCCTGGGAATGAAACCAACACTTGACTTGAAGTAGAGATGAGGATATGGTAAAAGAGTATCTAACTACTTTCAATAAATTTATGTCTCTGTTCTTACTGTAATAAACTGCTTAGCTGCCTGTCATTGTAGTATCCTTCTAGTCTCCACAACTGATTCAACCCAGTAGATTTTCTAATACATCTTTCCCAATATTAGGCTATGGTACAAATATTGCTCCTAAGCAAGGGAAAATAAAGAATTCTTCACTTATATGGTGAAGGTTACAGCAACTTGATGGGTGATGCCTTTCTAGTAAATCAGTTCTATTCATTTCTACTAGCTCTGAAATGCAAACTTTTCCTGATCAATATTTTCAGAACAGAATTCTTACATTGAAGTAAGCTATCTGCAGTTTTTCAAACTGTAATGACCAGCTTCTATAACTTTCTCATTTCTGCATTCACTTGTAAGATTCTCTAATTCCATAGTCTCCCCATTGTCTAGGACATCCATCTTAATTTCTTTGCTTAGATGTGTCTGTCAGTAATTCTGCCTGGATTATTGCCAATTGTTTCTCATTAGCTTGTTTCAATGCTATCCCACCTACCTAGCAATATTCCCTCTTACAAAACATTTGGTTGAAAACAAGAATAGTATACTAAGCAAAATGAAGATGATTCAAAATTGGAATGGTTGGTCAGTATAATGAAGAGCACATTAAAGATATGAAATTTTAGAAAGGAACACAAAAAGCATAAGGTTTCATTTTTTTCTACAGTAACAAGATAGTATGTGGCAAAACTATGTGATCACTAAATATATTCAGGTCTCATACAGAGTGGCTGAAAAGCTAAAATAAATAGAAATAAAGGAATTCCAAAATTTGGAATATCCAAAATGCACAAGTTAAAAAGTTAAAAATTTCTTTTTGTGTTTAGGCAATAGAAAACAATGGTGGTTTCAAGGAGATACAGTCATTTTCTTTACTTATCAATAACAATGGTTATATCAGCATAAATATCACAAATTACAAGCAAAACATTATATTATTCCAGAAGGTGGCCTATTTTGTCCAGTGTATGTGTCTTAAATTTCACAGGCAAAAAAATGTTCTGACAACTAGAAATTCAAAGTGTCTGAAAGGTGAAAAAGATCCTTCAAAAAGTAATGAGTTTTATATTTCTTGAATTATTCTAGCAGGAATAACAGTGCTACCAATCAAAGGTGTGGAAGAGAGGACTTGCTGAAATTTGTGGTGTACTGATGCCTCATCAGGGAACAAAGTGGGTTATGTCAGAATCACTTGGGTAGTTTAAAATATACATATTGATGGCTTATATCAGATTCCAGTGTTCTGAGATGAGGACTGTATATCTTGACCATTAAAGTTATCTTCAAAATGATTCTTACATATTTATAAACTTGAGTTCTAAGTTTCCACTAAATTAAACTATGACCTTTTGTTTAATGACTCCATAATCTCTAAATGATCATAAATAAATTATGCCAGTTTAAAGCTCTGATAAGTTGTGTAAAACAATTTTCTCTTTTTTCTTTATTTATGCTGCCTTCGAATATCTGATTGCTTGTTCTATCTTAGAATACTTTATTGCAGTTTAGTTTACATACAATAATAAACAGTCCCTAAATGTTTAGTACAAAGACAATTGATTGTATTTCACTGTTAATACTTCCCAAAACAAGGTAATGAATATTTTCATCATAACTGAAATTTATCTTGTATCTTTCTCTAGACAATCCACCTCAAATACAAATAAAACCACTTTCTCATTTATATCACCATGTTTTTATACTAATGGATATATTAAAAAGCAATAATAAAGTATATTCTTTTTAAAATTTTAAGATACTTTCATTTAATGTATTATTATTATTATTACATGCTTCTTATAGTTCATTACTATACTACAGAATATCCCACTCTATGGATGCAGAAAATTCATTCAACTATTCTCACACTGATGGCATCTAGTTTGAATATAATAAATATTGTTACTGTAACTATTCTTATATAATAATTTGTATATAAATATACATTTTCAATTCTCTGAAGTGGAATATGTGACTTATATGGTAAGTGGACATTTAACTGTATAACAAAATATCAAACTTCCAAAGTATGTGTATATTTCACATTAACAGAGTTGTAGTTATACCATATCCTTGCCTATAGGGAACATTGGCAGTCTTTTTGCCTGCTCCCAAACTAGTGGTTTTGGATTAATATTTCATTACAGTTTTAGATAGCCTGTTTTTATGGAGTAATGAGGTAATACACATCTTGTGTTTATTTGCCATTTATATATCTTTTTGTGTGAATCATCTGAACAAGGTTTTGTCTCTTTTGAAGTGTGTCTCTGGTTGTATACTATTGTTTAGTGAGAGTATATCTATATACTCTGAAACATGTGTTCTGTATATTTAAATATCTTTTTTAGATATGTGTTGGATTTTTTCACTTAGTTTGTAGTTTGTCTGTTTCTTTTATTAATATTGCCTTTTAATAAATAGAAAATTTTAATTTAGATTAAGTCCAGATTACATTTTTCTATATCTACCTTAGTAAATGTCTTGCATTTTCTTGTAAAAGATTTCTGGCTATACCTTTTAGTGTGGATCTATGATGAATCTTGAATAAATTTTGTCTCTCATGAAAGATAAAAAAGTTCATTTAAAAAATTTGTGTAAATATTCAATTGGTTCAGGATATTTGTTAAAAACATCTCTGTGGAATATATACTCAATCTTTCAATACATAAATGTTGTATGCATCACATACTTTCAGGAAATGAATACCTTACCTGATGGATAAAATAATACAACAGAAAATGACCATGTAGTAACTGATATGTATGAATCCTCAGGCAGAAAATTCAAAGAGCTGTTTTAAGCAAACTCAACAAGAGAAAGACACAGAGAAATGTCTCAGGACTTTATCAAGTATACTTAGCAAAGAGAGGGAAGAAATCTTTTAAACAATCAAACAGGAGGTAAAAAAGGCACTGAGCAAAATGGAAAAATATGATAAAAACATCACTACAGGAATAGAACAAATAGAAGAATCAGTGAACATGTAAGCAGTCTATTTTGTCAACAGCCAGAGGATGAAAAAATAAAGGAAGACAGAAAGCCTATAAAAATTTGGAACAAATTTAATTGGATAAATATTGAGATAATTGGAGTGCAAAAGGGACATGAGAATGCCAGTAAGTACAAATCTTATTCATAAAAATAATATCAGAAAACTTCCCAAGTCCAAATAAGGATATAAACAGTAAGAGAAGACAAAATGAAGGAGCGCTATACAGATTCAATTCAATGAAGTTTATTCCAAAATATATGATTGAAAAATTCTCAAAGGTTAAAGACGAAGAGAAGGTTCTCAAAGTACCAAAATGAAAGAGTGCAGAAGGGTATTCAAATTCATCTGACAGCAAACTTTTCAGCAAAAATGTTACAAGAGGGAGTGAGATGAGATTTTTATAGTTGTAAGGAAAAAAAAGCCACTAAAAAAATTCTACTCATAAATGATTCTTTAGAAATGACAGATAAAGACATTCCTAGATAACTAACAGCTGAGAATATTTATCTTCAACAGACTTGTCATACAAGAATTACTATAGAGAGTTCTTAAAACTAGAAGAAAGAAAAGCTAGTGAAGAAGAAGAAAACATCCGAAGGTACACAATTGATGAGAAAAAGAAACTCCACAGGCAAAATCAAAATGTTCTAATATTTTAAACATCGTACACAAACATTCAAATTGTTATGAGGGCCAAAAACAACAACAAAAAACTAAAATAATTATAACTAAATCACCATTAAAAGAAAAGCAACAAAGAAAGATGTAAAATGCTACATAAAAATTCAAAATGTGAGAAAAATTAAGATTGTATTTTCTTAGTATTTTTGTTCTCTTCCTACTTTTGTTTCATTTCATAGTTTTACAATCATTGTTAAGATTTCAAAGGTTTAGTTATAATAAAAGGATATTTTTGTTAGCTTTATGAAAACCACAGCAAAAACTTAAAATAGATACACTAAAATATAATAAGGAAACAATACACACTACTAGAGAATATCCTATGATCACAGAGGAAAATTGCAAAAGAGGGAGAAAGAGAAACTACAGAAGATTAAAAAAAACAAACAGTAAGACTATAGTTATTAAGCACCTTAAATGTAAATGCACTAATTAACTGAATAAATGGAGAAAAAGACCAAACTATATGTTCTTTATCAATAAATTATATCTGAAAATGAAGGTACGGGATAAGATATTCCATGCAAATAGAATCCAGAAGAAAAAAGACACTGACATACTTACATGAAATACAACAGGCTTTAAATAAAAAGCAGTTTTTTAAAAAATCATTAAATGATGTTAAAGGAATAATTCTGCAAGAGGAAACTGGAACACTCACATATATAAAGCAAATGTTAATAGTCATAAAGGAGAGCTTCCCTATTACACTTAGTTAATCTATTTTCAATCTTTATGTAATAACAAGTCCCAGAGTCCGGTAAAATCATTTCATTCAATTTCGTTTCTTTTTTTCACAATTATTTTGGCTCTCCAAGATATTTACTCAATCTACCTAATGGTTATAATTAGCTTACCAAGTCCTTGAAAAGACTCTAAAGAACAAAAATAATTCCAAGATTTTAATTGGAATTGTAGCAGATCTAGAAATAAATTTATACAAATGGATACCTTGATTATATTAAAATTTTAAAACTATGTATCTCTCTCCATTATTTAGATCATCTTTAAATACTCATGATACAAGTTTTGCAATTTGTTAATGTGTTGCAAAATTTTGTAAATTTATTTCTAAGTGTTTTATGTTATTATGATTTCTTTCACCTTTTTACTATTTACAGAAAATATAATTATTTTCATGTATTCATGTTTTAGTCTGTAAACTTTAATTAAACTATAAGTTTAGTAGTGTTCTTGAAGATTCCTAAGCTCTTTCTAAATATGTATTGAAAAACAGAGATTTCTTACTTCTTTTCAAACATTTTATTGCTTAAAACCTTGCCTCCTTTCAGAGCCTAGGACTTTCAGTTATCATATATATATATATATTTGAGTTTTTGATATGAACTGATATACTTTATTCCTGATATAATTTTGCTTTCTCTAGTCTTGAATATTTAATGTTTAATCTTTTATATTATTTATTAATTTATTAATTCTCTTAAAAGATTGATAATTTTAGGCTTTAATTTTTCATAGTTTATGATTTTAAAATTATTTACCTCAGCTCTCATTTTTATTATTTTTCTTATACTTTATGTTTAAATAGCTTTATTTGCATATACAATTAACCTGGAAGTTTAGTTTCTTACTCTTTAAACTTTTCCTTTTGTACAAATATAGGATATTTTGATTTTACTTATTTGTATATTTATTCATTTGAAGTTATTATGCTTGGGTTTGATGTCTTTCATCTAATTTTGGCCAATTATCAGCCAATTTCCATTCCTTTTCTTTGTTTTCACATGCTTGCTCCTCTTTGACACAAACATTAATTAGGTTTAATTTTAGTGTCAATGGGACTGGTGTTTCTTAAACATGTAGATGTAATTATAAGGAAGAAGGAAATTTAGAATTCCTCCCTGCTGTAATCTGTGCCCCAAATTCTCTAGATGCCAATTAAATATAAAATCTTCAGATGCAGCCATTCATTAAATTATGACTTAATTGGTTAATTTTTTGTTTTATAATTTCACCATTGTTGATTTCTTATCATCAATAGAGAATATGCTCTAATCACTTGTATTTTAAACTTTGATCCTGTCTCAGTTTTCAGATTCACTTTGATGGTTCAATTTTTTTTCAGTTTTACTTTGCATAGGTATCTATTTCAATCCATATTCTGTTGATAACAACACAATACCACAGAGCAAATGACACAAACAACAACAACTGTATTTTAGGTCAGTTTTGGTCTAAGGTTTAGGACCTGCATCTTGTGATGACTTTTTTGCTGGCAGAGTCTCAAGGAAGCACAAGACATGACACGGACAGGGACAGGGTGCACATGTGTGTCATATGATCTGCTCTCTCTGTGGATAAAGCCACCAGCAGTTCATCTCTCATCTACCTTTAAGAATGCATCTAGTACTGTTCACCTCTCACAAGCTTCACCTCTAAATATTGTGGTTGAATTAAACTTCATTCATCTTAATAATCCCAATAGGGAATAGATTTTAACATGTTTTGGGAATGTCAACCCATAGCAGTATACCTGTGTTCTTTATCTATTGCCCTTCTCTAGCCTGTGGGTGTAGAGAGGATACATCTAGATTCAGCTGCTCAATGTGGGGCATTGTGTGTGGGGCAAGCTAGCCAAACAACATTGGTTGGTCCTTTGTAACAATTTATTATACTGCTGTTGCTTTTTACACTTAATTCATAATAGCTATTAGTGTGTGATTTCCTTCCATTTTCTTATTTATTAAATGCTCCAGGAAGTTCTCCTTATAAGATCAGCATATAAAGAAATGTTATTGAATGGGAAAACCCCTGCTAGAATTTACCTTCAGAATTTAGCACAAGTACCTCTGTCTTCTGAAACCAAAGTTTCCACTGTTGGCTGATAAGTCAGAAGCTTCAGTCTCAGTAGCTCTGATTGCAATATTATCACACTTCTGCCAACACAACAGGAGCATGCTCCCACTGTTTCTTATAGGTAGATTTATGATGCTCGGCCCTTCCTGTGGATAGAGAATCTTTCCTTATTCTCATCCACCAAAAAGAGGCCCAGATCTTTATTGCATATTCTAACCTTCTCCTAGAACTTGGGATTTTGGACTTGCTGCTCATAGAGCTTCACTATTAAGTAAGTAATATGCCCCTATTGAAAATGAGCTGTTAGCTTTCTATTAAACTCTTACTAAAACTGAAAGGCTATTCCATGAATGGTCTGATATGCTCACTTTGGAAGAATCATCTTTAATTCAACAACTAACAAGATATGAAGGGCCAAGTGAGCTTGCTTTTAAGTGCAGACCAAAATTCAATACCAACTTTGGGGGAAATTTTATTCTTGCTTTACCACCTGAAACAAATGCTAGCTCTACTAGGTTTTAGCTCACAAAGGTGTCATTAAACAAATAGGACTAGTCAGTGATAGTTTTTCTGAAATTGATCTGAAACCTGACTCTGTTCAGGGGATATGACAGTAACCATTAGGAATTATTTTGTTTGAGTTATTCAAGCTCAGCAACAGCTACGCAGAACTGAAATGCACATGGTTACTTTGCCAAGTGGGCAGAACCTGAGCCCACTCTCACATCTCTGTATAGTTCATACCTGATGACCCTTATTATGTAAATATTTTATGATTGCTGATCTGTTGCCAATAGCTTAATTGTTTGGTATCTACTTAGAGAACTACGAAGTAGTATATTCAAGATACTCCTCTTTGGGGTTGCAAAGTGGAAATCTTTCCTGGTTGTGTTTGGATTACAGAGAGATTCATATTCAAAGTCTGTTATTTGATGAGATCAATTGGATACAGCTACTTACTGACACAGTGCTATCAAGACTGCCACCATGGTAGCTGAGTTCATAATCGCACTTGACAAGATAATTTATCTACCATTATAGGCTGGACCCATAACAAAAGACTGTTGCTATAATAAGGTAATGGCTTCACATAATACTCCTGTTTCTTGTTAAAAGTTGACTGTCTTGTTTCCTGGTAGGAACAGCCATATCACATAAGCACGACCAATTTCCACTACAAGCATATTGACTATTTTGGAACTCTGACTACCATGGGTAGGAGTTGTTGATACTTTTTCAGGACATAGAATTATTCTAGCCTGATTAGCAGACTTAGGTATTACTGTCATATCCCCTGAAACTAATCAATACCGTATTTTTTTGTACTCTTCCTTTCACATACTTCTTGCATTGTTGAGTATTGAAACAGTCAAATTTTGACTCAAGATTCCTTCTGTACTTTTTTACTCTTTCCTGATCTCCACATTAGTAAGCGCTTTGTTCACTTATTGCAGATGTTCTATGAAAGAGATTCTATCATCTTGGCTGCTTTCTGAAGAATGATCAACATGAAAATGGTGTGGGATAATACAGACCTGCTTGTAAAATTCAAATTCTGATTTTTCTTGGGCATGATGCTTCTTTCTTTTTCCATAAAGCAGCCTGGGAGGTAGCCTCGCCTAATGTTGCTCTGGTACTTTAGACTTAATTCTGCATCAGCTTCCTGAAGTCTCTTATTGGATTGACAGGATTCTGTTTCGTAATGGTAATGAGGCCTTTTTTGGATAACAACTTTTCAACTCCCTATATAACAACATATGCTGGTCAAAGTGGGAGACACAATCATTCTCAATAGGTTTGACAAAAATGTTATTGTAACTTTAGTGCCTGATCATTCTTGATGGAAGATCTGAGTGTAAGTAGGAAGCAATTAAGAAGGTGAAGATGTAGGTATCAGAATAGAAATACAAATCTTTTGGAGGTTGAGGGACAGCTCCAACATCTGTGAATGGAGTATTTTCACACTCCTAGAAGATGGAGAAGACATGGACATTGATGATCTTTTTTATGTCCAAATCGCTTCCGGAGTTCCCTTCTGAAATAACACACTCTAGTGCAGATCTCTCAAATATAGGTAAGTGCCTTAAATTTAACTGACTGCTGGAGTTGACATTCCTTACCAGAAAGATCTAATCATCATCTGACCACAATCCCTTTAATCTTACAAATAAGTCCAGTGGGAACAGCAGGAGGATCTTTCTACCTCATGAAGAACATCTGTCAATACTTTCAATATTTTTTCTATCATAATTCTCACTTATTACATGAGCTGGTGAGAAAGGTACCAGAATAGAGACCTAGAACAAAAACTGATACACAATTAGGCTTGTGGGTTATAATGTTTCTGATAAAATTGTTTAACTCTGCTATTGTGGCTCAAAAGCAACCAAAGACAACATGTGAAAACATGAACATGACTGTGTTTCAATGAAACTATTTACATAAACAAGTTTCAGGCTCAACAATATTTTGCTGGCTTCTAGAGTAGAAATTAGACTAGAGTGGATCATTTGCTCTTCAGAAGTCTCCTATGTGGGGCTGGGGATGTAGCTCAGTGGTGCCGTGCCTGCCTGGCATAGGTAAGGTCTTGAGTTCAGTCCCTGGTACCAGGGGAAAAAAAGGAAGTCTCTTCTAATTAAGAGCTGAACTCAATCATTCTCTCTATATTGGAACTCTTGGCTTTACTTCCTGGCAAAAAGGCCACATTGTTTTGTGTTCTGCATAGGAGATCTCAAAAATTCTAGCTAATCCTTCCTCCTGTACTGTAAAATACCATGTGCACTTTCAGGACTATAGTACTTGCATGAATATTACTGTCCTGCTGGAAAAATTTGACTTACACGTTAAGGGTGGCCTTGAGAGCCATTCAAGTATTTTAATACCAGTAAATGATAATATAGTCTTCTAATAGACTGCTCATTTATTTGGGGACATATATGGACCAATATCTGTGGATCCTGTGGGCAGTTTTCCTTAAAGCTGAAAATGTTTGAAATTTTCCCTGAATTTCACTGTTTTGGTCAGTGTCATCCTGTAAGCTTCAGATGTCATTCTGTTCAGCTTTAATTCACTGGCCAGGAAATGATAGATAACAGACTTCCTCTCAGTTGGCAAAGGTGGAGTCTTTGCAAATCTCATGCAAAGCTTCTGTACTTGGATTAATGCCTCCGGCCATGTTTATGGATTAAGCAGAAATTTGCAAGATCTCCTAAATTCTGAAGGTAAAATCTGATGGTTCATGAGATTTATTTATTTGGCTTAGTTTGGGACCATGGCACTCATGGCTGAGAACAATCCTGCTTATTAAAGTCCTACTCATAGTATCCTTAATAAATATAGAAGAAAAAAAAGCCATGGTTTTGACCCCAATTCCTATTGTTCAGATTAATCAGAGGAGTGACAAACACATGTGGATATTTACTAGTGGCCAACAATGTAGAAAGAGAGTGAATATTACTGAGAGCCAATTCTCCATTAGTCTTTAATGTTACTGCACATTTTGAAAGCAGAAGTTCTCATGAGAGAAGATGATATACCACACCTCAGGGTTCCTCAGTCACCACATAAGCCCATTACATGAACAGTATCCACCAGAACTACTTCACATTGCCTTGTGGGCTTGAGGTCAAGAAGAACTGACATTAACATGAGGCTCATTGCTTGCTCTGCCAAGAGGGTTAATGTCCATTCTCCCTAATCTGGAATAGGGTTATTTTGTAGATAAGCAACTATTTCTGCTACTGATAGGTCAGCTTGTTTTGGCTCAGCCACTATTCTGTTTCTATGCTACCAATGACAACTAAACCTTCTAAACTGAAATAGACTGTTTTATCTTGATGTTATTATGTAGGAAGTCCATGGGCTTGAAGTCATTGTCTTTCTTTAATAATGAGGGTTCTATACATTTAATTTGTCAAAGTAGGTTTTATTTCACAAATTGTCAAAAATTAATCTTATTTCACTCCCAGAGTTTCAAAATATGCTAGTGGTTGAAAGCAGTAAGAAACCAGCAGTGTTTGAACTTGGGCTTCTTTGTTTATTGGAAGTTTCTTGAACTCCCACTATCCTGTTTTTTCAGTTATAATAATTACTATCACAGAAGGCTATGTGAGGAACAAATGGAATAATACATTTGTAAATCACATAAAACAGAGCCTGGATACTGTAAATGTTTTATATAAGGATAGTCTGTGTGAATATATTATTTACTGTTGAGAAGATCAAATAATATAATACAAATATTTATTGTAGTACCTGGCAAATAAAAATACTCAGATATATTTTTAATGTTTAGTTGTTGCAAGGCTTAATCAGATTTCTGTTGAAGTGGCTGTTTCTCCCATATAGTTACTTCCCAAAATCCTACCTAATTTTAATAACCAATATTGAAGTTGACCCATATAGGCTTCTTTAAGCACTGCTGCCAAAATTAAATACTTTCTTCATTACAAACCACTACCATCCACTTTGCACCATTCATAATACTCATTCCACTATTTTGTGCACTGAGAAGCATAAATATTTTACCTCTTTTGTTAACTATAAGCTTCTTAAGCCTATGACTACAGTCTGTAAAGCTTTTTATCTCATATTTTGCATTGCACTAAGCAAATGAGCAATGAATTGTTCTTGATTGACACATTTTTAAAAGTTTAACATTTCTAACCTCTTTTCAAGCCTTTCTAAAGTGTCTTGAATTGACCCATTTAAATAAAGTTTCCAATTTTCTTTCTTTTTTCTCCTTTTACACATTTACCTAGAATAAAAGATGTGAATTTTCTTTGTTGGGGAATGTAATGTAGACCTTTACATTGTGCCCTTAACCATAATTAACTGCTGCTGAAAAAAGTGTTTCTCTGATTAACTGGATATAGAAGCCCAACTCTTAAAAATAAATTTGTTTTTTAAAGCAAACTACACCTGCAATAGCATTTGGCCCCAATAGGCTACCCGATTCTATCCACAGATGCTATTTAAACCATTTATTAATGAAAGCAATTCCTGATAATCAAGATAAAAGTCAAGCACAATTTCAAGGTTTGAACTTAAAATGATGACATTGATGAATGGATATATAAATACATGTAGCCTTCTTCACGGTACAAGGTATTTATAGCTTGATGTTTATTTTGGACTGCAGCCTAGTTTTTTAGTACTAAGATTTATTTCAAGTATCAAAGAGAAATTTTCTTTCTTTAAATAATGGTATTACTGGTAATAATTTTAATGATAGAAGCAAGGTAATTTTTCATGAATTATTAAATTAAATAAGTCAAAAACAAGTTTATCAAGTTTAAAGGTTTTTATTATCTCTAAAAAAAACCCCCTGTATCTAATAGAGGACCCAGTCAGGCATTGTGTAATAATAACATTTTATTTACTTAAAGGAAAATGAAGAAAGAATGAGGGATTTCAAATGTGTGCAAATGATTCTATTATTCTGTTTTTAGGGTACATTTTCAAAACTGTCATCCCTTTAGGACTTGGAAACAAGCTAACAGGAGATATTTCTTTCCTCACAGGCCTTGATAATCAAAGGGCAAAATTTTCACTTTAAAGGTATGAAAAGGCCTTAATCCAAAACCACTCTCTGTTCTCTTTTTTATAGGACTCTTTTGATAGCACTAACTGAAAGGTGTTGTCTTGCCCTAAAGACTCAAGGTTTTAAAAATTCATTATTTCAACTTACTTTGATTAGAAGCCATAAGCATACCACTTAAGGTTTTAAAGGTCACAGATAATCTGACAGGAGGAAAACTGGCAAAAGCATGTTCAACTTGTTGATTCTGGAGATCGTTTACTAAATAATCCTGTCAGAGAATTTTCAGACTTCATGGTTTTAATTGTTAGTTCCACTATGACCCAATTATTTTCTTTATCGTTTTTGTTTTGTTCATTTCAGTGTCTTAGTCTTTGTTCTATGACCCCTAAATAACACAAACAAAGCAGCAAAAATATGGGTTTCCATCCTGGAAATAACAAGAAAAGTGTGTTTTGAGAGAGTGCCACCAACTCTGGCTGAATACACCCATCAAGTTTAATGGGACTCTGGTTGCCAAAGCCCCAAACAACCTTTGTCTATTTAGGCCTAAATGTAACTGCCACTTGTTCTCACCCCCCTGGGGTTCACAGGAACTCTTATTTGTTGCTGTCCAGATTTATGATTTCCTGTTTGTTCTCCATTCTATTGATACTGCTTTCTGTCTTACTCAAATGTAGCTGTTCTCCAATATTGCTCATAATGCTCAGTAGATTATGTATGACAAGAAAGCACTGGTTTTTATTACATTTTTATTTTTAAATGCTTATTTACTTATTTGCTAAGCCAAACAAATTGTACCACCAAGAGTGAAATCCTCTCTGATTTTCTTTTAGCAAAAGTGTGGAAACAAGATCCATTCATTCAGGAAAAAAAAAAAGTTCTAGAGACTACTCAAGACAACCTCTGAAGAAACACATTTCTAAATCTGCATTTGTGGTGATGAAAGAGTTAAAACTCTCAGCAACAGAATGTATCTGCTGACCTTAACATGCCCAGCACCTCCAGGGACACCACAGGTACTGCACTAACCTGACCATAAACAGCACAGGATAAAAATAAATTAAACATCCATCCATTCTTTCCAGTGAGCCCTGGCTCATCTTCTCTTAAACAGTTAATGTACTCAAGACATCCTTATCTAAAACTAAAAGGATTTCTGCCAATCTGGAGTTAGTGACCTTGTCAACTTGTAACTGTGGTGTACAACTATAGTTACAACACAGATGTTCCTGTAAGATGAACAAGAAACAAGATGCCCTAGGATATGCATTTCTGAGATATCAACATTCACTGGGACCCTTTTCCCACATCCTTAGTCCCTTATAGAAACCACAACCTCAAAAACTAAAAATAGAAATTCCATTTGACTCTGCTATTCTTCTTTGGGATATCTTCCTGAAAGAATTTAAGTCATTTATTATAGCAATATATGCATATCTCTGTTTATAGCAGTACAGTTACAATAGATAAAATTATAGAGGTGACCTATATGCCCATCAATTGATGAACGAATGAAAAAAGTTGTGTATATATACACACAGGTCAGAATATTACTTAGCCATAAAGAAGGATACATTTGAATCTTTTTGGAGGAAAATAAATGGATTTTGGGAACATACAGATAAGTGAGATAAATCAGACATAGAAGGATAAATATTGTGTGTCTTCTCTTATCTGAGAATCTCAAAATATACATAGTTTCAAGAGCAAAATAAAAGAGAGATGGTAGGAAACAGGGAGGTAGACTTTGTGATGAGAAGGGGACCTGAGGGAATGGGGAGGGGATAGGTAAGGTGGAAGGGGGTAAAATGATCTACCCGTGATGTGTAAATGCATAATGAATGTAATTATTATGTATCACAAGTCATACAAACAATTTTTTAAAAAGAGCCCATCTCTCACTTCCCACTTGGAAATTGCCTGCTGCTTTCTTGGAGTGAACCCATCTCCTGACTTTCCTACATTTCTTGCTATGGGTAAATCATTGCACCAACCCTCCATATGCTAACTCTCATGGCAGTGTTCTTCATTGAGACTGTTTATTTTCCTGCATTGATCACACTCATTTTTCTTCCACTTTTCCCCACTGCTTATGAAAATAAGAGGGAAACTGTATTTGAAAAATGTTTGGAATCAGTATTAAACAAGTAAACAATTTCAGAAAAAAAGCTTAATGAAAAATATACTATTTTTTTGCTTGCATTCTTAATGTCATACAAGTAAATATACTGAAACAAAATGTTTTCTCATCAAGTTGTAGTGAGTTTAGGAACAATGCTTTGTGTTTCACCTTGGTGGGTTAAATAACTTGTTTTTATACTACCTTGTATCTTTGTGAAATTCCATACTCAAGGCAATATGCAGTGCTAACAGTAAAGTAATATAGTTTCAGTGACTCAATTGACTTAAATATTGAGTAGACATTTAGATATAGACAGTAGAGTAAGCATGATAATCAGGGATTTTAGTTAATAAATAACCAGAAATTATCTTTCTTCAGTGATCTGGAACCTATCAAAAGTGTTCTTTTACTATCATAAAGAGGTACATATTTCTTTGAAAGGAAACAGAATACCATCTTTGTGACTCTCCATTATTTGAAAATCAAGATATTCAGAAGTCAGATTCCTTTAGAAATATTTTTAAACAGTATTATGTAAAGATTTTATTTTAAAATCTGACTCCAATAGTATTTAATACAAAACGGTGAACTTAATGGTGTTGGCAAAATGTTTGGCTGATGCTCTTAGTTTTGTAAGACTATAACAAGAAAACCATAAATGAGTAATCTCCTTGAAATTTTTCAGGATTTAATGTACTTGCTTCTCATGCTAAAATCAACTTATAAAATGCACACATATTATAAAGACTTACCATATTCACTGTCATAGAATATAATGAATTTCTGCCATGCATACTCTGTGACTACTCTTAGAATCACATCGTTCAAGTAGACAGGGGGCCGAACGGAGAGTGTATAATCATCATTCCTGTTGCTCCGAGCGAGTCCACAGCCACTTCGTGGGGTCCCAGCTGTTGAGCGCTGAATGAAGAGGTGTGGGATATGCATAGCATCTGCCAAAGACTGCAGGGACCCGGCTGATGTGCAGCCAATGGAGCTGACCAGCGCTAGGATACCTTGGTTCATAAGTTCACAGGCTGCAAGAGAGCACAGTAATATTCAGAAGTCAATGGGTTTGGCATTATTTCTCTATTTGTACAGCAGCGGATAACAATTTACAGAACAATTACCCAATGATGCACATCTTTTTTTTCAAAAAACCACAATATTCTATATGAGTAGATCCTCAAATTACAAAGAGCTTTGAGATTCAGTTCAAGAATTCTGGCCTAATAGCTATGTGACTGTGCAAGTTACTTAGCTTCCCTGGGTTCACGTTTGCCATCTGCAAAGAGGATAAAATAGTGTGAACCTGGTGGTATTGCGAGGATTAGAGACAATGTAGTTTCTGTTATTTGTTTTTCATATGATATTCAATTGACAGTTGATGAACCTTTGTAATTATCACTTTATAATCCAGAAAAAAAATAATTGCTTACTAAGTATATAAGACAGGTTTTCAAACAGTAGAGAATAAACTGGTGATTGAATGAGAGTGAGATGAAGGATGGAGGAAGGCATTTCTGACCCTATAACAGAGCCACCATTGCCTCTAAATATTCAATGACACCTTTTCTTTCTCAATAAAATGGAGAAAAATATTTTTGTTTTCTTCTTTGTTTTGCTTTATTTTAGCATCAAATAAAACACTAAATTTTAGTAACTATCGCATTCTGTTCCTAGATGAATAATTTCTAGTTGTATTACTTGACATGATTTCAGTTTTAATTTCATTTTAATTCTTCTGTGTTTGAAAATGTAGTTTTCAAGCGTACTTAAAACTGTACCAAATATAAATTATAATTAAAGATAAAGACAACATATGTTGAAAAAATAGTTAAGTGATATCTCAGAATGCCACTGTTCGGAGGTAAGAGGTCAGAAATAAATGCAAAAACAAATTCAGAATGAATGAAAGCAAAAATTACCTCTCTTTGAGAAGTTCAGGTGTTATAATTGGTTCATATTTCATTCTAAATTTTAGTCTTTCTAGTATAACATTCTCAGACTTAAGACTTACAGATTTTTTATATAATTCTTGAAAAACTTAAATGAAATTTATAGGTCAATCCCTTCCATGCAATTAATTAGCCTATTGATGAAGGTTGATTGATTTAAAGTGTGAGTTTAGAAGTGCCATGCTAATGATAAGAATATAAAAATCACATGCATTTATTATTATTAATGGTAAGTCAACTGATATACGCAAAGTAAATTAGTAATCATTAAGGACTTTTTTTCAAACATTGCCTTATGAGGGAGAGTATATTGATTTCAAGTAAATGCTCAAGACATCATCAAGGATGAATGCTTTTTTAGATCATCACAAATTGAGCTGAAATTTTAGAAAAATAATCATACATTCTATTCATGTCCATGAATCCAACATTTCTAGAAAGCAATATAGGGCCAGGGATTTAGCTCAGTGGCACTGCACCTGCCTTGCAGGTACAAGGTCCTGAGTTCAATCTCCGGTACCAAAAAAAAAAAAAAAAAAGAAAGCAATAAAAATTTAAACATAATTGCAATGAATTTATGCAAAAGTACTGGTCAAAAGTTTACTTCATTATAGTGGTAAATGAGTGTATTATTGATCCATAAAGGCAAATCAAAATTAACTTTTAAAATACACTTTGTGTGAAAGTTTGATTCATTTAGCATTTAAAATAAAAATAAGAATGCCTTGACATGTACAAGGTTAGATTCAATCTCTAGATTCAAATAATTACAAATCATTAAGTAAATAAAACATTTTAGTACCTGAATCACAAAAGTTACAAAGTTATAAAGTTCTAAATTTCAAACAAAAAATTCATTTTCACATAAAACATAATAGGAAAATTGTCCCTTTCAATCTTTAGATTTAGAAAGATGAACTAAACATGAAAAGTTGTATATTAATTATGTAAAGCAGAAAAATTTGCTCCACTGTATAGTCTTATTTCTTCCAAATATTACCATAGTTTCAGTTTAGTTGTGGTCAACAGCATTTGGAAAATTCCAGAAATATCTCATTAGTTTTAAATTCCATGCTATACTAAGTAGATCGATGAATTGTCACGCTATCCTGTTCCATTCCACCCCAGGCTGTGAATCTTTATGATCCACATGGGCTACCTGCTGTTCATTTAGCAGCCCTCTCAGTTCTTAGGCAGCCTGTCATGGTGTCATAGTGTCACAGTGAGCTCAGTGCTGTCCTAACACCAAGTCACAGTGCCCATGTCCGTAACCTCCATTCATCTCATTCAGCAGGCATTATATCATCTCAGTTTATCACAAGAAGAGTAAGAACAGTACAGTAAGATATTTTGTTATTTTTCAACATCCATGTAACATCTATTACAGTATATTGCTATGCTTTCTACTTTATTATTATTTTAAATCTCATTTTACACAATTTATAAATTAAACTTTAAGATAGGCATGCATGGTGCTGGGGATTTAGCTCAGTGGTTTCTCAGCCTGCTATGCAAGCGCAAAGACCAGAATTCGATCCCTGGTACCAAAAAAAAAAAAAAAAAAAAAAAAAAAAGATAGGCATGCATGTAGTGGGAAAAACAGTACATGCATGTTTCAGTACTAGCTACAGTTTCTGGCATGCACGGGGCGGGGGGTGTCTTGAAATGTATTCCTGGTGGATGGGGAAAGTAACGTACTGCCTGTTATTTCATTAGTAAGAACATAAACTAAACAGATGCTAACACTAGCTGTTTTGATATAAGTAAATGTGTTATTTTTAGATTCCTCTTTGTTATTACCTATCCTGCTACACATATTAGCAAGGAGAACTGAAAATTTTCTGTAAAATAAAAATAGGAATAATAAAAAGTTGCAGTGAGAAGACATATAATATTACATCTTAGAGGTCATTTAGAGATCATGTAGACAAGTATGGATATCAATTTTAAATGTTACAGCAAGTATTATGTGTTAAATTGGCACCCTGGGTCACTATTCTGAGAAAGATGCTGTGGCTCAAGAAGAAACAGTACCAACACCATCTTGTGAGGTTTCTCGTGATAAGAGCCTGGAAAAATACTAGCCTGCAAATAAAGATGTGCTACTATAGACGTGTATTATAGTGTCACTCACAATTTGGAAGAAATTATACAACCACCTTTATGGGGGGGGATGCTGAAGAGCCAGATCTCTGACCTATGTCTCCAAATCCTTTCACCATAGCAACCAAGTAATGAAGAAACTTTCATGTGTAACATTGATATTTTGCATGTCAGAAAATAAAAATAAATAAAAATAAATAAAAAGCTCTCCATAGGGAAAACCTCAGATATTGTTAGGTTTCATGGAGAAAAACCACCCAAAACACAAAACAGTCCCACTAAAGAGCTCACACATTGAAATGACCTGCTCGAAATTGACCCCAAACACAATCTCAGCAGAAAACATGAAAGAATGGGTCAATAAAGTAACCAATCATTTCCCCTTTCAGGCTGTATTTGCTGCCAATTTTGCCCTATTTTACCATCACTAAGTGTTGGCTGAAGCACAGAAGATACTCATTGATTTGCTTTTGATCTCAGTCCTCCCTGAGGCCCTGGGTGAAGGTTAGTATAAGAACGATATAGCTCTTGACAGCTGAAGAGAAATTTGAGAAAATAAAAGGCTTCACAGGCAGAGTTCAGTGAACCAGTCTTTCTTTTGCATGATTTCATGCATTGACTGGTAAAAGACCAAATCACATAGAGTTTTAGTGCATACATCAAAATGCATACATCAGTGCATTAGATAGTGTGAGAACGGAACTAGGAAGATCAGAGGGTGCTTGTGTGTGTTTGTACTACTATGTTAATGGAAAGAATCCAAGTCAAGGACTTCTCCATGGCATGTTCCTTTCCTACTATTATTTTAAGTTCTGAGATGTATTTATATTATGTATGCATGTACACACTCCACGTCCATACAAACAGACTACATTCTACATAGTGCTGGTTTTGTGGTTTCAGCTGTTTAAGATTCTAACACTATCAAACATATTTGGAGTTTGATCTCATACTAATTGCCAGAAGTGCACCTTTTTATAACATTAGTAATCAGAAATTTTCTAACTTTTTTTGATCATTCAGCAGTTATGGAAATGAAGTTGGCTGTGTAAGTGTACAAATTTAAGTCAAATGATGTTCGTGTACACTATCTTCTTCATTTCTGCAGCTAAGCAGTTTAACATTTCTTTTTCTCATAAAGCAAAATAAGATTAAATATAAAATCTATAAAAGGTTAGGAAATGGATTGATTACCTGTTCATGAATACTCAGTGAGAACTCAGTGAAATATTCTAGGATATCACTACTCTTCCTGAATTTATATTCACTGTGATATTTTTTTTCTGACATTTTATAATGACCAATTTGCCTTGATATAACTTCTTCTGAAGCTTCTAATTAACATGACTTTAGCACATTCCATTCATGTATTTTAATAGTGTCAGTGCAACCCCCAACGCTGATGTGCTAGGACCCCGAATTTCTTGGCATTTGGAGCCTGATAGAACATGTTGGGTCACAGGGACGCGTTCATCATGAATGAACTAACACTGCTGTGATGAAAGTGGGTTCTGTGTATAAGGATGAATTTGGCCTCCTCTTGCCACTTTCTTTACCTCTCAGTTCCTTTCCACCATGGGATGATAAAGTAAGAAAGCCCTTTCCCAATGCCAGCACCTCGATTTGGACTTCCCAGCCACCAGAACTGTGAGAAACAGATTTCTCTTCCCTGTGAAATACCCAATCTTAAGTGTTCAGATAAAGCAATACAAACAGATTAAGACAGTAAGAAAGACTGAATGTTAGAATTTCTTTTCACAGTATCCTATACTCAACATTCTCCAGATACCAATTATATATACAAGATTTCAAACTGTGGTTTTTCATTGGTAAATCACTTAAGGTTCTTATTTATTTATTTGGTAGCTGTTCCTTTTTATCAATAGAATTTTTTTCTGGTTATAGTAAAGATACTACATTAAAAAGATTCACATTTTAAAAAGATTCTTAAAAATTTTTGGCTTTAATTTCCTCATATACATATTTTTGTATCTCATGTTTTTAGGTACCCTCAAAACACTAATTTTTGTTTTTGGTGAGTGGTCTAAAGGCAGGCAAAGTGTCATTTAAAACATACTGCAATCCTTGAAAAGGCATGATGAAGGCACCTTCCTTTTCAAATCATGAAGTAAAAGTTAACCAACCAGTATTTGTTCTAATCAATTTTAAAAGAATCATTATGGAAAGAGTGTATTTGAAGAACTTGCATATGGAGTTTAGTATCACCCTTTATCTGCTACTTATGTGCTAAATATCTAACTTAAGTTTCTTTTATGTTAAAATTTTTACAGTTTATGCAGATTTTCAGAAATTTAGAAATAATTATGAACAAGATTGTCATCCATAATGTTTTGCTTCATAATAAGTTTAGAAAATCCTTCTTCACCTGCCTCATGGACTTATCAAATGATCAGTTTATCTGAAACAGGAGCCTCGCATTGCTGTACCATGCAACTGACCATCACCTGATGGGACATTTCACAACTGGACTTTCCGAAACTAGGTGGATGTAGAATGTTATATTTGGTAAAATTTTATCTTTATAATCAAAGATAAAAAAGAGTGAACATTAAACATAACTGTGACAAGAACAATAATTCAAATCATATATTTTATCTTTGAAATATTTTCATCATTTTGTAGAAATTCTACATATCAAAATTACTATTCTTAAAAGATAGTAAAAAAGACTCAGAAAAAATTCTCCATAAAGAAATTATCAAATGATTGAGGAGGTAGATAAGTCTAAGCTGATTTAAGTATTATGCAATGCATACATATATCAAAACATCACATGGTAGCATATTATATACAATTTTTATGAATCGGTTAAAATAAATTTCAAAAAGAATGAACTTATGGCTTTATATAATAGGGAACTTTTTACATTTAGAACTGATTCTTTCAAACTGAATGGCAGACTATTTTTATTCCAGCATATTATGTCCTCTAAAAATGTGAATTAAATGTCTCTATAATGTTATATAGACTAAATCAAGCACGGTAGTGCGTGCATATAACCCCACCACGCTTGGAGGCTGAAGTAGGAAGAATGCAAGTTCTAATCTAGTCTGGGCAATTTAGAGAGAGGCCCTTTCTCTAAATAATTTTAAAAAGGGATAGGGATAGAGCTCAGGGGTAGAGTACCCTGGGGTTTAATCCCCAGTACTGAAAATAAAAGTAAAGAGACACAGAGAACAGTGTGTTCATGTTTGTATAAGAGGAAGCAAGCATGACAAGAACTGATAGTTTATATTGCTTTCTCAATTATTATCATCTATCCAGCATATCACTGACAAAACTCAGAAGGCATCTTCACATATGTCCTCTCTCTTATTCCTTTTGCTTCTCCATGTCATCTTGGTAATGTGTACTGTTAATTCTACCTTCTAAATATTTGTCAAAACTATTCTCTTCCTGAAATATCCAAGGCCAGTTCCTTCATCCAGCCAAACTACCACTAAGATGAGTAATAAAACTCCCCAACTGAACACGATTTCACAGTCACCTGCTTAATCTTTCTCTAATCATCCATATTGTTTCTGATGTATTAACAATACTGTGTCTTCATATTCAAAAGCATTGTACCTTTATAGTATCTTCATTAATTTAGTTTTTTTAAGTTTTCCTAAGCAAAATTTGTAGTTCTCAGTGTATAGATTTTGTATTTCCTTTTTCAAATTTATTGATAACTATTTTATGTTTTAATATTTTATTGTAAATGGCACTTTTAATTTCCAATATTTATTGTTATTATATAGAAAAACATCAATTTTTTGCATCTTCCTCTTGTACCATTAGGCTTCATTAAACTTACTCCCTGGTTTCCACTTTAGTAGATTCTGGATAAATTTTTATATAGACAATCATATTGTCACCAAACAGAAAGAATTTTATTTCTTTTTTACTGATTTATATGACATTTATTTCTTTTTTGTGTCTTATTGCACTGACAGGTAACTCATGGCAAAGCTGATTAGAAATGGTAACAGCATCGATTCTTACCTTTTACCTAATCTTAGGAAGATAGCACACAGTCTTTGACAATTAAATAAAAACTTGTAGTTCTTTGAACTATGCTTTTAGTTTTCCCAGGTATACAATTGCTGGGATTTTTTAAAACTCAAGGATGAATGTTAATTCTTTTATGATAAAAACCCTGACAAAATCATTATAGAAGGATCTTAACTTAATCTGGTAAAAGCATTTATGACAAACCACCTGGCAACATCATACTAAATGGGGAGAAACTGAAACCATTCCCTCTGAAATCAAGAACAAGACAAGAATGTCCACTATCACAACTCCTGTTCAACATAGTATTTCAGAGATTAGCATGAAGAATTACAGAAGAAAAGTAAATAAGAAGGATATGTATACGAAAGAAGTAGTCAGATTACCATGATTTTTGGATAACATTATCCTGTACATAGAAGATAATTCCACTAAAGGCTTTTAGAATTAATAACCAAATTCAATAAAGTAGCAGAATACAAAATCAACTCATAATAAACAATAACATTTCTTTACACTTAAATAATGAATCCACCAAGGAAGAAGTTAGGGAAAATCACCATTCACAGTAGCACCAAGAATAATGAAATACTTAGGAATTAAACTAACTGAAAAAAATGAAAGACCTACAATGAAAACTCTTAAGAAGAAAATTAAGAAGATATCAAAAAATGGAAAGATGTCCTCTGTTCTTAGGCAGAATCAATATAGTCAAAATGGCCATACTTACAGAATTGATATTCAGATTTAACATAATCGCAATCAAAATTCCAGCAGCATTTTTTATATAAGTGGAAAAAACAACCTTAAAATTCATATGGAGTCAGAAGAAACCCAGACCAAGAATAGCGAAAGTAGCCCTGGGTAAAAACAGCAAAGTAGGAAACATCACAATCCCAGATTTGAAGTTATATTACAAAGCTACTGTGATAAAACAGCATAGTATTGGCATAAAAACAGATGTGACAATCAATGGAACAAAATACAGGACTCAGAAACAACTCCCAAGCACATTCAAATCTTTAAATTTTAATAAAGGGGCCCAAAATACACACTGGCAAAAAGATAGCCTCTTTGATAAATGGTTAATTACTGGCTATCCGGATGCAGAAGACTGAACCCATATCTCTTACCATGTACTAAACTAGAATCAAAAAGGACGAAACAAATAAATATTACACCAGAAATACTTAGCCTGCTGAAAGACAAGCTAGGTAAGACTTTTCAAGTCATAGGCACAGGCAACAACTTTCTGAATAGAGCCACAAGTACACTGGAAACAGATCTGGGAATCAACAAATGGGATCATACTAAATTAAAAAGCTTCTGCAAAGCAAAAGAAACAGTCAACAGAGTAAAAGGCCATCCTAGACAATGGGAAAAATTTTGCCAGCAATTCCTCAGAAAAAGGACTCATATCTACAATATATAAAGAATTTTAAAAAGTTAGACACCCCAAAATAAAAGAACCAATCAAAAAATAGGCAAATTAAATGAGTAGACACTTCATAAAAAAGTATAAATGGGCAATAAATACATAATGAAATGCTCAACATCATTAGGCATTAGAGAAGAGCAAATTCAAACAACACTGACATTCCATCTTACCCTACAAATCATCAAGAAATCAAATAATAACAAATGCTAGAGAGGGTGTAGGGGAAAACAGACGCTTCTACACAGTTGATGAGAATGTAAACTAGTATAACCACTATGGAAATCAGTATGGAGATTCTTCAAAATCTAAAAGTAGAAATTCATTTGACCTAGTTATTCCCCTTCTAGGTATCTTCCTCCAAAAATCCATGACATCATATTATAGTGATACATGTATATATCCATGTTTTTGTTGTTGTTGTTGTTTTTTGATACCGGGGATCAAACTCGGGTCCTTGCGCTTGCGCAGCATGCAGCAAAACCACTGAGCTAAATCCCCGGCCCCTATATCCATGTTTATAGCAGCACAATTGATAGTAGCTAAATCTTGGAAGCAGCCTATATGTCTATCAATAGGTGAATGGATAAAATGAAATACATCAGACATGTAAGTTTAAATATAATATTGTTTTTCTTATATGAGAAACTTAGAGTAAAAATAAAGAGCAAAATGAAAGATAGATAATGCGAAGTAGGGAGATAGATCTTTTCAATGGGAAGGAATCAAGACACGGAGGGAGTGGGAGGGGAGGAAGCAATAAGGGGTAGAGCAAAGGAATTGGGATGTGTTACGTGCATGTACCGACTTCCCACAAGGAATGCAAACATCATGTACTGCACATGTACTAATAAACTGTTCAGGGGAACTTCCTTCCTGTGCTATAGGCCCTGAATTAGCTCCTTTTTGGTCAGGACTCTGAACTAGCCTCCTGTAATTGTGATTTAGCCACACTGGTATGTTGCTTTGTGAAGCCACTTTTCTGTCTCCTCTGCCTGGAATGCTGTTCACCCAGACAGATCTCCATTTTCTTCCCTCCCACTAGTCCTCTGCTTCTGCAGCCTCTCTCTCAGTAGGATCCCTGTCTCCTGACCTTACTAGACCTTTTCCTTAATAACTGCCACCTGATGATGATGATGATGATGATGATGATGATGATGATGATGATGATGATGATTATTTTGAGACAGGATCTCTCCGTGTAGCTCAGGCTGGCTTCAAACTCACAGCAATCCTCCTGCCACAGCGTCTTGAATGCTAGGACTACAAGTGTGCGCCACCACACCTGACTTCTCACCTGACTGTATTTTACATATCTATTTGTTTCTATATTTCTACTTTCTTTTTCAGTTTAACATAACCTACACAACATCATGAGCTCAGTCTGCTTTTATAATGCTTTATTTCCAAAGCCTAGAATAGAGCCTGACTTATTCATCAGTGAATATATGGTAAGTGAATGGGTAACTAAACAAAAGGTACAGTCACAGTCTCATCTCCAAGTGGGCGTAGTGTGAGGCAGGTTAGCACCATACCTGTCCTTTTAGCCCTACTAGCTCTGTCTCACATTACTCAATGTCTTTTTTCTTACAGAAATGGCCTAATCCTGCTGATAAAGAAGATTCCTAAATGGAATCGACAGCAATAAGAGGAGCAAAATGAGAAGACTCCATCTTTGTGGCAAGAGTTCTTCAGCATTCCCTGTACAGACTATTTGAAGAAACTGATATTCTTTGGTAATAGGATTAACATGTATAAGCTCCATGAGAAGAGCTTTCTTTTATATTCACATATGCTCAGCTCATAGAACACTTCAGTAAATATTTCTTCAAGGGTCAGTGTAACATGATATGTAATATATTAAAAGATGCAATTCATTGTTAGAAACTGTGCTCCTTGGAAGATTTTGCAGGAGCAGTATATCTAGTCTGCTCCCTTCATTAGTCTGTAAACATTCATTTTTTAAATGCCTGCAATTTTATTTCATTAAATAATTTTTCAATGATTTTTTCTTTAAATGACTTTAAACTGGGCAGAAGAATTTGTTTTAGTTTAAAATGAACTAAAATAATGATTTGTTCTATTTATTATAGCAACCTAGCGAACCTCATATGATTGTTTGAATGCAGTTTTTTCTTTTCAATTAATTGCAAGACGATTTTAATTTCTTCTTCAACCTTTGACTTAATTCATGAATTTTTAGATGAGATTAAGACATATGGTTGGCAGCAGGAGCTAGATTACAGTTACCATTTATGGACCAATCATCACTGTCACAAATTGTTGATAATCACATTTTACATAGCATAATATTACTTGGTCTTATTTTCTGGTGTGTAGCAATGTGTTGGTTTCTGCAGTTTGTTTGCATATTCTAATTTTACTAATAACATTTTTAACATAGTATCAGAAGCATTTTTTCTATTTCTATGGGGAAAATTATCAATGTACTTAGAGAGCTATGTAACAGTGTAAGCCCAGAAACACTATTAAATGTTTAGCTTGGACCCTCCTAGCAGCAATTATGAAGTGAAAGGAGATAATTCCTGAAAAGTATAGCATAAAATCTGTGACAACTTTTTTAAAAGACAGTTTTTCACCGAAACATATGAGCTGCTTTCTCTTACACAATTTTTTAGAGCATCTTTGTACATGCCATTGAAGAGATCTAGTTGACTCTGACATGAATTTTGTGTATAATTCACTTAAACACACACAAATGACGTTTTTGCAAAAGGACAAAATAAAATCAAAATATTAGGCTCGTATGATCTCTCAAACTATTGATATCAAAATTAAAAAGAGCTCTCCCTTTAGTGCTACTATGACCCAGGAATTACTGCTTTAGGAGAAAAGCAAGAGTATTTGCATTGGCTCTATAATTTAGAGGCCTACATACAAGCAAGGGAGCTTGATTTTTAGGCCTAGCTCACATGTGAATTAGTATTCTGATTAGGCAAAAGTCATTGTTTCTCTTTTCCAGCTTCAGTTCCTTTATGAATTAAATGTGATTGGACTAGATGGTTTTAAGGAGACAGGAAAACATTTTTCTCTTCCCCTCTTCTCTGTTTCTATTACTAATAACCCTTCCCCTGGTCTACACATTCTAATAATTGCATTTTGGTCTGAAATGTTTTCTATTTCTTCAAGGTGGTTTTACACACTCCTGGTTTATTTTGAGAAAATGGTTTGAAAAATATTTTTATTTTCCTGTCTCCATTTTAATCTTGGCCAGTACTAGAGAATCACTATACTCTTGTAAACTTGCAATGAAAATAGTACAATTGATTTTATTTATAATATGTTCCTTTAAAAATACACTGGTATTTTGCACAGTTTGACATGTTTTTCCCAGATGTGTATAAATTTAAGGTCTTTCTAAGAAAGATGTATCTACTTACAATGAAACTATTTTCTTCTAAATGTGCATATGTTTTATTAAGTATTTATACCTTCTCAACTTTAACAGGTTCTCATTCCTCACCTTACCCCCTCAGAGAAGAAAAGTTAAAGGTCTAACATAATGTCCTTTTTACTGAAAATTTTCTTTTCCAGTTTTAGAGATAGGAAAGATCACTTTGAGAAAGAAATTAGGTTTCATGTGGGTACATATCAAGGAAACAATCTCTAGAAATACCATAGAAATACCATTTCTTATGATGGACACTTTCTTGTCTATGTTGTTCTATGAAATGTCATGTTTTACATGTCATAACACCTACTGTGACATATTAACCTGAACTCTTCCCACAAATGCTATCCATAGAAATAATTCTGATGACAGTTGGATGCTCCAACTGCAAGGAAATATTTTGTCCACAGTAATAATAATATAATTACATTTTTCACAACTTTAGAAATTTCATTTCAAAGCTTTTTAGAATCTATTTACTCCCCACAAATGCCTATGAAGTAAACAGATATGATTAATTCTCTATTCCCTTCATAAGACTTTTGCTACTCATAAAATAAAACATGTCTGAAAGTGCTTTTTCAGTAGTAAAGTCATACTTTACTATAGTTTGTATTAAGATTCTACTCTTAACTGAAGGATCCTGAAATATAGTTTGACTCCAATAATTTCTAATGGTTATAATCAGATGGAGAAGAAAATCTGTATTCAATAATTCAATTCTTAAGGACATGCCCAAAGGATACAAAAGTAGTAAACTATGAGATTCTTACAGTTGTACTGAGTCTTGGCCATCCAATATTAATAAAATATAGGCTACATATGCCTAAATATACAAATATTATTTGGATTCAAATAAGGTACCTCTTGTTATGTAATCTGGATTACTTTAACCTGAACTAGTAGAATTTTTGCTAAAGAAGCACATCGACTCTTAATCCCTTCAAAAGAGTACCATTTTAAAATTCATTTTTATTGGCATAAACTCTAGACTTAATAAATATTTCATGAATAAAAATAAGGGGGATCTTAAGGGAGAGTTTGATTTTGATAATTTAGGTAAAATGAAAGGTACCTAGGAATGTGGAGGAAGAATCTAAACAATGAACCCTTTCATTCTGCAGGGATGATAATAGAGGAAACAGACTGTCATCAGTTAACCTTGCTCTTGTTCTTAAATTGAGCTGAAAAGAACAACCATAGGTACTGTGCTATGAATATGTATAACCCTCCCCAACTCCTACTTTGACACTTAATCCCCAAGGTTAGCATACTAAGAGGTAGAGCTTTTGGAGTTTATGACATCATGAAAACAGGACCTCATTACCTACTAGGGTGAGATCAGTGGGACTAGTGTCCTTATAAATGAAGTGTGATGGAGCTTTCCTGTCCATCCCACTACATGGACATATAGAAAAAGCCACCTAGAGGAATGGGCCCTCATTAGACACCAAATCTTTTGGCATTCTGATCTTGGAGTTCCCAATTTCCAGCACCATGAGAAGTAAGTTTTAATTGCTTATAAAGTGCCCAGGATAGGGTATATTGTTAGAGCAACCTGAAAGGACTAAGATATTCAATAAACCCAGCAAAAGAGAACTAATGAAAATATAATTTAAAAAACGGAATACTGTGTCTAGGGTCCTTGTCAACCTCACTGATAATTCTTGAATGTGCAGTGGAGCAATCAAAGAAGGGTTTGCTGTTTATCAACCTAAAGGGAAGATTTCATAGAGCCCTGGGAATTGCAAGTAATGAGGCCATGCAGTCATTTATGTGTCCAACAGTGAGAACTAACGATTAAGTAATATTTTTACCAGACTCATGTTTATCCAAGTATAGTGATTAGAGTCACTCTCATCCTCTTTAAATAATGGCCTGTTTACTGAGTAAAATTTTTGTCATAATGAGATGAAACAAAGGTAGGCAAGTTACCATGATGCTTTTCTCCCTACATCTTAGTGTTATTCCATGTTGACTTTCTCTGGAATGTGTGATACAAAGAGAGAGAATAAAGTCATCCAATGATGTTATGGTAAAATAAAATGTGATCTCTAGTGGTTGGTTATATTCATGTGCTCTAAAACTAGAGTGCCTTGGCTTTAATTCTACTTTGTATGCTTTTTACCAGTAGGATTTAGGAACCAGCTTAGCAAATGTTCGTTTCTAAATTCAAATTTTCAAAGAACACCTGGGATAAAGGAAGACCAAGGGCTCAAACTAGTTTCTCAAGCTGCACCTGCATCTAGCTACCATGGCAGTTATGATGGAGAGTGGTAAACTAAGGGAAGCCCATCTCTACTGCCCTTAGATGCATACAGACACAGGAACCAGCTAAATGATGTGACTGACTTAAAAGGTTTTCTCATTGTAAGGAAACTTGTACAGACTTGGAAACAGCCCAATTGCTCACCAACTAACTGGAGACTGGATAAAGAAGATGTGGGTTTTATATAAAAAAAAATGCAGTACTACTCAGTCATAAAGAATGAGAAACTACAGGCATTTATAGCTAAATGGATGCACATTGAAGCCATACTCTTATGTGAAATAAATAGGACATACGTGTAAATACCAAATAATTTCTCTGGTGTGAGAAACTGAAAGTGTAAATAAGGATCAAAATGTATAATAGATAATGTGAAATAGGAAGAGAAAATCCAAAGGGGAAGGGGAATTGGGAGTGGTAGGGGAAAGGAAAGAAGGGAAACAAATAAATATGAGAAAAGGAAAAAACGGAAACAAAGTCTTTGTAAATAGGGAGGGATGGAAGGGTTGAAGGGAGGGCAGGAGAATAGGGAAAAAAATAAGAACCAAGATATATCATGTAAAGGTACAAATTCCCAATGATAAACGACATCATATTGTATATCTAAAATGTATCATAAACTTAATGAATAAAAAAATTGTGCGACTCTGAAACACCTTGTTAAGATATTGAGATGGCATTAAAAGAAACAAATGCCAATGACCCACAGACTTGTTGGTTTCTTAAATCAGTATTTAAATGAGATCCTATTTTAAACCTGATATCTCAGTTATGTAATTTTAAAACAAAGTTGAGTGTCTCTCATAAATCTTAGACTCACTTGGGTTTTGTACTTTATGTGAAAAATAGAAATGAAATTTATTAATATTATCACAACATATCTTCTTATCTTTTCAAAAAGTTTAAAGCATTTTCTTCCCTATATTTCTGTTTACTTTGTATTTTTTAAATGTGATAATCATTGTAATAATCATTTACTATTCTTAAAATGTTAAATCAGTTTTGGAAAACATCATTTAATTTATAATGCAAGGAAACGGGATGTTTCATCAATTTTATATTAGGAACAAGTAGCAAAATCAACATGGAGTGAATTTGTTCTTCAGTTGACTCATTATGGGAAATTTTAAAACAATGATAATTTTATAAGAATAAACAGCTAAATCATGAAATGTAATATCTTTAAAATTATGTTAATGTATTTTTAAAAGATACCAGATTTGAAAATGCACTAGAAATTTATTGGAAAACGATATTACTTCATTTCCTTTCAAGTTTTAGATATAACAAACAAAAAATTCTAGTTCTGGGAAAAAAGACCTTGAAGTTTGGGTAAATCTCATCTTCAATTAGAAATTTACAGGCTGTGCTTCCTACTTTGATCAAACCAGTGCAAGGGCACCCACTCTGTCCTTGTGTTTGCCTATTAGCCGAGAGATTGGGCAAGATTGGACATGGGAGGAAGAGCTAGAAAACGAAATTTGGATGCGTACAGAGAAATATATTCCCATAGAACTCTCAGCTTTCAATTTAACTATTGTCTCTGGCAAGGAGCACATGGTTGCTGATATGAAATAAACTTATTTCTAAAATTATAATTATGTAATTAGAATTTATAAATTATCTTAAGTTTCCAAACATTAAAGTACTATAGATGTATCTTATTATTGCAAAGTAGAAAAAAATGCATAAAGGAAAGAAACATAGAAAAAATTTACTATTGATTCTATTCTTTATAAGCAATGTTGAAAAAATATGAGAAAATATGTGCTAGATAATATTGTATTTTAATATAATAGTGCTAGCATATTTTAATGTTCTATGGTGTACAGTGCTGTGTTTAACATATTAAATATGATATATATACATATATATGTTAAACTTTGTAGCTACAAACATATATTACTGAGGTTATTTAACCTGATATGCAGTCTTGAGAAAACAATTCCATTTAAGTTAACTACATGTATTTAGAAACTATAAATACTAGATTTTGAGTATAACATTATTTTTGCACTCAAAAGTTTTATAATCTAGGGGAATTGGCAGCCTAAATAATACTTGCAAGTCTGAATTTACTTATCTGCAAAATGGAGTTAGTAATGTGTACTGGCTTAGAGAAAGTAAAATATAAAAGATGAAAGCTATTATTACAGCTATTAAAAGATAATAATTCATAAGTTTAGAAATACAAGGAATATATAAAAATAAAAGTGTATTCACTCCCCCAAAAGATAACACTTAGAAAAATGAACACTAGCATCTGTAATTTTTGTAATGGATGGGGAAGAATTAGCTTTATCCTAAGCATCAGTCAAGATCAATTCTTATGTTTTGCTTTATAAATTTGAACATATGAGTGTTTAGACTAAGTGGGAAGAAAGTGAGACTTGTTCACCCAGAGTTAGAACATATTGATTACAGACTTACTACTTTGAGTAAATTATTCTAAAGTTTATTAGGAAAGTTGATAATTGTCAAGTATGTATCTTTTGCACATAATTCTCTAGGCTATGACCATTAAGGATTTTGCTGAAACAGAATACTTGGTTTATGGTATTCTTTATAAGATGTGAGTGAAAGCATGCGCACATCTTGATGTCAATCTCTTTTCAGTATGGGCAAAATAAGATCATCATAATTCCAAACTGAAAATGGTCCCCACCTAGTGAATTTTATGGTTCTGTTTTTCCAATTTCTCTTGTCACACAAGAAACCTTTTGTACTAGTGGAAGAAGTGTCAGACTTGGCACGAGCTGCAGTCATCTCACTACAGTGACAGTGGGGCTAATTCGCTTTGAATACTAATGTTTTCAGTACAACTAGGAATTTTGTACTAGGGTAAATTCTTCCAGCAACCTGCTTGACTTGTGGATTTATGGAATTTTAATTTGTATTGTTAAAGAGAGTCATCAACATGAGAAAAATGTGAAACCAAAACCAGCTACTCTATTAAGAAGTAGAACTGACATGAAAACTGCCTTCTTTTCTGAATAAGGAAAATATTTTTAATGAGTCATAGAGAAGTTGGTTCACTTTACAAGAGTTCAAACCATTGAAATAACACCAAAACTAGCTAAAGATTAATTTTATGAAATATAAACTGGAAAAAAAAATCTCTCTTTAGACGCTCGAAGTATCTTTGACAGATTTTAGTTGCATTCTTTTCAAGTGTGAAAAAGGGATCAGAATAAAAAATATTGGAAGGAGTTAAGAGTCAAAAACGATGTGATTTTTTAATCTCGATGTTATAGTCACATTGTCAGAGGAAATATAACATGGTTTCTGAGGAATGTGTCAGCTACAGTCTTCAGCTCTAACCAGAAGTGATTGTGTGTGTATCTGCGTAGGTGTGCGACTTTGAATGGACCCAAGTACAACTCCACTTATGTTTGATACACTAATTCTCCCTCTTTCATGTTTCATTTTTTTAATTTTAGAAAATATAAAATGTGAACAAAAGTTAATAAGCACCAATATTGCTATCACTAATTGAACATATCATCAAATTACTCATATATTCCCAAATTACAGATAAGGCATATTTTTAAATTTAGGTGTATAGTATTCAGATGTTATTTTAATAGGAAAACTTTAGGCAAAACACCCTTTAAAATAATGTTTGTTAGACTTGATGATAGTCTGTTGGAAGATAACCTAACCTGTAACTACCTTAATCTCCCTGGGACCTTATAAACATTGTAATGCTATTCCTAGCTGAGATACCTTAGGAAAAGAGTTTTTATCTAAGAACATATTTTGGAGGTGGTTCTTAGTCTAACTAGATTGCTTAACGTGGGTATTCAATATTTGCAAATAAACCTTGTATTTATAGGTTTTTAGGGTGCAGCTGATAGAAGGAAGCTGTTCATAGTCTGTCCCCTGTGGTAACTAAGTAGTCATACATATCACGACTGCCTAGCTCAGTAAATGTGTCTGCTGAAAAACCAGGCCATGTAGAATTAACAACGACTTACTCCTTCCTGCCTTCTCTGGTTTGTTCTCAGTACCAGTGGCCCTGTGGAATTACAATTACCATTAGTTAACATAAATGTCATTCCACTTCATTACATAATTATGCTTTTTGATAGAGGTTGATACCAACTTTAAAAATGAGTGGCTTTTGGCTGTAAATCCCTGTCTATCCAGAAATTTAGATCTTTGAACAAGTAATACCAGGCAGTATTTCCTTCTATTCTATTCAAACACTTTGTTTTTCAGGGATGCAGCAGGCAGTCAGAAATGTACTATACGCACAGGTGGAAAGAAGTGAAGAAGGATTAGAAAAGCACTTGATTTCCCTATAATTTGAGGAATCCAATTTTTATTTTCTCAGAAAAAGCAAATGAAGTCAACATAGCTATGACAACTTACACTGACAAAGATCCAAATTGATGAGGCCCAGGGGACAGAGGCTGCTAGCCTCATTAAGTACAGAGTCTAAATGCTGTCAAATTGCATACACAGGAGGTTTACAAATACACAGCAGCACTCATGCCAGAGCAAACTCTATCAAAACATCTAGCTGTGCTCTGACTAAACATAGATATCCTATTGCTCGTAATTTTTCATAAAAGCAGGAAAATATCTGAATAAATTTTTAAAGGATAAAATTTTAAGAATAAATTTTTTAAAAATTGGTTGTGGGCACCTTGAATGCTATGTGAAAAATATTAAAGATGGTGGTGATTTAGATAATGTGAGAAAAAGGTATCAAATTACCGATGTGTCATGTTTATACATTTAGTGATATTGTTTTATCCAAGAATGATGAGGTTATGGTTTAGAAAGACATTTTTAAGGACATTTTTTTTAAAAAGATCATTGTACTTGAATACTAGAATAAGAAAAGTTTGAGAGTATGTCTAACAGAACTGTCTCTTTCATTTATCTTTTTTATGTGGCATAGAACTTGTGTTTAAGTAATTTTTTCTTGTGAGAAAATGTTAATCAAATGATTATTTGTTATGTTCATAGTACTAAAATCATGTTATTCTTAACACATCTCATAATATTAAAATGACCAAATGAATTGTCATAAAAATGAAAATAATTTGTTTCAACAGTTACTTTAGTAGTTCTTATCCAAGGGTAATTTTCCTTCCCTGGGGACATTCGGCAATGCCTGGAGATATTTTCTCAAGCCAGAACTGGGGGTGGAGATGGTACTGGACCCTGAGCAGTGTGCTAGAGATGCAGTTAAACACCTTACAGTGCAGGGACCAACAATCCATTGAACAACATCTTACAACACAGCACGCACACACACATCAGCCCACAGTCCAAGAGGCTGTTTTGGAGAATTTAAGAAATGTTGCCTTAGTCTGAAATAAAACATCTCACTTGTCCAAACAATTTGCTTTTCATCCAAATCATTAGCAAAAATTGGAAAACATCCTTAAAACCTTTACCTTTCCAGATTGGAATATTAACATGCTATCCTCATTTGCCTTAAGTATATTTCTGCATTTCAGATATGTGTAGCAAATGTTATCAAATAAGAATGTTTCTTGCATTAACCTGATTGATGTATTTACATTATGTGTACTTGCTCCTCAGCAAGCTCAAATTACTGAGAGCTCCTGGTGTTCCCAGAGATAGAATTTACTTTGTGGCAAAATCTTGCAAGATGACATCTTTTCACTGTGTGTTCAAGTGCAGTGCAAATGATTATACAGTGTCAGAACAGATTGAATACATTGCCTTTTTGGTGAACTGAGTATTGCTAACACTCTGATACCAAAGTGAACAGTGCTGTGGCAATCTCTTTTATATTGAGGTGCTTTAATATTATGGACTTGCATTAAATTCTCTGGGCAAAGAAAAGCACACATTTGGAAGGAGTCAAATGGAAGATACTTTCAATTAAGATGTTTAAATTATTTATTACATTTAACTTAAAATAATTAAATTTCAAAAGATAATGTTTAAAATTTTAAATGCTGTATATGCATATATAATGGATATTAAGAAATTTAGTGTGTACTATGAAAGAAAATTGGTGTAACAGAGAAATTGAGAGATTTGGCAGACTTTTCTAACTCCTGAAATTCAAGAATTCTACACCATGGTTTAAACAACAACGACACAAACACCAGAGAATTGATGACCAATTCCAATAGAATTGAAGAATTACTTTTAAAAATCCATAGTTTTGGTGCCATGCTTTTTGACCATCAGTAGTGGAACTATTCAAAATGCAAATAAAACCAAACATTGACAAATACATATGGACATTCTTAAATTTTAAAGGGAAAAGAGTAGGAAATATACTAGGAATAAATAGGAAAGTTAAAACATTCTCGTAAAAGTGATTGCTAAGGAAAGTGTAATAATTGTAGTTACTGTAAATCATATATATGACCCCAATGATTCATTCTCAGCACTGATCAGCAAATACTCCAAAATTGGCTTTTGATATTGAAAATATTTTTAATTAATTTTCTTCTGCTAGTAATGCCTGAGAAGAGATCCACCAAATTAAACCTAGCTTTGGTTGTTAGCTTATTACTCTAGTTATTCACGTTATTAAATTTGAAGCTTCACATAGGATTTCAAATAAACTTTGAGAACACTTGCACTCAATGCGAAGTTTCACTGCTTTGGAACTAGGGAGTCCACAGACATAGTCATAGCCAGTGAGAATGAGAATGTCAAGAAAGCTTCTCTCCCTCCTTTCCTTTCCCTCTCTCAGCCCTCTCCTAGCCACCTAATCTCCTTCCTGCAATGAACCAAGGTCATGCTTTATAAGGTGAATCCTGATGCTGGGGAAACCTTACTGTTTATACAAGCAAATTCTAGAATCAGATGCCTGTAGACTTTTTGTTATACACAGTGTCTGCCCTTATATCTTATGTTACTATAGGTCAAGCGTGATGTTTCTTGTTGTCAAATGATTTACAAACTGAAACAGGAACATGGAAATATGTGCTTATCAAATATAAATAATATTATTTTATATTAACATGTAATTAATATTGAACAAATATGCTAAGAAATCTCTCTCTAAACACATATACTTTGTAGATTCAGTAACCTTTGCACTTTGCTTTTGCCTCTTCCCAAGTTTCTCTTCAATTACATATAGCGGCCTCTCCTGTAATTATTTTCTGTTTTTATTTATGTTACTAATTCCAACACCAATTTTTCATAAAACTAAAATGTTTTTACTTCAAATTTATCAAATCATTTTCAGTATATTAAATTCAGACTAAGTTTCTTTTTTAACAATATTTGTAACAAACACTTTGTTTTATCTGAAAGAATTTTTTAAAAAGATGTCATAGTTCTACTTATATTATAAAATACTTCAATTTAAATTATTGAAAACACAACAAGGTTCAGCAGTTAGGCAACATATGGCAAATTTGAGAGTAATACATTCCATGCTTTCTTCACTATTTGACTCTAGAAAAGTAATTTACCAATAATTTAAAGTCAGTGAGAAACATGTACACATCATGCACAAATACAGTTTTTATAGGACTGAAAATGTCTTATTTCCAGGCTGCTTTGCTTTACTGTGTACCTCTTGTGGTGTTATCTAAAACAGATGTAGTCAGTAATAATAAAAAGTTTGTTTTATTGTCAGCTTAATCTAATGAGCTTAGATCCGGAACAGTTGCGTGAAAACTATTAGTACTGAGCTATAAAATTCAATTTTCTCCTCTTTCTACTATCTTTTTCCTCATTGCTACTTACATATTGTCGTCAGGCTCCATTGTAAACTGTCTACTCGTCACATGTGACACTGACTACTCTTGGTTCCTACTTCAGCTCATCCTGTAAGAGCTTCTGTAATTAAATGAACCCTTCATAGTTAATAATTAAATAAGAATAAGTACTATACTTATAACTGGAAAAAGGTATTTAGAAATCAAGGGCAGTACAGTCTAGGTTCCTGTTCTTACTGTTTATTTTGAAAGTTCAGATGATTCCATTCAGAACATTTTATTTTGGTCACAGTGAAATTCTCAGATATGCTACTTTCATTTAACTGTTTTTCCTAGCCTGCTCAGCATTAAGGTGCAATTCATACTCATTCATTTATACTCTTATTTCAATCAAGTACTGGCTGATTTTGATCTCTGCATTATCTCCTTTGAAAACAGGAGCTTTTTAATCAAGTAACTGATCAGCAGGCCTCTTTTTGCAGACCCAGTAAACCCATAAGCAAATCCCTATGGTCAGCTGCCTCTGCACTAATAGAAAGCAGTGCATGTACAAATTTGACCTTCACAACCAACATATATGGCTTGAGCATATGTCGCTTTAATGTTCCAAAATACTTTTCTTTTTCAGTTTGGGGAGGCTTGATATACTCCGTTTTGCATAACGGTCCATCTGTAGCAATTCCATACCCCTGCAGGTTTCCAAACTACTTTGAGAGATAAGGATGTCACGGCAGCACGTATAAACCTGTGTGGGACCTTAATGAGTTCAGAAGATGATGGCATCATTAAGGCAGGGAAGATCAGAAAAGCAGCATGTCCTAAATTAAGAGTGTGAATTCAGAAAGTGACTACTAAAGAAAAGGAGGATGAAAGGGGCTTTTTCACCGTCCTATCTGAAAGGAGTTCATAGCAAGGGAGGGACAAAGACGGCCTGCAGCTAACACTTGCACGATATTTCAGAGCATGCAGGTGACGTTTGTCTTTTTAACAAATGAAATAAAAAAAACCTTAAACCTCATTATTCAAAAGATTGTAAGTCTATGTTTGTGGTTTGCCTATTCCCTAGGACAAATATAATACTAGAAATCAATTCATTAATAAAATTATTTGAAATTTAAAGTGAATCATTGAAGACTGTCAGTTTGAATTAGGTGTATTATATTTTTCTCTGTGGAAAAAAGTATAAGAAATTTCTTATTTCTTAACTTACTGGGAGAGCTATCAAGTTTATTATCAATTTTAAAGGTTTTATTTCAATTTTTGTTTACCCTTCTGTGAGTGTAGGACCTGGAAATGGAAAGGCCAGCACTACTGCACCCTGGAGAGGGAGGAAGCCCGTGCAGCAACTATATGAGGACACCAGGCAAGCCTGACGGGGTTCACATGTCCTTGCTCTACTGTGCAGAAATAGATGAAAAAGAAAAAAAAGTAATAAGCTACATCTTAACCATCTTACATATGGATAAAGGATTAAAATATGTATTAGAATCCATTAACATATCAAACCGAGAAGGTCATATCAAAATGTCTTTAGCTACACAGCTGGTAAGTCCGCATTAGTAAGGGAAATTACCCTAACATTAGGTAGTAGTCAAAGACAGTATTTTTTTCAGTGTATGTAAAAGAGTCCAAAAATGAGAGAATGAAGAAGAAATAGGCATCCTTTTACTTAAAAATTTAAAAATAATTATAGTTGGACAATAAAACTTTTTTATTTTTAACATGATCCTGAATTTTATACATTTTATTATCTTTTGAGTTTTTCAACGAACTTGATTTCTTTTTTTTTTTTTTTTTTGGTACCTGAGATCGAACTCTGGTCCTTGTGCTTGCGCAGTAGGTGGGGAAACCACTGAGCTAAATCCCAGGCCCACAACTTCATTTCTTACTAGAATTCTCTTCCAGATTTCATAGAAATTTGTAGTAAATTATATTATCGTATTCCAAATGATTCTTCTTTTTTTTTTTTTCTAAAAATATAAAAGCTGTTAATAAAATAGCTAAATTGAGAAAATAAAAGTAGGAAATAGGTAATATCACAGTAAAACTGATGTGGGATGTGTCAACATTTAAAAATAAAGAGTGACCAGCTTTTATTTAAATCTAAGTTATTTCATAAATTTCATAGTTATAATAAGAATATTATTGTTCATTTGTTTCAGTTTGCATTTATGTAAGAAATTTTTAAGAAATGGTTGACTTTTCAACCAGCTTCTTCTGGGCAAGATTTGAAGCCATTCATAAAAATTTATCTTGTATAATATGAAAGATAAAAATTTTAAAAAATATTGTAAAATTAGCTTTGGGGTCCTGTTGTGGTAAGAATTAAATCTTCTCCAACATGATGAAACTTGTAAAATTCGAAGAGACCAGTTACAAGATTTTTGAAACTTCCAAAAGAAATTCACACTGGCAGAGTGTGGTAGGATGGATGGATATAATATCTTGTTAACTCATCCTGGTAGAATATAAAAGGTATGCAAGCATCCATCCTTTTTCAGTTCTATCCAGTTTCCCTCATTTCTCTCCCAAGAAAGATTGCTGGCTAACTCAAAGTCAGTTAATGCGGTACAGCAGATTAGGTTGTTAATATCTCAGTTACTTAAAGTTAAAGCATCGATCTTAAATTTTGTTTTGGTTAAGTTGCCATAAGACAGTTACCTCCCCCTTTTTTTCGAGAAAGGGTAACCTCTGCTTTAATGTGCATGCCCTGCTACTCATTGGGGGGTCTCAATATTCAGTTATTCACTTACTACTTTTCAGTGGACCTTAACTCTGATAAGTCTATGCTATGCCCCTAAAGGAGAAGAAAAATAGCTGTCCAGAAAAATTTAACCTAAGCTTTTGGTGACCACAGAATACATACCACACATGATACCGTCAGTAATCACAAAACCAGACTTTGAAAAATGTGCCAAGTAGAACCAACGAGAATGAAATATTTGCCATATTTGCTTGAGATTGACCAGGGAGAGTGACCAGTGAGGTTAATGAAGCACACCTGAGGGAGCAGAGGGCTGCCTGTGAAATAATGAGAGAAGAAAAACTGAACAAATGAATAAAAGAAAATTCTGGGGAAAAAAAGTGCAAATAAATTGTTGACCACATACTCATTTGTTAGTTGAGGCAGAATATATGGTTTTAAGAAAGCATATTAGGCTACAACCACATAGGAATGCTACTTCTATATTTTACTCAATTCAATTAGGAACCTTCCTCCCAAGGTCTATATTTAATTCCAAATTGATCGAGTCAGAAAAAAAAATACAATCTCCTTTGAAAGTCAATCCTTTTGGAAGTAAATTCTAATTTCCCCCCTGTCAATAACGTCTTCTACCATCTTAGACAAGTCTCTGAACTTTCTATCCTCCTGTGTCCTCATCTGGAAAGCTGAGAGAATCATGTGACCTGCCTTACACAGTTGATGAAGAAAGCACCTAATGAAAAAGGAGCAAGCACCTCCCAGGCATGAGATGGTGTGCAAAGAAAGATGGGAAGCATTACTGCCTCTCAGCAAAGGGGGCGAAAGAGGAGAGATGAAACACCTTCCCAGTCCCTGTGGCAACTGGCATATGATCTGCCCATGTATTCCAAACTTCATTTTACATTCTCTACCAGAAAAAGCAACTGTTTTTATTTCTTATTAATCAGGTATATGTTTCTCCTCCAAGGGACCGACAATACAGAACAAAACCAGCAGAGGCAAAACTGAACTGTTCTTTGTTATAGACAGAAACTTATTAATGAGTTTTAGTAAAGTCTAACGGTTACGTTCTAATCATATTACCATGTGCAGTGGCCATTACACACAGCAAATTAAGATACGCAAATGTTCTGCTAGTCAGTTTAAAACTAAATTTGTGTTGAATAAGAGTGATGTGGAACACTATTTCCTCTGAATGTGTTTACTCACAGCTGAAATCCCTCAGTGGTATGACCTTTATATTCAACATTTAAAAAGCTTTGCAATACTTTCCCCCAGCAACTTAGAGCAAGAGCTAATTCTTTCCCAGGAGAATGTAAAATTAAAATGCTGCAATGCCTGTTGGAGAAGTTAGGACAAGGATAATGACAGCAATAATAGGCTAAATAATTATGTTAATTGTTTATTTGTTTGCAAAAGGAGGTGTTCAATATTTATTGCATTCAGTTGTGGTTTAATAACACCATCTTCATACTACTAGTTGGTTGCTGCATTGGACTATCCTGTATCCAACACAAAGCAGCCTCTTACCAACGCAATGTAATAGCTGAATTAATTCATTCCCATTTGACTTAAATATATAAAAATGAACAATTTCTTTGGGAAAAATACTGTGAAATATTTTTAGTTATTCTTTGTAAATTGTTGTTAAGTGCATGCACACACAAACCATGCATGCACATGCATGTATACATGTGCACACACACGCACACACACTCATCCCAGGTATTATTCTTTGTCTGGTCAAGGACTGACTTCATGGTTCCCATGGCAACCCCGTTTGCTCTGTGCTCTCATTCAGCAGCTGCTGATTACACTTTGAATTTTATTTGCATTCATGATTAAGGAGGAGTATAAAAAACTGAGGTAACTTTTTTTTTAAAAAAAGCAATAAGAAGATAAAAGACTTTTTAATCAATGATTCTCTGCAGTTTTAATTAAAAATAAAAGAAGAGAAGGAGATACAAGGATTTCAGAAACTTTTATTTAATGGTTGACCGAGTATGGCAACAATATTAAATGAAGATGCCTCTGCTCTCCTGAACTTATGCAATTTGCAGGCTGCGCACTATTAGCTACCAAGATCACGCAATTTTTGTTTTCTAGTAATGGCCTCTCTGTTTTCAAAACATACATATTTCTAGGACAGGATTAAGATAAAATAAGTTGGAAATATTTAATGCGGTATAATTTGTTCACATCATGCAATGTACTTTGGGAAAATACTTTCTTTGCTATCAAATGCCATTTCTCTCTGGCCTTTTATGTTCATAAGAATTTATTCTATCAACTGTAGTATTGGAAGAGAAATGACAGTAATTATAGATGATTTCTGAAGATAAATAGACAAGAAATAATTGGAAACATGAAACTTTGCCGAATTAGACTGTACAGTTTTAAAAGACTATCTTTGGACATGTATGTGTCCAATTAGTTAAGAAAATGTTACAGAACTATGATTATCATAAATTTTTATACTCATTAACACAAAATATTAGAAGGAAAATACTTCAATTACACAATTTAAATTCTATTAATATTTCACATTATCGGGGTTTCCTTAATATAATTACAAAAGGTAAATATTTTCTTTTCTGAGATATAGTCAGGAATACCTATTTAATTATTTTATTCTTGTGGGGAAATTTATCCTTGGACAAATTTTGTGAATCAAAGGATGATCACCTCATCAGTAGCTTTTAGAGAATAATTTCAAATTTTCATTGGTTCACTTTACAGTGATAGCTCATTTCAATGAAATATCTTGAATTATAGTTACTGTAAGAGCAAAGAAAACAGGAAAATAAAGATCAAAATATTTACTTTGATATCATTTTGGACAGAATTTAATACACATGTATATATCCTAGAAATCTTAAAATTTAATTGTGTTTCTGAGGGCTATGTATTTTTGTTCTACAAATAAGAATACTAATAATTCATAAAATCACACTGTTTATGGTAATCTGAAATTTACTATATTTTTAAGTTTTCCTCTTTAAAAAACCCTCATTTATGGCAGAATAATGATATTACATACTGTCATACTTTAATTCAGAATTGAAAGGGAAACATCACTCTAAAATTAATTTGTAGAGTCCTTAATTCCCAATATTTCAATAATTTACTGGTATTCTGGATGTTCTTCTATTTAACTTGTTTGAACATGGAGATCTTCACCCAGATATATCTGCTGTGGCATGTCAGAGCAGGCTCTGAAGTTAGCAGACACAAGGATGATCAGGCTTTTTATTAAACTCCAGGGCCTCATTTAACAATTCTCTCAATAACTTTGCATTTTCATTGTCATATAAGATTCTTCTGAATAGAAACATTCTACCTATTTCTTAACTATATTCAGATAAAACTAAGTTCCCGAGAGGGAAATGTTAAGGTTGCCTAGAACACAACCCCATGACTACCTGTTATAAGGATAAAGTTTAAATTTCCTTCAAGAAAAAGAAAATCAAGGATTTCCTTTCTCTTCCCCTACCTTGTAATTTATAATTTACCTCTCTTATGTACACTCAGCTAGAAATATTTATAGTAAGGAATAGCAAGAAAACATTCTACAGATTTATATGTGGGGAGGGTGGAGACATCTATGAAAAGAGTCATCGTTATGCCTTATGTTGGACAACTGTGATTTCCAGAGCCAGTGGCTTGCTACAGACAGGAATCAGCTCAAAAGTCCCATGGAGAAGGGACAATTTCCAGGCCAACTGACCAACTCCCTGAAAGCAAAGGGAAAACTAAATCAATTGGAATAGCAAAGGTATGCTCTAAAGCAGAAAAGTGCTGAAGACAAGGGGGAGAACAAAAACTTCTCTCTCTAGTATGAAATGATGATGAGTGCTTTTATTTATGAGCCAAACATTCAGAAAAATAGAGACTGACTGGCACCCAGATGCCAAATCCTGCAGTGGGACCCTAGCCAGCTGACAATGGAACACATGCAACTTACTAAAAATGGCCATGGGCACTGTCATCCTGAGGGGGGATCTGACACAACTAGTAAAGACCTCTTCATGGAAAGCTGATACTGCATAACCTATCAGCCTAACTATCCTCAACATAGTTGATGACTTTGATTTCCAGTTTTAAAAACTTTATTCCATTTCTCACCCTGAATCTTTGACTCCCAGAACTTCATCTCTGAGCTGAGGAGCATAATATTTGGTCTCGGAGTCTTGTTTTCTCTCTAGATACATGGATTAAAAAAACAAAAACAACTTCTGGATGACCCAGAAGAGAAATCAGAAATTATAATTCTTTCTGGGGTCATCCCTTAGGTGTGCTGCTGTTAAAAATCAATGATGGCAAAGTGGTTTCTATAGTCATTTAGATAAATTGAATAAGATTCATTCATCTGAGAAAAAGCAAATACTTCTTTCCTGTAACACCGAAGTAATACTACATATTGTTTTATATGATTAAATTTATGACTATAAGTCTAAGTTATGTATAACATTCTGATTGGTAATACTGTAAAATGGATGGTCCAAAAACACTGTAGTCTGGGGATTGAACTCGGGTCGTTGAGCTTGCTGAGCAGGCGGTGAAACCACTGAGCTAAATCCACAGCCGAGTATCTTTTCTTTTAAAAAATAACTTTATTTTTATGACAGCTTCACATTTACAGAAAAAAATGGGACAATACTATAAAGTTCTCAAATATTCCACATTCATTTTGCCCTATTATTATCTTATATTTTTATGATAAATTTGTTAAAAACTAATTTTGACCTATTGTTATTAAGTATAGCCTACAGTTTATTAGATCTCCATAGTTTTTACTTAATGTCTTTTTTCATACCAAAATCCCAAATAGTGCGCCACATATCACTTAGCTGGGGTGTATCTTTGTGGCCTCTTGGCTGTGATAGCTTCCAAGACATTATTTTTGATAATGTTGGCAGCTTTAAGAGCTACTGTTCCCATATTTCTTTTAGGGTGCCTCACTACTGGTACTTACATAGTGTTTTTCCCAGGAAAAGCAATATTGGGGTTGGGGGTCACTGAAGGAACCATAGAGGTGAAGTGTCATTTCTGTCCCATCATACCATCATTTCAAGTGTACATATGATCAATGTGGTTTATGACTGTTAATGTCCACCTTAATCACTGGGCTTAGATACAGTCATACTGTGAAGTTATTCAACCACCCCCTCCCTTATCATAAATTAGAATTTGAAAGCACTTCATACTCCCTCTTCTACATGCAGGCTGGAAGAGTATCCACCCAAATTATTCAAAATTCTTCTATTTGGGAAATCTGTCTCTTTCCTCCCACTTATTTACTTAAGTAATCACCTTATTGTAACAGAGAGGGGAAACATCAGTTTGGACTCATGGATATTTATTTTATATTTAAGCAACTAAATTTTTACAGATTCCATCACCAGACTTAAGGCATGTAGGCAAAGCTAAATGATGCAACTCAGGGTGGAAATGCTTGCAGGGTTTGTTGGGTTCTAAATGAATCTGATTCAGAAGTCATGCTTGATGAAAAAATGACACAGTGGTGGGGGCATGATTCCTAGAGGAGGCGTGAAGCAAATGAGTGGATTGATCTCACTGAAAACTACTGTATTAAAATATTCATAAAGGATCATTTATGGAAATATTCTTTAAGATATGAAAGGGGGTTTTAAATATAATTTATACGTCTTTAAATGTGTAAGTTAGTTGCTGCAAGCATTATAAACTTTGTATACATAGAGCAAGGTGACTAAGGTGTGATAAGAGCTTTATCTGCTGAAATTCATATTTTTATCTTGGAATCTTTCACCATTTCTCTCTCTCTACATTGCCCTTTAGGTAAAAGAAGAATCTGAACTTTAAAAGAGATTCAGTGGGGAATCATGGCATTTTTATTACAAAAGCAAGATGCCTGAAGAATGGCTGACAGAGATTGTTATTGGTTATCATTGGTCATGGCTTAAATGCGCAAAAGATATAACATCACGAGGGAAAGAAAGCCAGGAACATGTATGGAACTGCAAATATTACAGGAGTATTTGACAGTTATAGGAAAATATGATTTTTATTTAAAGTTTGTGACAAGGATTGTTTACTGCATGGATTCAACCACACAAGTGTGCAGTTCCTTTTATATTCACTGCATTATTTTCCATAAGACTTTCAAGCACTCTATATGTATTTACATGTTTTCTTGCCATTTATATCAGTTAAAAGTTTTCTAAGACAAGAGGAGTAAGCTTGCTCTATTCAAATAATTTTTTATTTTAAAGATATCATACCCTATTTTAAAAATCAGTACCTGATGTAGTTCCCAGATCTACATTGTTTAGGAAATGGTTGTTTGTAATATACAGTTCATTTTAATGGTCTTCATTTCTTCGGACAGTCTGTGTGAATGCTTGTATATTCAAAGTGGAAAACTCAGAGGATCAGAGAATAGATTCAAATTTTAAATTGAGAAGCAGAAGCCAGGCATGTAGAAAGGTATCTTCATTTACATGCCTAGAATGAAAAATGAGGAAGGCCTGGAACTATGCATAACTCACAGTAGAAGATTACAAGGTAAGGTAAATTTAATAAGTGGAAATTTTGAGCTGTTGTGATACAATGTGAGAGTCCAGTCAAGGAACTGGGAGAACTCAGACACTGTAGGAGCAGATGAACTGAGGCGCCAAGAAGATTTACGAGCCAAACAGATGAAGTAAAGAGGGAACACAGACAAAGCCCTAGCAGTCTGGAACATCATAGTCACTTCATTTGTTTATGTATATCTGTGGGCTGTGTGGGGCCTGAGAGTTATCAGATACCTATAAACACATAGAAGTAGAATTGGACACACTCAATATCTGCACCCTGTCAGATTTCTTTAGCTGAGTAGCATTCATCATGAGCAGCAGCATTTCAGAAATATCACTATTGTATTAAATATAAGAAAATGTATTTGGTTAAATATTTGGCTATTTTCTCTCAATCACCAGTATTTCTTTAATTAACATTCTTTCTTGAGAGTCCTGAAGATATAACATAATTGGTATCCAGGAAGCTACTAATGTGAGTCCGAAGGCAACATGCTGGACACTAACTTTCCATGGCGCAATGATACCTCGAAGGGATAAAAAATATGAGAGCGTGGACAAGACTGACACAAGGCTATTATCCACATGGTTAATACCCGAATCTATTTACATGATCATTAATGAGCTTTGTAAAAATGCCCAAGTGACTCTCAGAGACAAAGTTCGTGTATGAAACAAATTGAGTTAATTCAGTAGCTTTTTTTTATTTGTTTGTTTGAAAGAATTGGAGGTATTTTAATCTATCTCTTAGAGCCATGTAGATTCCATTTAATTTAATTCACATGAAAAATGGCATTTACATTCTAATATTCACCTATTTAGAACACCTGGCCATTATTTTATCCAAATAAACTGATGTAAAACAAAATGAAATAAAGAGAAGTCTAACATAGCATATATTTTTATGACAGTGAAACATTCCACTAAGTTTTTTTTTTTTTTTTTTGGTACCAGGGATCGAACTCGGGGCCTTGCGCTTGCGCAGCAGGCAGCAAAACCACTGAGCCAAATCCCCGGCCCTCCACAAAGTTTTTTAAATAAAAAATTTAATCATCTTTCACAGATTCAATTAAGTTTTCACTACTAACCTGATAGTGACAATGTCAGTGAATCCTGTATTCTTTAGAGCAGGGTTTCTCAAACTGGTCATTGTTGGAATTGTCCCAGGTAGCACAGATAATTCAGCAACATCCTAGGCCTCTAGCAACTAATTGCCAGCAGCACCCACCCAACCATATGGTAGCATTCTTAAGGATGCTTAAGCACCAGTAGCAATGAAACCTTCAATTTTTTTTTTTTTGACTTTCCACATCAGTACAGATGATGCAAAAGTGTGATCATGGTAGATTACTGTGGATCAGCTTGAATATATATTCCCCTTAACGCCTACTCTACACACTTTTGAAAAGATTTCTATATTTGAAAGAGGTCCTGACAGGCCACTTTTCCATACCCAAAGAACAACAGTGACCTTTAGCTAAATGTTTTTTGGAAAGAGAGATGATGTTTTCTTAACTATAAGGAATTTACCTAATCTACAGTTGATTTCTTTCAAATATACACAAGTCACTTGATAAAAGTTTCTATTCTTGAGAATGTACGATGAATAGTAATAGGTAAACTGTGGATGTCAAATTCAGGTGCTTTCTATAAACTCTACAAGGCTTTTCCCATGTCAAAACAATAGGGTCATTTTTGAAGGAAATTCCAAGGACTATGGTGAAGAGATACCTATGGCTTTCTGATGTTATCCAAATAACTCTGGAAATTAAGAAGAATATTACTTGCATATCCCTTCTTTCTTCATTACTTTCTCATGTAAGGTTTTCTTCTTTCATAAGCTATCACTAGAGAGTAGAGACAGCAGTCTTCCCTGTTTCTCACGTGCACATAGCTATGACGGGCAGATTCCAATCACACCTCTGGTTTTTAATCTCATCACTCTTCTTTTTCAACTTCATCTCTAAGAAGATATGCTATTTTTTTTTATTCTTTTACATGAGCCTTTTGTGTGTTCTGTGAACCTGCTATTACTGTTCCTGAAGGAAACCTCCTTCTGCCCCTCATTTGGGAGGTCGCCTTGTATTGACTTGTATTTCTCCCTTCAGAGTAGGTAGGTCCAAGCACTATGTGTAACAGCTGTCCCACCTACTGACACAGGCCAACTACTGGGTTCTTTCCCCTCTCCCACCTTCCCACCGTTTTGCAGTGTTGTGGCATCTATTTTTGTCTCTCTCCCTAAAGAACCGTAAATTTATCATCTCTTTTAACCTATATATTAACTCTACCTAAAACAGGATAAAAGTTCATTTATCAAAGACCAAACTTTTAAAATCATTTAACTCTAGTTTTCATAAACTGCAGTTTGATTTTTTAATGATCTTGAAAGCCTCCAACAAACACCTAATTATTAATCCATAACTCATTTTCAGTAAATTGGTATAAAATAACCTCAGTCATTATGCTTCACTCTATTACTCTAGCTAACCTTGTTCATTAGCAAACTTTGACATCTTGCCCAGCAAAGAGAAAGGAACTGTCTATTGAAATAGATGTTTACTATTATTTTCTGTAATCAGACACCAAATTCACTGCTTATCTCATTCTTTTAAAATATGTCTTTTCCTCCCTAATTTGCAGCTGAAATAGAGCTCCTTAAAACCCATGACTGTGTCATTGCAACAGTAGCAGTGGGCCTTCTGCAGCCCATCTGCCCTTTGTGCAGGAGCAGCTCCTGGGACCATCATCTGGTGGAGTCATAGGGTATATGTGAGTTACACTGTAATCTCCTTCATGGGAACATAACTCACTGGTTCATAAAAGGTCTCAGTAGGATAAAATATTTGCTAGGAATATGACTTACACTATCTCCTCATAAAACAATTCTATAAACCACTGCATATAACTTGATGGTCAAGCAGACATCATATTTTCCTAACAAATTGATCATATATATTTCTATCTATGGTAAAACTTGGGAAAATTATCTTTGTCCAAAGATAAAATATAGAAATGATTTAGGTAACAGTAAGAAAAAAAGGTATAGACACAAAAAATTTCACACATTTTTCTCTCTCTAAGGAATCAATATTGCTAAATTGATTTTTAATTTTTTAAATTATTTTAATGCTATTTATATTGCTAGATAATTGAATGTAAGTTCTTAGACTTTCTTGAATATGTTTTTTCCCTACCATCTCATTGAACTTTTTTATGTGTATATTTTTCTTAAGGGAATTACAGAGCCTCATTTTTAGGTTTCAAATTGAAATTATAAGAATTACCAAACTTAGTAAGAAAAAAGATTTGCAACATATGTGAATTTGTTCATATACCATATCTAACTTTTTTCACTTTAACTATAAAAATAATCTTAGAAATATGTTATAGAAAAGTTTGTAGGAGAACTTCTCAGGATGAAGACTCTATCCGACAGTTCCATATATAAGTTAAAGCTCTTCTCAACACAACACTTTTTTTTCTTTTTTAAAAGTTAATTATATTGGTACATTTTAGGCATGCAACATAATGAAAATCATCATTGGAAATTTTCACCTTTACATAATCTCTCCTGGCTCTTATTTTTTCCCCATTCCCCTGCCCTCCATTCAACCCCTCCATTCCTCCCTATTTACAAAGATTTTGTTTCCATTTTTTCATTTTCTCATATTAATTCCAT
>NW_004624757.1:20690373-20701150 GCF_000247695.1 Heterocephalus glaber | reverse complement strand
GCTATTGATTTTTGTGTGTTGACCTTGTAACCAGCTACTTGACTGAATTTGGTTATTAAGTCTAGAAGACTTTTGGTGGAGTTCTCGGGGTCTTCTATGCAAAGTATCATGTCATCTGCAAATAATGACAATTTGACTTCTTCATTTCCTGTTCCTTTTATTTCATTTCCTGCTCTTTTATTTCCATTCCTTTTATTTCTTTCTCTTGTCTAATTGACATGGCTAATGTTTCCAAAAGTATGTGGAACAGAATGGTGATAGTGGACATCCTTGTCTTGTTGCTGATTTTAATGTGAAGGATTTCAGTTTTTGACCATTTAGCATGATATTGGCTGTTGGTTTTTCATAGATGGTTTTTATCAGATTGAGGTAGAGACCATCTATTCCAATTTTTGTAGGGTTTTTAACATAAATGTGTGTTGGATTTTGTCAAATGTTTTTTCTGCATCTATTGGAATGAACATACGGTTTTTGTTCTTGGCTCTACTGATATAGTGTATTGATTGATTTGTATATGTTGAACCATCCCTTTGTCCCTGGGATGAATCCCATTTGGTCAAGGTGTATGATCTTCTTGATGATCTTCTGCATTCTATTTGCCAGTATGTTATTAAGGATTTTTGCATCTATGTTCATTAGTGAGATTGGCCTATTGTTCTCTATTTTGGTTGGGTCTTTCTCTGCTTTGGGGATCAAGGTGATGTTACTTCCAGGAATGAATTCGGGAGTATTGCTTCCCTTTCAATTTCACTGAAGAGTTTAAATAGTAGTGGCAGTAGTTCCTCTCTAAGTGTCTTGTCGAATTCAGCAGAAAAGCCATGAGAACCCTGGCTTTTCTTAATTGAAAAGCTTTAAATTATGTTTTTAATTTCATTCATTGATATTGGGTTGTTTATAAATTTTAGGTCTTCTTTGTTCAACTTTGGTAATTCATACATATCTAGGAATCTGTCCATTTCTTCTGTGTTTTCCTTCTTATTGACATATAGGTTCTCAGAGTAGGTATTGATGATCCTCTGGATTTCTTCTCGGTCTATTGTAATGTCATCCTTTTCATTCCTAATTACATGGATTTGAGCCTTTTTTTTCCTTTTTCTGATAAGGTTGGCTAAGAGCTTGTCAATTTTGTTTAATCTTTCAAAAAACCCACTCTTGACTTCATTGATTTTTTGTATTGTTCTCTTTAGTCTCTATTGCATTGATTTCTGCTCTGATCTTTATAATTTCCTCCATTGTATGAGCTTTGGGTTTGTCTTGCTCTTCTTTTTCTGGAAACTTCAGGATGAGCATAAGATTGTTTAATTGGAGTAGCTCTGCTTTTTTAATATGAATATTTGCTGTTATGAATTTCCCTTGTAAGACTGCTTTCATTGTGTCCCATAGATTCTGAAATGTTGTCTTGGCATTGTCATTTAATTGTAGTAAATGTCTGATTTCTTCTTTAATTTCCTCTGTGATCCAGTGGTTATTCAGAAGTGTGTTGTGCAATTTCCATGTGTTTATGAAATTCTTACAGTTTCTTTTGATATTGATCTCTGATTTCATCACACTATGGTCTACAATACACAGGGATAACTCCAAATCCTTTGCACTTAAACATGTTCTATGAGTGAGTATGTGGTCTAATTTAGGGAATGACCCATGTGCAGTTGAAAAGAATGTGTATTCTGATTTTGTGGGGTGGAACACTCTGTAAATATCTGTTAAGCTCATTTGTTCAAGAGTTTCATTGAATTCTAGTATTTTATTGCTTATTTTTTTGTCTAGTTGATCCATCTGTTTGTGGCAGTGGGGTATTGAGGTCCTCCACTACTATTGTGTTACTGCTCATTTGATTTTTCATGTCCATTAGTGTTTGTTTTATATAGTGGGCTCACTAGTGTTTGTTGAATATATATTTATGAATGTCATCTTTTCCTCTTGGATTGTTCCCTTTATAAGGGTGTAGTGACCTTCTTTGTCTCTCTTTATCAGTGTTGGTTTGAAATCCACTTGATCTGCAAAAAGGATAGCTACTCCTTCTTTATGTTGGGTTCCTGTTGCATGGAGTATTGTTTTTCACCCTTTAACTTTCAGTCTATGACTTTATTTTTGAATTAAGTGTGTTTCTTGTATGCAGCACATCGTTGGATCTTGCTTCTTGACCCATTCTGCCAGTCTGTTTCTTCTGATTGGTGAATTGAGACCATTAACATTGACAGTTATAACTGGTACATATTGACTTATCCTTGTCATTACTTTTTCTTTTTGTTGGATTCTCCCTCTTTGCTTTAATTTCTTGTTGTGCATGATGGATTCATTCTGATAAGCTTCCTGGGGTTGTGATTTTCATTGTCTTTTCCTAGGGTATTGTCTAAAAGTTTTGGAGTGCTGGTTTGGTATTCATGAAGTTCCTAAGGTTCTCTTTGTCATGAAAGTATCTTATTTCTCCATCAATTTTTGCAGATAGTTTTGCAGGGTACATCATTCTGTGTTAGAGGCTGTTTTCCTTTAGGGCTTTAAATACATCTCTCCAAGCTCTTCTTGCCTTGAAGCTTGCATTGAGAAGTCTGCTGTGATTCTGATATGCTTTCCTTTGTATGTGATTTGTTTCTTTTGTCTAAGTCCTTGTTGATTTTGTTCTTCTGTTGGGTTTCTGGAATCTTAACTATTATATGCCTATGTGTAGAGTTTTTTTTGATCCAGGCTAGTTGGAGTCCTATATGTCTCACTTATCTGTATGTGAAGTTCTTTTCCCCTGCTTGGGAAGTGTTCTGCCATCACTTCTCTGAACAGTTTGTTTTAATGTCATCTGCACTCTCTCCTGTTTCTTCATTGACTCTGATGAGTCTTATGTTTATTCTTCTTTGCATCATCTTGCAGCTGCTGGAAAGATTTCTCATGGTCCCTTACTATTTTAAAGAAATTTTTCTTTTCCTAGTACTAAATGCAATCTTATCTTCTATATCTGAAATTCTGTCCTCACATTGGTTCATTCTCTGTGTAAACTTTCAATGGAGTTTTTAATCTCCTGGAAATGTGTTTTATGGATTCCATTTGTTTCCTATGTTGGGATTCCATCATGTTCCTCAGCTCCTCTATTTTTTTTTAATCTATGTCCTCTCTAGATTTATTAATCATGTCTTGTACTATGGGCACAATCTCTGCTGTTATCTGAGAAATTATTTCTGATTTCATTTTTTCTAGATCCTCTTTTGTTTTCTGTTCATGGAGTCCAGGTGGTTGAGTATCAGATTATTCCATCTTGTTTCCCTTTCAGGTTGCTTTAGGTGATCTGGAAGTCTGGTTTTGAGATTTGTTTACATGTCTTCTCATTTCCTTGGGGGGTTGGGAGTGGGAATGTGCTGCTGGCTCCTGAGTGGCTCACCTCCTTGGCACTGGAGGTGGTGGTACAGTGGCCCAGAAGGCTCCTCCTCAGAGCTGGGGGCAGCTGTACTCCTCGGTGCTGGGGGCAGTGGTACTGGTACAGCAGCCTGGAAGGGTCCTCTTCACCTCTTCAGTGCTAGGGCTAGCTCTTCTCCTTGGCACTGGGGATGATGGTTTGGGGGCCTGGCAGGCTCCTCCTCAGTGCTGGGGGCTGCTCTGCTCCTCCAATCTTAACAGCAGAATACTGTATATGCTAGTACAACTACCAACTCAAATATTTCATTATTTATTATGTGAAAGATGATCTTTCTTATTGGTTGTGAAAACAATAGCATTTATGAACAAATGTACTAAAGTAGACTTATGCCATTCATATTGCCATCATTTAAAACATGAGTTAGTTATTACAGTAAAACATTGGGTTGCAAGTAACTTGTTCTGTGAGTGTTCTGCCAGATGAGCAAATATTTCTAGTAAATTTAATTTGATAAATGAGTGATGTATTACAATACAAATAAGTGTGAAGCCAAACATCACATGATTATAACTGAGCCAATGGTTCTTCACTTTGCCTCTCCTCTCCTCCTCTCTACTCCCATCCCCTCCCCTTCCCCCTTTCCTCTCTCATTCTGCCTTCCCTTCTCCCCTTTCTCCCTCGGCTTTTCTTCCCCCTTCCCTCTCCCTCTCCTTTTCCTCTTCTTTTTCTGTCTCTCTGTGGGATTGTGAGTGAGCATCTCCCAATAGCAAGAGGTTATGGAGGAGATCTCCTCTGCAGAAGAGCAGCAGAAGAAAGCAAAGGAATACCTCACTTCAAATGAAATTAGGGAGATGTATAAAATGTGGGAAACAGCACAAAGTTTTGTAGAAAAACACCACCCAAACAAGGTTTTAGCAATGTAAGCCATGAATCTGTTTAATGCAAAATTCTCAAAGCGAAACAAAACAAGTGTTATTAGATACTTTCCATGTTAAAGTTGCATGAAAGGAAAAAGATTCCATTGAGCCAATAGATAGGAGTGACTCCTTTAGTGATAGTGAAAGTAATTGTGCACAATAACCCTCCTCTCTCTTGGCTCCCTCACACCAGCCATGAAAGGTAAATGTACATTAATTTATTTGTCTTTATATTTTGTATTTTCTTTATTATTTTATAGTATATTATTGTAATCATTTTAAAGAATATTTTTGGACTGTAAACCAAATCATCTGATTTTCCATTATTTCTTATGGGTAAATTTGCTTTGATATACAAGTACTTTGCATGATCAGCATGTTTTTGGAATGAAATATGTTCAGAAACCAAGGTTTCACTGTAGTTTGTCCAATAATGACTGACACTTGGAGGATTCCTTCAGAGAAAGACAAAGTTCCCTGTATTTGACTTAAGCTAGAAATCAATAGATTAAAGAATGGAGATGTAGCTCAGTGATTGAGAAAATGTGTAGCACACAGGAAATCCTAGGTTTGATTCCCTGTACTGCAATAGAGAGAAAGAGAGATGGGGGGAGCGGGAAGGAGAGATCAATTGGTTAAGTAAAATATCTGTGCTGTCAACTTCTAGAGGCAATGGGGCACTTACACCAGAAATACTTGATAGTAATATAATTAGTGGTATTAATATGTTCAAGGAGTATGTCTGTCAAAAAGGTAAGAATTTTGTCATTCTGAGAAAAGTAGTTAGTAAGAATCCTGGAAAAAAGCCTAAGCATTGCCTATAAGTTATCCAAGACACTAGATTTATGCTTTGATCAATAAATCAGTCTCTGATACAGTTCAGTATCCTTGATTCTCATAGTAAATGATACATTCTCAGTATGCTAAAAAAATCACACTGATAATTTTAACTACCTTGAATTCATCAAGGTATCATCAAATCCTTAATTCCTTTCATTGATAATATCTCATTCACACATTAAAATGCTAAAATTTATCTATAATTTCAAACTTCTACATTATATTATGTGAAGACTAGTTTGTGATCTTAATATTGCAATCTCTTCCCCTAACCTATATTTTAGTTTCATATTTTTCACATTACCTCTTACAATGTTAATGATCTATAAATAACTCATGCTGAAAATCCTAATAAACTTAACCAGAGACATATGTAAAATAAGACACACAAGGATCAAACATACAGTCCCTTGTCACTATCTCAACTTCAAAAATTATTTAAAACCTCATAGCAAATATAATAAAATTTTGTAGGTGATAAGCTATTGAACTCAATATTGAAATTTTATGTACAGATTTACATGTAGCATTCCAAGTTCTTTTAATATAATACTGTTCTGAAATCTTTTTTTAAAGTTTACAAATCTACTCATTGAGAAAGTGAAAATACACAAAAGCTCAAGTTAATTTTAGCATAAAATTTAAACCACATCCATTCTGATGGGTCTCAGATTAACAGTTCCTACTGATTGTAAGTATGTACCCTTTACATAAATATGGTGAAGTGAGGGGAGCAGAGAGAGAACACTATCTCTATTACATGATTCTGTTAGAATGTACTAAACTTTAAGACCAAACTCATGTCTCAAAATTTCTGCTATTATCTTGGTTCTTAATTACCTTTCAATTTAAAATTACTTGTATCATTATAACCTCCTTATATTTATTAGCTACTGCTTTCATTGTTAGTGATCTTTTTTCATTGCCTAAACTATATGAAGAGTACTTGTACATACACCTCATTTGCTCTTTTTCATTTCCCAAGAAAGAGTATGTTTACTACAGTTGTGGAATCTAGAGTTGGTAGAGAATTTAGATGTCAGCAAACACTATCTTCTCTTTACATAAATAGGGAAATTAAATTACAGAGAAATCTGGTGCTTTCTAAGGGCTTAAATGAGTACTGATATAAAAATTACCATAACAATGTAATTTTATGTAAGTGGCTATCTATATGCATTTGTCAACTTGGTGAAAAGTTAAGAGATGCTCAAGAGTTATGTCATAAATAGACCAGCAACCTAGCTCAAGTCCAACAATCTGGAGAAAAATGACGTGGTGCTTGCCTACTGTGAACTGTTTCTCATTGCTGTCATTAGTTAATCTGATCAGTGAATTTCATCCTATTTTATCAAGTCTTGCAGTAAAACAAAGGAGAAATAGTTTATTTCCTTATGCAAATAAGAGCCATGCCCTTTTCAGTTCTCTACCTCTATTTAGTATGTTTTCGTGTTTACACTATGGAAGTCTTAACTTGTAACACCAGGGCGGCGGAATAAGAACCTAGTGGAAATTCCCCAGTGATGTCAGATCACTGAGAAACACACTAGAAGTACCTCTGGAATTGATGAAAGGAAATTAGATTTTGTTTTGGTGATAAGGGCATTTAAAATGCTCTTTGTCATGTCTTAATAACTTTATTGGATAATGTCCTTATCATTTTATGACTATTTGGAAAAATAATAAAAATATTTCCCTGAAGATAGTGGTAACATTTTAAATAATTTTTGATTTCCATTAATATAAAGGAAGCTGCATTTTCTTAGGATTTTTGTGTGTATATTAAAACAGTTTTCTTTGCATACTTGTTTTGCAAGAAAGCCTTGTTTCACAAAGAAAGCTAAGAGTGGAGAGCACCGCAATCAGTGTCACAGAAAGAGGTCCAAACACCCAGTTATATGGTGTGTTTACGTATCCATACTTAACAGCATATAAACCGGGAATTGCCCTCCTGTGCTCTGGGTCATGTGCACTCTTACCATTTGTTCAGGTGAAGGACAGCAAGTAATTTTTTCAATGTCCCAGATATACAGTGCTAGGAAGGGAAAGATTGTTTTAGATTTTTAAAAGGCTGTTAAGAACATCTTGGTTCTTAAGGCTAAAAGAGGAATGAATATACATGGCCACTTGAAATACAGAATAATTGCTAAATCAAAGTAACTAGAGATAAGAAGTTTACAGTGGTAGGAATTTCCTCAAGTACAAAAAAGTGCCCAGCCAGTCAACAAATCAAATTTTAAAGTTTCCTGGCCTAGGTAGGCAACCCCCAGTATCTTCACATCCTAGTGTTCATGCTCTTATATTATCCCTTCTCCTTGAAATTGTGCTGGTCTAATAACTGCTTTCTAAAGTACAGAATATTGGAAAATGTTGCTTAGATTGGCGTGGCGAAAGAGCTTATCCAGTGGTGACAAACCTGCAGCATGCCTGCCACAGTGGGCTGTTTGTATCATTGAAAGTTCTAAAAGGTTCAGCATCATGCTATGTCTGATTTTTCTTGATACATTCTTGCACAAGATATTTATTTATTACATGGTGGGTAAATTGATTAGAAAAATGACTATAAGAATGTATACCGTGAAAAACTAAACTGAAAAAGCATGGAGCCTGCAGTGTTTTATCAATAGGCAGGGGAAGATAAGCCCTGCTGAAAAAAATTTATTGAGAAGCCCTAAAACCACAATAAAGTCATAGTTTTCATTACATTCTAAGTTGGATTTAATATACTGTGTATACACTGCTCTGATGATCTCTTGAAACATTGGACTGAATTAGTTTTATGCCTTGGTATTCAATAATCATTTATCCAGGGAAGAAATAAGAAATACAGTGTGAAGCCAGCACTAAATAAAAGTCACACACATACCGGGACATATTTGATGAGTATATAAAAGAACATAGTCGGGACAGAAAACATTTAAGCCCAACAGTCTTGCAGTGTGGAATTTGTATTCAGTGAATAGTAGTCCAACTGGGCAGAGTGAAATGTCACTGTAGCATGGGTAGTGATTGGATTATTACTATTGCTGGCATCTTTATTACTATTCTGAGATTTTAATCCCCTAAATTGGCAGCACCACACCCCAATTTTAGAAAAATATGGTGTTGACACACAAGGTGTATGTACAAACAGCTCTAAAAATACAGGACAGACCAATTTCCTTGCCCTATATGTTGATGTGTATTGTTTGGAAACTAATATTATTGCTTTTTATTACCTTTTGCTTGATTTTCTCCTATCTGGTTGTGTTTCTTGTTAAATCTACTGGAAACATGTCATCTTGCTGTAATCTTTATCCTTTATGTCATTCCCTTGCATGGGTGGGCCAGTACTTCTTCTTACATAGCAGCAACTGAGTAGATTACTGGACTATTTTAGTTACTTTCTTATTGCTGGGACAAAATATCTGACATCAACAAGTTAAATGAGAGAAGGTTTATTTTGGCTCATAGTTTGTAGAGGTTTCAATCCATAGTTGGCTGAGTCCAAGGCAGGGCAGAATGCTAGAAGACCATGGCAGAGGAGCGATAATTCATGGCTGGGACGGCACGAAGCACCAAGGCTTCTTTCTACTTGCCTTCATTATTCTATCTAGGCTACAAGCCTATTGGTTAAAAATTTAAACCTATGGTGGACTTCAGGATAAAGAAAATGACTAACTAAGTTGTTGGACTTTGGCAGATTTTGTTCTTTAATAGAGTGTGGCTATAGCAGTTGTCTCTTATTCCAAAAATACTACTCTATTTTTATAGCTTGATTATTCTGCCATTTCTGGGAAATGGAACTTTACTCTTGAATTCCCTGAAGTATATATTCTATTTATTCAGCCTGAAATTATAAACCTTTTTCTTCTTAGATATCTCCTTAATGAGAAAAAAAAATCTTTGACTGTATATTTAAAAGGGACAATAAATGTAGTGTTGCACTGAGTAACTTCATAAGAACTTTCCTTCTTAGCAAAGTTATCTGCATTCTGACAGAAAATATTGGTAAATTTTTCTAATAAGAGTAAGAGTTAAGAAACATCTATTTTGTACCTTAGGCTAATAAGGGTCAAGAGAATATTATTTAAGAAAAATGTGTAAAGATGCTTTCAGATTGCTGTGCAAAATTGTGGTTCACGCTCATATTTTCTATGTAATCAAAACTCAGCTACTAGTATGAATTATCCCAGAAAAATAACAACTGTGTTTTAGTATACAAACCTGTGACCCTGCCGAAGACCAAGCTAGAGGATAGTTCACTCAGTCATCTCTCTTTTCCAATGACTCTTGAAAATCAGCTCAAAACTACCCTTGGATTTTAGCCTGACCTCTGATTCTTCCTATTTTCATGCTCCAAATATAATGTATAATTGACATAGAATTACCGAGTTCTTCTAGAACTGATAACGGCTTGCATTCCTAACCATAATCTACAGTATGACAAGATTTGTGAGCTAAGGGTCCCCAAGTGTCTTAGGAAGTTCTTCCACCTCAATGAAATCATGCTTTCCTTACTTTTTTTTCTTGAGATATAGGGCACTAGAACCCTCAAAAATCCCTCCCAACCCTTTAGGTGTATCCCTTCATAGTACTTGAACTATTGAATGATGGCCAGATTGAGATACACAGAATTTACTGGCAAACTTTCACTTTGAAGTATTTCATAACTATGTGAATGGTCCAAAAATACTGATAGAGTTAATTAAAGTGAGTATTATGTGCCACAAAGTGAGTACAGCCTTATGTTTAATAAAAGCAGTACAAACTTAGTCTACTCAGAGCCAAGTTACCTAGAAAATGTTCATGATGTCATTCAGCAAGGAACAGATTGTTGACTTTAAATACTGTGGATGCTAAATTACATACGTGAATAAATCACACAACACATTTGCTGGCAGAATTTTCTTTTAAAACCATTAAAATTCCATGAGAGTCAATGTTCACAATGAGGATTTCCACATCTTCTCCTCCATCTCTACAAAATATCTATCTTGTTTTCTTTCTCTCATCTCCTCTCTTCCCCTTTCTTCTGTTCCCTTATCTCTCCATATTTCTTCACTCTCATTATGTTGCAAGTTTTTCTTGTATTATTTTTCATTTGACTTTCATTTAAAAGCTCTATCTTTCATGATAAAATCAGGAACAAGAAAAGGATGCCCACTATCACCACTCCTGTTCAATATTGTTCTGGAAACATTAGCTACAGCAATTAGAAAAGAGAAAGAAATACAAGGAATAAAGATAGAAAAGGAAGACGTTAAACTGTCATTATTTGCTGATGAAATGATACTTTACATAGAAGACCCAAAAAACTCAGCCAAAAGACTTCTAGACTGAATTGACAGATTCAGTAGAGTAGCTGGATATAAGTCAACACTAAAAAAAAAATAGCCTTTTTATACATAAATAACAGACTCACTGAGAGAGGTAGGGAAACAATTCCTTTTACAATAACAACCAATAAAAAAGAATTATCTAGGACTCAATCTAACAAAGGAAGCAAAAGACCTCTACACTGAAAACTACAGCACTCTGAAAAAGGAGATGGAGGAGGATATAAGAAAATGGAAAGACATCCCTTGTTCCTGGGTAGGAAGAACCAATAGAGTGAAAATGGCCATACTTCCAAAACTACTATATAGATTTAATGCAATGCCAATTGAAATTCCAACAATATACTTCACAGAACTAG
>NW_004624757.1:20560712-20687236 GCF_000247695.1 Heterocephalus glaber | reverse complement strand
GAAGAGATGCAGATAGAGACTAGGCTGGAGCTCATCAGTGGGTTGGGAAGGAAGAGTCACTGAGATCAAAGGAGAGAAGGGTGTGTTTCCAGAAGAAGCACATACAACTATGTACAGTACACAGTACTTGATAGTGTGATAAATGACTGTTACTGTTTTATGTACTTATCATAACATGCTGTGCTTTTCATCCTTTAAAGCATAATCCTACTTATATAAAAGAGTTTACTGTAAAACAGTGTGCTGCTATGCCAATGTTAGCCTCATGTATCTAGTGTTTAACTGCGTATTTGGATAATATCAAGGGGCCATCACAGATGATTGATGTATGCCTTCTCAGTTTGCACTTAGAAGTTGGCACTCTGTGTGGTACTTTGTGATACACATGGATGAAATTGCCTAATAGCATATTTCTCAGATTGTATTTCCATCACATGTCACATGACTGTATTGAAATTCAAGTCAAAAAAAATTTGGCCTATGTGGTGTCTACTAGTTAATTAAGATTTTTTTTCCAGACCACTATTTGTTCAATATTAGTTTTGAAAATCTTTCTAAAACAAATCACATCCTTTGACGTCTTGTTAACGCTTGAGATGTTTTTTAAAATTATATGGAAAACTGTTTAAGTACTTTTCAGTTTTGCTTTGGTTGAGTTCTATTATATTTGAATATTAGTATAGATTTTTCCCTTGCCTTGCTTTTCTTTGAATAATTTTAATTTTTGTGTATGTGTGTGTTTAATGGATGATAATAAAGTTATACATTTAAAAAATAAAAATAAAAATAAAAGCTCTGTCTGTGGATGCTGTTCTGGTGCCACAGGTGTGGCTCTTGGTTACTGGACTATCAGCTCTAACACAGGGGCCTCGTCTTCTTATCCCCTCATCCACATTACCTTGAGCATGGCCTACAAACTAGCAGGTGCTGAAGAAACACTTTCCAAAGAGAATAAAGGAAGTAGGTGTGGGAACAAAGGAAAATAAATGGAGGAAAGAAGAAAATAAGAAAATGTAGTTGTGAGTTACAAAAAATTTATGATCAAATGCCTTAAAATAGTTATGTATTTTTAGAAGATTGGGTCTAAAGATCTATTGGGACATAGCTTAAAATGGTGTCAGAAAAAGAGGAGAGAGAAGGGAAACTCTATGTTCTAATGGTTAAAGGCGTTACATATGTATCAGTAAATGTCTTCCTGGTTGGCTTTTGATTTAAAGATGAAAACGCTCTACACATTTCTCCAGCTGTGTTCCTTCCTCAGACAGGGACCTGCGGTATAGAGAGCAGCTGTTTCCTCACTTGCAGTTTTATTTGCATCACTAAGAAAGAGCAGCCTGGCCCATGAATAAAACATGCTCTTTTACTACACCTTCCCAGGAGGTGACTTCCACCTAAACTTTTCCCTTCTCTTTTCTTTTTTTTTTTAGATCAGTAGAAGGAGTTAGTGAGGCAATTACAAAATATTTCCAATAATTCACTCTTTGTCATACAGATAATCTGAGATAATAGGATTTCATTAAACATTTGAACACATTGACAATATTTTTCACTATGCCATCATTATTCTAATAACAGTTCTCATTAATCCTACTTCCTCATCTTGAAATATAAATAGTGTATCTTTAAAAATATAAATTATGTCAAGTATAAAAAATAGTGTATTGGTACTTTATATGTGCCTTCATTTACAGTTACAGAGAAAAAATTTACAAGCAGCTTAAAACCAACAAAATCACAATTTAGTGATTATATGTAATACAGTATTAATACATAATGTCTTTAAAAGGGAATAGACATTCATATTATTGACGGAGCTTACATTTTGATATGTTAGCTCAATATGTCTTCCAGTTCAAAGCCACATGTGTTCATTTATCTCCTATATGAAAATATGTAAAATATGTGTTTATAAAAGATGTAACTCAGAAAAGGGTAAGTTGTTACTAGAGAGAAAATCTTTCTGCTCCTAAACTATTTATTTTGTATTTCTTGTGTAAGAAAAAACATACAATATTTAACCTTTTGTGTTTGATTTATTTCACTTAGCATGACAGTCGCAAGGTGCATTCATTTTCCTATTACTGAAAATAAAAGATAGATTGTAGGAAACAGGGGCATGGACTTTTGCATGGGCGGGGGGGGGGGGGGGTGGGAGAGGGTTAGAAAGGGTCAAGATGTGTATGAATGTGCACTGATTTCCCATGATGAATACATTTATATGCATCACAAATAAACTAATATCAAAACCAAACTAATATAAAAGGAAAATAAAATTTTTTTGCAAAGACTTTGAAAATAGTAAACCTTTGAGTACTGAAGTTTAAAAAACCATAAAGTTTCCTTTTATTTTTATTTGCTCTTTCTTAGTTTAAGACCTTGGAGTTGATGCTTCCTTGGAAGTTTAAAATTTTTTTGTTCTACATCTTATTTTAATCATCTGCAAACGCTTCTCTCTCCACCTAATGGGAACTCAGATGTGAAATTTATGAAGATTTATAGCACAAGGTTCATTTACAAGTTTGAGAAATTCCCTTCATCTGAGATAATTTTGTCACCACATAAGATCATCATATTAGCTCATTATTCTCTTGCTCTAATTGTATTTATGTGCATGATTTTTTCCTTAAGTAATTGCTTCATAATTTTTCTGAGCTCCAGAAAGTGAAATCATTCTTTTTTAAAAAACTGAATCATTTACATATGTTATTACGCTCTAAGTAAAGGCAGAGAGCAGACCAGCTACTTAATTTTCCAAGCATGGCAAAAAAAAAAAGAAAATACAGGTCCCTTTGCTTAAAAATTATTGAATATTTCAGGACAGTGACAGTGGAGCACCAAATCAAGCACAGGCTCAGGGTGTGCCCACAGATGACCCACACCTGAAACCAGCCTAGCAGAGAGTGAAAAGAAGGAAAGGAAAAATATTGGAGAGGCATGGCCATATCATGCAGCTCTCTGGGAGACCACAGGAAGTCATTAAATAATTGATGCATCTCTATATAGATGGGTGTTGTATTCACAAATTATATTATGGAACTGTGGAACTTTAAATTGATTTATGAAGTGTTATTTCAATTTTCCATTAGGATTCCATCATGGTCTGGCAGTTGTCCAGTACATCTCAGTTGCTTGGCTAGTCAGGCTGAAACGTTTTGGGAGAAGAAGAGAAGATAATGTATCATTTCGGGAGAACATCTGAGCTGAGATTCAGGGTACAATTCCATGTAGAAGGAATAAACAGATCTAATAAAATAAGGTAATGAACATGAGATAATAAAATTAAGATTAGTCTTAAAATACAAAATGCATCCTCTGTGAATTCTTTGCACATGTCCATTTTATTCTAGGCCCTATTCGCAGTGTTTTTGGTACTATCATGAACAAAAGCAATTCACCTTGGGAAACAGACAGGCAGTTAACAAATAAATAAGGAATACTTGTCTTCCAGGTAGTGGAAGTGTTATGGAGAAACATAAAGTGGAGAAGAAAGAAAAACAATTCTGAAGTTTATTAATTGCTCTTTTACCTAAGTATGAAGGAGGTGATCATAGAATTTGCTGAACCAGAGCCCCAAAGAAAAAAAAAGCAGTTATGTGGAAGCAAAACTAGTAGAATAGAAAGTTCGAAAGTTCTGAAGGAGGAGTGTACCTGGCTTGCTGTAGAAGAAACTAAGAGACTTTGTTTGATAGCTAGAATATTAAGATCCAAAAATGCTGGTTGTGCTGGTGCTCACCTGTAATCCCAACACTCTGAAGGCTGATCACAAGTTTCAGGCCAACTCGGGCACCTTAGCAAGACTTTGTCTACAAAACAAAACAACAAAACAAAACAAGAACAAAGGGCTGGGTATGTGTTTCAGTGTGAGACTCTGGGTTCAGTCTTCAGTACTAGAAGGCCGTTTAGGGATGGACTAGGTGACAAGATCAGAAGACTAATGGCAGCAAATAATTTGTGATCTTGTAGGCCTTTAACAATTTTGCTGCTTCTGAGATTGTGAAGTGAAGAAAACAGAGGATTTGGGGAAGATGATGGAGAAAACTAACACAATTTAATAAAGATTGCCCCAGCAGTTTTCCTGTCCTTGAGTAGACTGTAGGAAGAGAGGGGCAGAAGAGAACACAGCTAAGAGACCAGCACTTTGGGTTGTTTTTTTTATTCCAATAATTTAGATAAATATCACACACTGTATTCCCATTCTCTTACTGTTTTTCTTAGTGATGGCAACTTGGATTTTCAGCTCAGCCATCTTTCCTTCCTTCCTTCCTTCCTTCCTTCCTTCCTTCCTTCCTTCCTTTCTTTCTTTTCCTTTTTATTTTTTTGTACTGGGGATTGAACTCAGGACCTTGGGCTTTTGAGGCAGGCATGGTTCCACTGAGCTAAATCCCCACCCCTATCTTCACTTTCTTCCTGAGGAATGTCAGGTCTTAGAATGCGGTACCTCCACCCAGCCAAGTTTATATGCCACGACTATTGTGTATTTTAATTCTATTTTTATCCAGAAGACAGTTGCTATTTTATATTATCAATGGTCGTCATTGTTCTTTCTTCCATATTGCAACAGACCTCAGTCTGATCATCTTCCTCCATCCCAGAAATTCCTCCATTGGAATTCCCCTTAGGGAGGGACAAAGTCTTAGTGTTTGTATTTGTGTGTCCTGAACTACATAGCGAGACCAGCACTTTGAATCAAGAAAAGAAATGGGGCCTTGGATTAGAGAAGTAGTTGTAGAAATATGCACAGCAATATAGTTCTGGATTAGAATTTTAAAGCAACAATTTTTTCATATGAGATATGAAAGAAAAAGAATCTAAGATGGGGCTGGGGATTTAGCTCAGTGGTGCTGACAACCTGCCTCACAAGCGCAAGGTCCTGAGTTCGATCCCTGGTACAAAAAAAAAACAAACAAAAAACTAAGATGACTTAGAGAATTTTAACTGAGCATGCAGTAGTATATAATTACCCTGAGGTTGATATAAATTAGATATTCAGCTTAGGAATTTGAAAGTTGAGATTTAGAATAGGCATGTCAAGATTCAGGATAGACATTTGAATATGTCAATCAGGAATCTAAGGGACATGGTTGAGACTGGCATCAAAAATTTAGGATTCATCAATATAGTAAAGGTGAGGGAAAAATATGGTGAATGCTTAAATTTTTAAAAACCTATTACAGTAACACGTTATTGTCAAGAATAATGGGATAAGTCTCTTTGAAGTGAAGAGGAATATTTTGAGTGTTTTCAGGGGGATAAAGAATGGCAATGTGTGTTTTACCATAATAAAAATTTTAAGCATTCTCTGTATTTTTTGACCAATCTTTGTTGATCAACTGTTCATAGCAATTCCTGTCAAATAAAAACATTACAGTTTGTTTTCATTCACTTTATTCACCAGATCTGGTACTGTGTCTCTTCCCTAGAGTCAAAATGATCATGAAAGATGGATGTCACGACTAGATTCAGGCCCTGTAGACGGCCACAGCAGCATAACTAAAGACACTTATGTATGGGGACTTCCAGAAGCTTCAGAAGGTGGCAACCATAATGGGATAAGTATGTTCACAGCAAGAGTGAAGAATTGAAGGCAGATTAAGGTAATGTGTCCTCTACTATAATTTGTATTAGTACATGTCTGCAGTACATAATGATTATATTCCTCATGGGGAGTTGGCACATGTACGTAACACACCTCGATTCTGTTCCATTCTCTTCCCCACCCCTCCCTCCTCTCTCCATCTCTTGGTCCCCTTCTTATTATAATTTTTTAAAAATGTTTTATAACATGCAGTATATTTTTTTAGTCTCACCTTGTATTTAAAACTATGAGACTAAAGTCCATCTACAGGTAGATTTAGGCAGAGAACATTCTTTTATTGAGATGTCACGGAATTAAAGAGGGACAGGCAAAGTTAGTTGAGAAAGTGAGACTAATTAAAGAATCACTGGGAGAGGGATATGGGTGCCAGTTTAAAGAGGTCAGGGATTGGGTTCAGGATAAGAAAGACAGATAAGCAAGCAGGTCAAATACTGTAGGGAATCCAGAGGGTTGCAAATTGACCACTGGACTTAATAGCACAGAGACACTGCAAATGGAAGGATTAGCTTTTACGGTGGAGTGTAAGGAAATGTGACTGAAGTGGTTTGGAAGATGGCAGAAGAAGGGAAAATGGAAAGGTCTAGTATAATTGGAGCGAGAAATGAGATCACAGTGGCAGCTACCAAAGATACAGGATGAAGAGGATATTTGAGAGATCCCTAAATTACAAAATTCATCCTGAATGTTGGAGACTATGAAAACTTGGTGGGAGTTTCTTTTTTTTCCGATTTCATAGTTTTTTGGGGGGGGTATTTTTTCTTTGGTACCGGGGATCGAACTCAGGTCCTTGCACTTGCGTAGCAGGTGATGAAACCACTGAGCTAAATCCCCAGCCCTCATAGCTTTTTTTTTTTATTATTAATCAAGTAGATCACAAATAATAAGTCTCAATATTGTATATTGTAATATTGAGATATAATTAAGACATCTTTAATGTTCTCCTCACCTGACTAAACGTTAGAGAAGTTTCTTCCTCTCCCTTTCTTTAGAGTACTTACTAGAAAGAACCTGAAATTATTATTATTATTTTTATCATCATCATCATCATTATTATTATTATTGGTACCGGGGATCGAACTCGGGCTCTTGCGCTTGCGCAGCAGGCAGCGAAGCCACTGAGCTAAATCCCTGGCCCAGAACCTGAAATTATACCTGGAATGATAAATGTGTTCTCTGGCTCTTTCAGATGTATATTTTCTTCCAGATTCTTACCAGTTTTGCAACCTAGGAATGCACCCAAGAGCCATCTGTCCTTTTTGTTATTGTAATCATCAAGAAAGACAAGGTCTCTATCTCTGAGTCTCTGAAAGAAGAGGGGGACTACCTTCCATAAGCACATTGCTTAGCAAGCATAGATGGTCTAATAGTACTTGCCAGCCTCCAAACAATGTACATCAGGATTGTTTTCACTTGTTCACCCTAGAAGTTGCTTCAGTGGAATTGAATTCTATTTCCCTCTCCTTGTGCTATAATTGGTCTTGATTCCTTTTGTATAAACAGAGCTTATCTTGCCTGTTAAAGCTATCCCATTTAACCTTTCTTTTATACATATTTCCCCTGACTTTCAGATTTTAGCCTTTTCTAGTTACTTTTCTAGGAAAAAAAAAGAGATATAATAACCCAAAGAGGACTCTTCATCTCCCATTTCCTACTACATCCTCTGCCCAAACTGACAGCTCCATTTGCACTACAGATTGCTTAGTCTCAAACCTGAGAAACTATCAGAGACAAACATTCTCTCATAGTTCATTTTCTCATATTTCACATTCCATTCATCAGCAAATGGACTTGGCTGTTTTAAAATGATTTCTAATTCAGATTTTCTCTGCATATTCACACCATCACAGGAGCTCGAGTTTCCATTGTTTGCCTTCTAAACCCTGATTCAGCATGTCACTCCTCCTTAGAAAGGCCCCAGTCATCATCTCTGGAGGTGCTCTCTATTGTCTTGAAGTCTGACATCTGCTCACTGTCCTGTCAGGCACTAGTGTTGCTGATCCACAGACATACCAAGCTCTCCACTGCCCAGTGCTTGTCTTCCTCAGCTGTTCCAAAGACGAAGACCTGCACTTTCAGTTCCCTAGTTTCAGCTCCAAATGCCTTGCCTAAAAATCTGCCAAACAGCACCCTTGTTTGCACTGCTGGGCATTAGATTGTGTATACTCATGTATTTGCTGGTGTATCCTGTTTTCCTCACTGTATTATAGTGTTTCATGATCTTTGTCTAATTTATTCATTGTTCTCACACCTAAAATAGTACTTGACAAATTAGAGGTAGTGAATGAATATTTATAAAATGAATAACTTAAATAACAGCTGGATTTGATTTAGTTCCTTCTAAATAGAAAGTATTGTCCAGGAATATTTCTCGGTCTGAATTAGATACTATATTGGCTACTGGTTTTCAAAGTGAAGGATTTGGATAAATATACTTACAAATATATATCAAAATTATCATTTTAATGTTATTAAATAATAACCAGTGTTATAAATTTGAATCCCAATTTATTATTTTTATTGTTAGGTAGGCACCATACTCTTTGAAATAACCTCTACATTAACAATCTGTCATGGAAAAATAAAAAATGTTTCCTAAGATTTTTGGATTTGTCCATTAAATATTTCTTTTAGTGAAATATAATCTCTCTCTATATTTAAATATGATTAATCTCCATGAAAAGAATTTAAAGAGAAAAAATAATTATTAAGCTATAGGTTTTATTGCAAAAATCAGTGTACATTTTAATACCCGTCTTCTCATCTCCAAAGGTAATGACAAATGAATGTGTTTTGAATTACCAAGTACTCTCATTGTAAAAATAAAATATGGATACAGAAGAGTAATATAATATGTCTATGGATGTGATACATAAAGCCCATACTGCTGTGTAGTATACAAATATTACTATTCATCTTTGGCTCAAGTGATATATATTACTTTCTTTGATCTTTCCAGCATGGTAAAAATTGCATTATAGCACCTCAACTTTCCAGTGCTTACTTTTTGAATATCAGAATCACTAGTAAGGTAATAAAATATGAAACATATGGTGTCTAACTAGTATGCCTCAGTAAAACAAACCAAGATGGTGGGCACATTGACTCAGAATTTATGGAATTTAAGTAATGTCCTTCCATATAGATAGTAGCAAGTGGAAACAAATCAACATTCCAAGAAATACTGCTTCCATAAACATAGTCCCAAAAGAACTCAAAAAAAGATTTTACATGTAAAATTGGAGAAATTGCACTAGTTGCATATAACATTTGATTTGCCAATATGTTTGTAAGGGAAATTTTTCTTTTTTCAATTAATAAATGTTTTGCAGTACATAATGATTAGATTTATTGTGGGGGAGTTTGTACATGTATCTAACACATCTTAATTTTTTGTAATTTCCATTCCCTCCCATCCCTCAATGCTCCCTCCAACTGATGTTCCCCTTCCCATTTGCAAAAGCTCTATTTCCATTTTTTCCTCAATTCTCATTTTTTTCAACTCTTTTATCTTCCTGCTCTTTCCCCTTTCTGTTTTCTTACTCTTCTGTTTTCTTCCTTTCAGGTCTGAGTAACATCTTTACAAACATCCTTCCCATCTTCACAGCCTGGCTATTTTTGGTGTTATCTACTAAAAGTGGTATCAGTTTTCAAGCTATTTTTTTCTTTGCATTTACAAACAACAAGGAAAATGTGCACTATGCATATATTAAATTATAAATGAATGTTATTTACATTTGGTCTTGATGAGTATTGTCCGATATACAATTCTAGAATGAGGCTTTTTACATTACTTTTTAAAGCAGTATGTCAAAATTGGAAGTAGCATTTAATAACTAGCCTTAAGATCAAGCATTCATAAACATGCTCCATTCAGCATTAAAAGCTTAAGATGTAATCGAGCTAGGGCAAGTAATGGCTGAAGGGAACTAGCTGAAGAGTTATAAGGCTGGAAGATACAAACACACTCACAAATACATTGTAACTCTATTATGATGTCCTCTTCTACATCATTTTACTCTTGTACTATCAGAGTAAATCTCACAAGACTTTGTGACTAGAATACAATAGAACTGATTTATGTTAAATATACATGGCCTCTTTTGAGATATATTATAAAATGTAAATTATTCATGATAAAAATTAAGTTGAATTTGGGATAGAAGGGTGTTTCTGGTACAAGATCATAGAATCATATACAGAAAAGACAAAATGCTTGTCTGATGATTCATTAATTTTCCTATGCTTTGAGTATTCTGTGAGACCAATGTGCCCTATAAATATATTATAATGAACTTAATGTATAAAAAATTAAGCTACAGGGCCGGGGATTTAGCTCAGTGGTTCCGGCGCCTGCCTTGCAAGTGCAAGGTCCCGAGTTCAATCCCCGGTACCAAAAAAAAACAAAAACAAAAACAAAAATTAAGCTACAGTGCAACTTTCTGAAAATTTTTGGGAAAAGAAGAAACAGATTTTAATTGGGACCATAAACCCAACAACATCCTAATTGATTATAACTGAAAAGGGAAGAGAATGGTTATAGAAAACAAAAGAAATAACTTTCATTTTATAGTCAGTTAGTGAAAAATATTTTTTGATATTACACTCTCTCTGACTAAAAGACAATTATAATTTACAATGAATTTCATAACAAATTTTAAAAATTATCTTATTTCTTTTTTTTAATTCCCTTTTAAGTAATGAATGTAATAGAATGTTTGCAAGTCCTCCGACTATGGTTGATTTCTACATATTAAATGTTTTTCTGTAATTAATATGGTTTTTTCTCTGTAACTCAAAATGAATCTTTTCTTTAAATTTGTAATATTTTAATTTGGAAAGCTGAGACTTAAGCCAGGAATATATATTTTAAAAATAAATATAGAATATATTTGTAAAGATATGTCTTATCAGTAACTGCTTATTTATCTACATAATTTCATCAGAGATATTAGATGACCCCATGCCACTTAGCAAAAACATTTGTATTTAAAGCCTATTTCTGCATGTACATTTACTTTTTAACCTACTTTCTAAATGTAACCTCAGCCTCAATATTAATAATATTAGAAGCCTGATATATTAGTATTATATTTGGTAAATGGTAAAAATGATATCACCTAAAATGGTGATCTACATACAATTCCTGTCTTATACTGACTAGCTTAAATTCATTTTAAGCAAAGATTTATAATCATCACTTGGTAACTAGAGGACTTGATTTTTTTTTAATAAGAAAATGCAAAAGACACAAATGCAAACACAGGGACAAGTTGAAGCAAATACTAAATTATATGGATCGACATACACTAACTTACTAATTACAGAATAAAAATAGGGAACATGGGCTGTACCGTCACATGGGATTAAAAACTATCTGCTAAACGAAGATAATATTGATTCTTGAGGAAAATAAACATGGAGTAACTGTTTTAAATATCTGATATCCTACAGAAGTTTCTTTTCTCTTACAGGTATGTGGTGTCTGAGAACTCAGTTGTTCCAAATTCTCTGGGAGTCTTGAGTTCAAACTTGCCCACCCTTCCTCCTCATTCATTTGCCCTCTCTCCATTTTCCTTTCAGCCCTTTCTCCCTCTTTCTGTTCCTTCTTCTCTCCCTTTCTCCCTCCTTTCCTTCCCCTTTTCTTTATTTGCTTCCTTCTTTCTCTTTTTTTAAATAAATATTTGAGTGCACACTATGTTCTAGAATTGTGCTGAAGAACAACTATTAAGCAAAATAATTATAATATATACACTTAGAGAAGGTAGATCAGATAGAGTCAATTGTCATTTTAGCCACCCTTCTGCTTCAAAATCATAAAATAGGGCCTTCTTTTTCTTCCCTTTGTATTTCTCTTGTTATATTGAAATATAGGGTAGTTCATCTCTACTGACAAATGAATTACAGTAGGTGAATGTAATCCTTGTAATTTTGATTTAGTGTGGTGGGAGATAAGTGGGAAGCTGGACATTAGGAAAAAGTGAAGGAACTAATAATGCCTAAAGTATTTTTTAAATCATTTCAATTTACATACAACGGTTTGTGAAAATATTAAGTATTCAGTTCAATAATTTTGACAATTGCACCTACCAGTGAAGCAATACATGGATCAAATTACAAAACTAATGCAACTTTAAAGTAATCCAAAAGTCAAAACACAGGAGCTTTTGCAATATTTAAAACTTATCTTTTCGAAGGTCTACATGCTTCATGCTAAACTGTAAAGAATTTTTATTGATAATTAATAAATTACAAACACAAATTCTCTTAACCAGAAGGGAATTTTAAATTCCAACAAATTTCTAACTAAGTATATGGAATTTTTTTTTAAGTTCTTATGATAAATTCTACAATATAAGTATGAAACCTATGCCCCAGGGCTACATCCTTAAGGCCTCTATGAATCAAAGTCATTCCCTCACATTAAAATCTCATATATCTATTACATACCCATAAACACAAATTGCTATGCATTTGTCTCCAAGAAAGATTTGTCTCATTTTATTGGACTCAGTTTGCATAATACATTTTGCAGTCTCATTAAGGAAGGCTTAGAGAACTAGAGTCATCTTAGTAGGGTTTGAAATTATGGCATTTACTAAAAGAAATGGCAGGTTTTGAACTAATGAGGCATAAAATATCATTCAGAACCTTTTTTCTCACTTTACTTTGTACGTATAGGTTGGCATAAAATAAGGGGCTTCATTGAAGTGATTTTTAAATTGTTTTTGTAGAGTTTTTATTTTTTCTCCTCTAGAAAATGAGTTAAGTGGAAGAAACACCAAGACCTAATCTAATGCTTTTTATAATTTTCTACTCTTCCCATTAACATAAAGGTTTATACTGGTGAGGCTTTCTGAGACTGCAACAACGCAGCTATGCCTAGTCCATTACTATACATTATCTAGAATAACGTACAAAATATTTTACTTTTTAAAAAATGTCTCTTAGTTGTCTACACCCAAAAAGTGAAAATGTTGTACTCTCAAAATATCATATTATCAGTAAAAGTAATGCACTTTAAGATATTTCAGGTTATTTAAGGGAAAGCTATTTACCTCACTGCCTTACTCTATCCAAAAGGCTTATGGACTCTTTCCAAGCTTTAGTGCTACCATCTATAGTACAGTTCATTTTGGATATTTTTAATTTCTCTTTAAAAATTAAAAATTTTAAATTCTTTGACAGAAGAAACCACCATACAAACTGTGCTTGGAATCTGTGCATATTACTCTCTTTGCAGTAATAAGAAATTCATTAGAGGTGTGATTTCTACACACCTTCTACAGAGGAGCTGTTTCTACGCAATAACTAATGGTTACTCTCCAAAGACAAACACACAAGACACAGACACATAGACACTCACGCACACACATCCAATGAGGGCCATACAACTTAATATTTTCATTAAAAGTTTAAAAAATAATGGCACTGAATCATTATTTATGCAGTGTCCTCATACCCTGTTGGCCTTTGTATATGACTATAGTTAGGTGATAAACATTAATAAGTTTAAGAAAGTTAAACTTCCAATTGAAAAAAATACACATTTAAAAGTTTAAAGGATCATGAATGAAATAGTTGCAAAATATGCAATACATAAAAAATTCATTATTATACAAATAGTTTTTAAAGTTAGTAAGTAAAAATTGAGTAAGGGAAGAAAAATGAACGAAATACTTAGTTTAGCAGTTCATAAGAATAAATCAATAAATAATACTCATGATTTAAGAAAGGAGGATTAAAATATCTTTCAAATATCTTATTCTAACATACTGGCAAAAGGTAAACTCAGGCATGATGTTGTGAAATTATTTTGGATGCAAATATTACAGAAAGTAATTCAATAATTATTCTCAATATATAAAATATATAATTTCTTTGAGTAGGAATTTCTTGATTAAAATGTATTTCTGGAAAATATTGCCAAGATATATGATCTAACATATTTATTGCAACTTTGTTGATAATGGCAAGCTTTTAAAATAATTAAAAAATAAATATATGCTCATATCTGTTTGGAAAATAAATACTGGTGTACAATGGACTAAAATGTATAGAAGGAAATGCATCTATTTAAGTTGATATGAAATAAAATTTTGAAGTAATACTAAAAAGAAATATCTGACTCCCTTTTTATGTACATTCATATACATTCTGTATACCTTCAACATATATGTGAATTTGTATATAATCTATAAATACATATCCAATTAAATTTATATGCACTATGGCATACACAAATGTAAATATATACAGAAAATTTAGGAATAAATACCTAAATTTTGGGAAAATGGGAGTGGTTATGATACAGTGAAGAAAACTTTATATTACCTCAAATTTTTAAACATTAGTATGTGTTATTGTATCAGAAAACAACCAAAAAACTAAGAGTACCGAATGTCTTGGATAACATTAACAAGTTCATTGAATAATTTAGTAGCAAATCAAATACAACAGAATGCCATGATTTTATATTAGATAAGGAACTGAAGGGTTAAAAGACAAATAAAGGGATAATTAGCTAAAGAAAATTTTCCTTATAGGCAGTAGAAATCCACTATGAATTAGATTCATTAGATAAGATAAATCATCTGAACCTCCTCCAAAGCTCAGCGATCCATTGACAAACCTGAATGCAACATTTCATGGGGAAAGTTCACTTATCTTCTGAAGTAAAAATTATTTTAAAATTCGAATCCACAATTATCACTACAGCTGATCTGAAAATTATACTCTTATTGGCTTACAAACTATATATCAATTCTTATAAGGATTTTAAAAATTTAAGTCATTTTTAGACTATCTTAATTTACCTATGAGGACATACTGAAATTATTCTATTCTTCCTATATTTTGCTTTGTTCTGGTTTTGCTTGTAATTACATTCCAAATCTTTATGATTTCTCCTTTTACCAGAAGAATAGCAAATATTGACAGGTAATTTTCAGGTCTTTTTAAATCTTAAAAACAGAGATTTAACAAAAATTGTTTTTTCAAAAACAGATATGTACTCATTTAAATCTGATAACTGATAATTTATACTTAATTCTCATTCTGTTTCTATTAATACAATACTTAAAGGAAAGACCTCTACATATAGGCTGATGCTAAGATATATTCAAAGACTTTCTTTTTTCTTTTTTTTTTTTTTGGTACCGGGGATTGAACTCGGATCCTTGAGCTTGTGCAGCAGGCGGAGAAACCACTGAGCTAAATCCCCAGCTCAAAGACTTTCTTTTAAGGTAAAGATGATTGTCAATAGTTTGCTTTTTTCTCTGATGATAAAAGACTTCTGTTTTTATGTCATTGAATGAAAAATTTGACATAATTTGAGATAATACACATAACTTTGAGCCGTCACTATTATTTTGGTTGCCAGGGGACTTTCAAAAACAAACTCCACATCCTACAGAAAAACAGAAGAACATAAAACAATGTTCTGTAAAATGCCAGTAGCCTTATTCTCTTTTTGTATAAAAATCCTTGGGAAAGAATAGTTTGGAGGGCATGCATTTCATTGAATAAATTTCTATGCATCCAGTGTACAAATTTAAACTCGTAAGCATATGATTCTTACAAATGAAATTCCTTCCTTCAGAGTTAAAGCCACAAAAATTTTAAAAAGAAATTTTTAGAAGTTTTTGTTGTTTTTTTATCTACAAAAACTTTTCTTTATTTTACAGATGATCATCAAAAGTAATTCCAAATCCTTTCAGAGATATTTTTAAATTAAATATCTATCTTTGTAAAGGAAATAATGTAAAATGTGCTTCTTTCCGGGTTTTATAAAATACATATATGGGCTGGGGATTTAGCCCAGCGGTTCTGCCACCTGCCTTGCAAGCGCAAGGTCCTGAGTTCAATCCCCGGTACAAAAAAACCCCACAAAAACCAAAAATATATATAAAGTACATATAAATACATATAAAGTTAAAAATTAAGAAGATTGGAACAGAGCAATGTTTCAAATAATATTCATGGCCCCATATTTAATGATAACATTATTAATGACTAATTCTCTTTTAAACTCTTTGTACAAAAAAACCAAATATTTCATTATATATATGAAATATTTGTATATAATCAGTAGTCTTTTATTTTATGAGGTTTTTCTCTAAATATTGCTTTCCATAGGAGTTAATTTTTATATTATCAAATATAATTCCATTTTAAGCACAGTTTGCTTTTTGTTGGTACATTATCAGCAAAGTTATGCAAAACTATATTCTTGAATAGTCAGTAGTTTTCTCCTTTTCTCTAATGGGAACCCATGTGTTAGAATAGTATATCTATGAGGACTTTCAACAATATTGAGATGCAATTGTGTTACTAATTAATATCTATGTGCAAACAGGAGGGCTCACTCACTCTTCTCATAGAATTTTAAATTTTATTTTGCTGCTAATAAAAATTAAAATAAAAGTCATTTACCAGGTTTAAAGAATGTCATAGTGATACAGAGTAGACTGGCCATTCAGCCTGGTACTCCCAGATCACTATCATGAATCGGGAGTGGCATTTATTGTCATCTCTATTTTACAGACTGTGAAGTGTGGCACACAGAAGTCAAATATAAAGTCCCGTGTCTCACAGCTATTAAGCTGGAGAACAGAGTCTGAAAACAGGTAATCTGACTCAATAACTCGTTGTCCTAACTAATTATTCTATCCTAATGTTTAATGTTTTTCTTCAAACAATTAAACAATTACCAAGTTCAGAATTTTATGCAAGAAGAGAACAGCTGGAGCTATCCTGAGCCCATATGAAAAAAGAGAGAGCAAACTTTTGAATCTGCTGGAGGTGCTACAGAATGGATGAAGTCTGAGCATGGAGCCCCATTGTAACATGAATGGCTTTTCCACGTGACACAGCAGTGACAGCGCCCTTGCAAGACACCACACAAATGGTGGAGATATGGCCTTGGAGACATGGCCTCCAGAACTGTGAGTCAAATAAACTATAATCACTCAGTCTCAAAGATGTTGTTCTAACAATTTGAAACCAACTAAGGTGGAGAGGTAACAGGAAGGGAATCACTGCAGAAAACTTTCTGAGGCCTTGGGCTTATATTCCTGGCCACTAGAAAAGAAGTAGCTGTGATGTGAGACTTGTAAAGCCTAGTCAGAATCCTCACTAGTAGAGTATCAGGCTGCTTTCTTAAGTCATTGGGACTAGGTTTTGTAAAGGAAAAATGTGAACATGGAGGTTAGGATGAAAACCAAACTGTAGGTGGTTCATTGGTCAACAATTCACCCAGAGCTTAATACTAAGGTCATGGAACTGATTGCAGAAATTGGTTAAGTAAGTACCATATATGGCACTACTCCTTAAATTTGAATTTTTTTCAATAATATATTCTTGGAGGGAAATTTGCAGAACTCAGACTTACATGTAAGCAAAACCACTTGGTGTCAATATAGAACAAATATTGTTTAAAAAGCTATAAGATTGTCAATTATTTCTTATAGAATATATATATATATATGTTCTATATATATATATATTCTATATATATATATCCATGTATATATGTGTATGTGTGTGTTTATATGGATATGAGGGTATATAATGAAATAATTTCCAAACAACATCTCATGGAGATTCAGAGACTCTTCAGAATATGTGCTGGAACTTAGTCTAAAATATTGATAAAGAATTTCATTATGGATACTGCAATGCTACTTCCTAACATACCCTGTTTTTACAAAATACTCCAAAACTTCTTCCTGAGATAGATAGCTCCGATACTGTGAATCAAAACAAAAGAGAACATGTATTTTCTGTTTTAGTGATCAACATTTAGGGCAAGTTAGCCTAGATAGTTCCTCTTCTGAGTGGGCCTTTTATTTCCACACAAAAGTTTTGTATAGAGCTGGAGTCTCTCTTTTCTTTCACCTGGGATTCCTTATACCATTGTACTCCTATAAGATGCTAAGATTTTTAGCTTTTCCCTTGATAGTATATCACTGTAATATCATACCACTGTGCTAGGTACAAGAAAGTCAGGAACCTAATCTCCCAAAAAAGATGATTTGGGGTTTCTTAAATTACTTTCTTTTTGGGCTAGTGATGAAATTAGATTTTGACTTGTCAATGTGGGGTGTCCATTGTTAAGTTCCAGTGAATCGTACTATTTATATTCACAGCTGACTTCCAGCTTTATAAATTATTCTTATAATGGAATTGACATGTGGTGGGTAAACCACAGCTAGTTCATAGTTCCCATGAGTGGGAACTAGTGGTGGATGAATAATGACTCAAAATAAATAACAGCTCCACTTTAATCCACAGTGTCAACATTTTGTCTTACCACACAGAACCAAACAAGCTTATATTAACCAGGTTTGTTTCTCTATTTCTAAGGAGAATGAACTTGTAATGAGCAACAGCAATGCTACAGTGAAAGCGAAATGTGAACCTGCAAGAAAGTGTCATATCCTATACCCAAGTATCCAGCTAATTAGTCCTCCATAACAGAAATATTTCTGTTAGTTTTATTTTCTTTGTTCTCTCTTTCAAAGTCCATTGTGATCTCAGAATTAACATAAAACAATTATTATTAATAAACCTCAGTAAACCCTGTGTAGTCCTCAACATTTCATAAACTAATAGTTATATCTGCTTCTCTTTCCTCAAGACATAGAGTTTATCACGAGCAGTGAAAAACTGCAGGATGGTGTTTTTTGCCTGTTATGTAATTTAATTACATAACATATAACTTAATTATAATACCCAAAAAAGTTTAATCCCATACAATTTATACAACCTATGGATTAACTTAAAATTAAGGACATATTCTAAATAATTGCTAAGTAATTTAAATAGAAAATTTTAAAAAGCCTACTGCCTTATACTTGGGTACATATAGCAAGTACAATTTTTTAACAGATTTTTGCATTTTGGCCTTAAAATTTTCACATTAACAGTAAATATTGTATTTATCTTGTCAATAAATGGAGTTGGTAGCATGGAATTCTCAGCAGAAACCAAGAAAAGACAGACTCATCTCAGTGGGAACTTAATAATGACAAACATCAATATGAGAAATCTACACTATACTACAGGAAGTATCAGGGAATGCCAAGTGCTATTGATTTTAAATATTCTTTTGTTTTGCTAGAATATTTTTCTTTTCTATGATAGAGGCCTCATAATTTAGGTTTTTAACTTCTTTCACTCTAAGTGTATCATGAGTTACCCTGAGTGAAAAGGGCTGTTCTAACTGCTGGTCTCAAAATGCTCTGAGTTAGAATCTGATTAGGAAAGTATACATTGTGAAAACCTTTAACATGCAGAAGCCATGGGAAATATCAAGCTGAAATAGAAACACTCTTGGAGTAAAAGATTGGTTTTATGGTTGACTGAAATTTAGGTGTTCTGCTTTTCAATTATGTTTTATTTTCAAAAAGGAAAGGAAAGGTTAAATATTATTTTCATTAAGATAACAGATCTCAAAAGGGAACATTGATTTTGATGAATGTTAATCAAAGAAAACAAACATATTACTGGAGAAAAAACGAGTCTATACATAATAAAAGTCATCAGTTTTTATTCTTTTATATTCAAAGGAAGATAATCATTAGACTCCTACAGCCAGTTAAACTAATATGGTGAAGGGTTCATTTTTCAAATTATTTTCCTTTTCAAGTAATTAGTAAAATCTAGATTTTCTGGTCCTGAGGTGAGTAGCAGAGTATACAAGAGAAAAGAAACAGAAAGAGAAACACTTATAGTTGATCAACATTTTTCTTCAAAATTTTCTTGCATATAGCAGCACTAAAAGTTATTTTTATGCTCCAATAAATTTTATAATTAAATAGGATAGAATGAAAATAAAGTATTTAAATATTACTCTTTCAACTACATCCACCAATTTAGTTATTTATAGCTAAAACTATATTTCATTTTCTTATAAGAAAAGAAACTCATATAACTACAATACTTAACAATTTACTGAAAAAATTATTATTGGGTAATTGATACAACACATTCTTAGTTTGTATAAATATCTTTAAAAATCCCCCTGGGAAGCAAAATATTACATTTGAAATATAATTTTAATTTAAAAAAGCTGTGAGGTTGTGAGGTGTTTAGGACCTACTGTTGTTTTTTTTTTTTTTTTTGGTACCGAGGATCGAACTCGGGGCCTTGTGCTTGCGCAGCAGGCGGTGAAACCACTGAGCTAAATCCCCGTCCCTGAGGTGTTTAGGATTAAAGGATTTTTGACAGGCTTTTCAAATTTAGTAATTTATAATGTTCATTGTTTATCCCTATCATTAGGCATTTCCAGCCTAAGACCTCATTAATCCCATACTGACCACTACAAAAACTCTTCCTTGGCTCACAGCACGCACTTTCTTTTGTCATGAGAACACAAGTGTCTCAAGTGAGTAGAAATAAAATTGTCTGTGGGACTTTTATAGTCTTAATATAATACTTCTTCATAGAGTGGCCTCAGTCTACCACATTGATCTTTCAGTTTTAGCTCTAGATCCTGAAACTATTTGGTGTTTCACTCAAATAACTAGTTTTGTACTGTTTTGGCACATCCCAAGGCTTAGAACGCCCACTTCTCTCTGAAGTATAGTCTGAAGATTGGTTTTCTGCTAAAATTCATATGTTGAAATCCTAACCTGCAAGGTAATGGTATCAGGTCTTAGGAAGTGGAGCCTTCAAAAGGTGATAAGTGCCCTTGTAAAAGAGGACAGGAGTCAGGTGTGGTGGTGCATGCCTGTAATCTCAGTACTCCGGAAGGCTATGTCAGGGTGATCACAAATTTGAGCCCAGCCTAAGCAACTTATAGACTTAGTGAGACACTGTCAAAAAAAAAATTTAAAAAGGGCTTGAGATGTAGCTCAGTGTGAAGGCCCTGCTTTCAATCCCAGATCTGCAATAAGGCTGGAGCGAGCTCATTCTCCCCTCCACTATGAGAAGGCACAACAAGACATCCCCCCTCTATGAATCAGGCCCATAAATGGCCCTTCCTTAGATATTAAGTCTACTGGAACCTTGATCACAGGCTCCAGAGCTATAAGAAACACACTTCTAGTATCTGTAAGACACTCTGTGATGGCACCTGAATGCACCATGGCACTCTTGCCTACAGAGAACTCAGATCTCTATGCTTTTAAATTTATACATAAACAGAATTTATTTGAACCCCTCCTTCACAAAAAGTGCTCAAACATTTTACTTATGTAACCCATAAATTGTTTTATACATTGGTTTCATTGTTCATCATGAAATTTGATCTTCTAGAGATTCACATAAATATTTCTCAATATTTTATTCATTTTATGAAATATCTCTTTTCCGCTTCTGTCTTCTAGCCCCACAACATGCTTTCTAAAATGATGGCTCATAAATATCTCTCACATAACAGTCATTAAAACAAATGACCATGTGCTGTTTACCCATGTTTAAAAACACTGAAAGTGGATTAGCTTAACAATTTATCATTAACAAGTAATAAAAATTTCTAGTAAGTTCTTTATGTCAATGAAGATTTACATAGGGAACCTATATGGAAGGAGCAGTCACAAAATAGGTATTAGTAGTGACAGTAAAGATAATACCATACAGGGATAGATTATATAGATAAAAGCACGGCTGAGGATAAGCAAAGATGTCTAATACAGAAATAGAGTCATTAATATGTGACCTTCATAAGATATACATACACCCACATGGTAAGTCAAACTCTTAACATTCTTTTAGCACCCTTGCTAAGAAGCAACATATGGAGAGTGCATGTTGACTTATTTTAAATCTTTTAACTAACTGAAAAGTTCAGTGAGTGGAATATCAACTAAATATAAAGCCATCTTGTGTTTATACAGTACTGCATAGAGTGTAAGTAAATATAAAGTTATCCATAATAAATACTGATTTTAAAAAATCAGCTAACAATAGGAAAATATAAAACTCTTCTCCTAATCATTCCTTCCATCTCTCTGCACCATTTGGCTACTAACTAGAATCCTTTCTTTTATATTAACTTCCTCTACCACTGTGTAAAGGAGATATGATCTCAGACTGGGCTTAGACAAAGGTCAAAGTGGTTTACAATTATTTCTGTCATAAAATAGTAATCATCCTTTATATCCTGCCAAGTAAGCAATTATATACAAAATTCTCCATTTGAATTTCAGAAAAGTAATCCACATGTTAAATATTAAAGTTGATTTCTTCTACAGTTTTTGTAATATATAAATTTTAGGTATATATTTATATATAAAATCAGTTATAGCTCTCATCTTTACAGACTTTTTACTTCTCTGTGGTAAGATTAATTTTGATTAGGAAAAATCAAAGTATCCATCTGTTCAAAGTCAATTTCAACTAGCTTTTATGATTCAGAATGACTAATCTTTTTAGATATTTTAAAAACTGGTTTTATTTGTTGCTATCCTCTCATCCTTTACTCTTTACATTAGTATGTTATCTTTTGTAGCAAAGATTCAAGTCATTTTGTTTTGTTAATTAATATTGATAGACAATTCTAAAGTTGAGCCCTAATTATTACTGGTCATCAGTCATGAAGTGGAAATATGCTAGCATCATGTACAGAATGCACTGCAGGTTTGAACCAAGATTCCTAGCCTTAAAGCTAGTAGCATTTTTTTCTGATGTTTTTGTTAATTTAACTTTTTTGTGTGGATACTCAAAACATAAATACAGAGACCTTCTTTGTTATCCAAACAGAGAATATGGAGGTGATGTTGAGAAATTTTGTCTGTAATTTTGGCTGAAAACATTTCTCTCTCTCTTTTGGTTGGAGGAGAGACAAAAGGAAGGGAAGATGAAAAGGACAATGCTTCCCAATTGATTTATCTTTATCTAGAAAGAATGGAATGAAAAGTAATGATAAAAGCTGCACTAGAGAATTATTACTCCCAAATCTCTTTTTATCTCCAGCACACTTTCATGTGCAGCTCTACTTTTTTTCCAGCAAAATAATTCAACCTGGGGAAATTATAGGGCTTCTGATGGTTTCAGGTGAGCACCCTGCCTGTGGCTCAGACGTCCTTTAGGGATGCAGTGTGAAAGGAAGCCATTTCAGTATCATTCTAGTCTATGAGAGGCACCAACTGACGTAATAAAATTGAAGGTAGGAGTGGACCTGATTTGAAAAATAAAATGACAAAACAATTAGATAAAACATACATGTGACTATAGAGGCATCTTCGAGCCAATTTCAAGGAAAAAAAAAAATAAAGAACACCACTTCCAAGAGCTAAAGTTTCTTTTTTGTTCCATTTTCTATTTGTAAAATATTTGTATTAGTATATGTTTGCAGTATATAATGATTACATTTTTCATGGGGAGTTGATACATGTATAGAACACATCTTAAATTCTTTTTTCATTCCATCCCCTTCCTCTCCATCCCAACTCTCTGGACCTCTTCTTGGTCCCCTTTCCTCTTGCAAAACATCTATCTCCCTATTATCTATTTTTTATTTTGCTCTGTATTTATACTTTGGGTTTCTCATATAAGAGAAACCATGTGGTGCTGAAACCTATGTGTCTGATCTATTTTACTTAACATTTTTTTAGGTTTTTTGAGACAGGGTCTCACTTTGTAGTTCAGGATGGCCTCAAAGTGACTATGTAGCCCAGGCTGGCCTCAATGTCAAGGTGACCCTTCTACCTCAGCCTCCTGAGTGCTGGGATTACACACATGGACCACCATGTCCAGTACTTAACATTTTCTTGTTTGGAACATGGTACATCCCTATGTGCTTTCTGAGACACTTAAAAAATGTCAGTGTATGATAGATTAGTACCCTCTTATCTGCAGGAGGCATGTTACAAGGTGCCAGGGGTTACTGGGAATAGGGAATAGCACCAAACCCTATAAATACTGTTTTTTTCCCAATACATACATACCCATGTTAAAGTTTAGTTCATAAATTTGGTACAGTAAAAATTACCAGCAATAACTGCTTCTGAAGTAGAACAATTTTAACTGTAACGAAAGTTACTTTTGAATGTAATATTGCTCTCTCTTGAAGTCTCCAGCAGCAATGGTAATCACCCTTCTGCTTGTGAGAAGGTGACACAGTACAATGCTTAGAGGATAGGATGAAGTGAAGGGAATGATAGAGGCATAGTGTGTGATCCTTGACAACTGCGCAAGTAAAAGACAACTGCCAGGCAACTCATGGATGTGTAGCGTATGCTGGACAAAATAATGTTAAGGCTCCAGGTCGGGAACGACTATCATGCTACTCAGAATGGTGTACCATTTAAAACTTACAAATTTTCCCCCTGCAATTTTCGATGTAATATTTTTGGACAGAGTTGATTCCATGTAATTGAGACCTCAGGATGCAAAACCACAGAAAATGGGGGACTGCCAGGCCTATAACAATAAATTTAACTCTGTAACAATACAGAGAGTTGGCTTTCTGTATTTACGTGTTCTGAATCTTCAATTTACTGTGGACTAAAAATATCTGAAAAAAACCCTGCATCTGTGTTGAATATGTGCACAGGCTTTTGTTTATTATTTCCCATATACAATATGAGAACTACTTGCATGACTTTTATATTCTATGAGATGCAAAATGATAATTTAAAGTGGATTCTTCCTTGGTATCTATAGATATTGGTTCTAGGAGCTCCACCTCAATCCCCAATGATACAAACACCCACAGATGCCCATGTTTCTTATATAAACCGGCAAGAAATATGTACGCACACCTGTTTAAATCATGAAACTTCTTTTCCCCTTTCCACTTGTCTTTTCCTCTGCATGTCATCCACCTGGCTTTTCCTAAGTAGTATCCTTTTGCAACAAAGCCTAATGTAGCAAGCAAACAATTTTCTCAAGGTCTGCGTGTTACTCTAGCCAATGGTCAAACCCTAGGTAGGGGGTCACAGGAACTTATAGTTGGCAGGTGACTGGCCAGAAGTACAGTGACAGTCTGGACTGGTGTCAAAGTAGGGGCGTTTTTACAGAACTGAGCCCTTTGTGGTGGGGGATGTGCTAATTCTAGGCGTATTGTATCAGAAACTGTGTGAAATTGTAGGACCCTAGTCAGTGTCTGCTGACAACTAGAGAAAGGCTTACTTACACGTCTTGTTAGAAATACTGTGAGTACAGAGAAGAAAAAGTATTTTTTTATTCAGTCAGATATATTCCAAAATATATATATATACAATAAATTAATACTATTGCTGAAACTTTAAACACAAACAAAGATCAAGAACAGCACATATATTTGTGTGTGGATGTTATACATATGCATATATAAACACATATCCACATCTCTACACATGCATATGCATAGGTATATCCTTTTTAATGAAAATCATTTCTTGTCAAGATTGACAAAAGTATTAAAAGAAAAATGTTCAATGTGAAAAGATAATGGACTTAAACTGGACCATATAATCATGTCTCATCTCTGCTCTAGGAGCTAATGACATGAATTTAACATAATAAAAAATACAAAAGTAAAATATTGTCAAAGCAACAAATAAAAGTAAAAATTAACCTAAAATAATATCAAAAGTGGCATTTGATGATCCAGTCCTCCTCTCTACCTTACCTTTAAAAAAAATTGTTAAAAATCTGCTTAGTTGATAGAATCTTAATAATTCTTACTAATATATTCTGGGCACTAGCAACCAGACAGTAGCAGTCTAGAAACATGAGCAGGTAGGCCCCAGGAAAACTCAAGGTAAAAGCTTTGAGATATCTTAGGAAAGGAAGGAGAACCTCACAGATTTCCCAGCACCAGGTTGAACTGGGGCAAAAGTTTTAAGTTCCCTACAGTGGTGAAAGCTAAGGAAATGCCCAAACAGAACAAAGAGCAGGTCAAGGACATCTTCCAGAAATACTGTGAACAGAGGCACTGAAACTGAGCCCTCAATGTTAGAAGTAAGGGGAAAAATAACTGAAATCAGATATTATGAGAGAGCAAATCACACAGAATCCCCTCATCTCTGTGAGAATAAATAGAAAGTCTAATTAGAGTTACTGATTTTGGCCTGGCGAAGTATGAGAACCAAGATAATTATGTAAACATCAGAAAAACGATAGGGTTAGAGCTTCAACTCAGTGGTAGAGCATTCGCCTAGCATGCACAAGGTCCTGAGGTTCATCCACTGTACAGAAAAAAAATCCTCTCTACTATAATTTCAATTTTATGAAGTCCTATATATAAATGAGATGATATGTTGTCTTTCTGTGCCTGTTATTTCACTTAGCACAGGGTCCTCCCAATGTATCCATGTCACTGCAAATGACAGGATTCCCTTTCGACTTTTAAGACTGCATATAATTCCTTTATCAATGTAGCCCACAGTTTCTTTATCTGTTCATCTGGTATGGACCCTTGAATCCTTACCCCACCCTTCTATCATTACAGAGCTGCCATGAATGTGAGTGTGCAGGTAACCCCTTGAATGATGGATTTCAGTTCCTTTGCCCATATTGAGAAGTGGAATTGCGAGAGCATGTGGTAATTACATTTTTAATTTTTCCAGGAACTTCTGGAGTATTTTTCATTATGGCTATACTCATTCACATTTTTCTCAACAATGTGTAAGAGTTCTCTTGTCTCCACATGCTCTCCAGGACTGATCTTTCATCTTTTTGATAAAAACCAACCAGAGGCTGGGGGAGGGGCTGGGTGGAGAAGGAGCTAAGCAGGAGTAGTTGATCAAAAGGAGCAAAGTTTCAGACAGGCAGTAGGAATATGCTTCTCGATCTGCTGCACAACACAGGGGAGCACAGTCAATAATAACATATATACATTTCAAAACAACTAAGAGTAAATTCTAAGTATCTCATTATAAAGTGACAGGTAAGAGAGATGATGGATATGCTCATAGCTTAATGGTACCATGAATCAAAGTATTACATTGTACACTGCGAACTTTACTTGATAATTATGATTATCAATCAAAAAGTATAGTAATAAATATTTTTAAAAGAAGATAGACTTTTTCCTTCTGTTCTGTGCACATTCTGTGGTCTCCTACTCACCGCAAGGCTGCTCCTATTCACCCTTGCATCCCTTGTACCTGTGCTCGCACAGACACAAGTTTTTCTCTGTACAGATCAGGCTCTCTGTCCAGCTTAGGCTCAGTCATATTGGTTAATTAGGAGAACATCCTGCAAGCTGGCTACCATGGTGCATGCCTATAAACCCAGCTGCTCAGGAGGCTGAGGCAGGAGGATCATGAGCAAAAAATTATCCTGGTTCTTACATATATATTGCTTTCCTAGAAGAGGAAACTGAGAGAGAATCTACCCCATTCACTCCATAGATTTCTTTAATTCACTCAAATGGATTCAAGTGTTTTTATTCATCCATTGCCAATTCCAGTAGATGGAATAGATGATTGAACAAATTTAAAATATTTTCTTTTGTTTTTTATCTCATCAAACATCACAGAATTATTTGATTGGAAATAGAATTATCTGATCTGACAGTGGTATTTTCCTACCAATCTAACATAAAATGAACTGGAGGGCCATTTCTCTACGTGTCTGATACTTTGTGAAGAACAACATGCAGATGGTCATTCAAGGACAGTAGGCAAGCTGTGAACAAAGGACTGTGAACTACATTCTAAAATACTTGTGAAATAAAAATTAATGGCCAGTTTTTTTCTGGGAGCTTTTTCATAGTTGAATGCAGCTGGCTGGGATGCATTTGCCAGGAGAAATTTTGTTTAGATTGCTTTCGACTTCATTGAGCAAAAAAAAAAAAAAAAAAAAGTAGCTATAAAGCTCATGCAAAAGAATACAAAAGCAAAAACTGATACACACTTCATTTTAAAATTCATTTCGAAGTAGATGATTTACATGAAATACCACCACCCCTACTGACATGCTCATCACCACAAAGAACAACAACAGAGCAAAGGAACCCACAAAACACTCCTACATATAATTTGCCATAAGTTACATCAATACATTTATTCTCAAAAGAAGAGAAAGTTCAATTATTTCATTTGAGATTTGAGTAAGAGAATTTCAAAGGCTGTTCACTTACAAAGGCATTTTTGTTTCTAGACATTTACAACTATACTGTACTGATTCAATTGTGTATTTATAAACATAGTACATGTTTCTTGCCCAGATTTTTGACAGATTTCTGAATTCACAAAACACTTCTCATTTTTTTGTGTGTGAGAATTACATCCTGGAATCTACTTATACTCATATTTTCTATCACTCTAGAAAAAAACATTTAGAGAGATTAGTTAGAAGCCCTTGAAATAGTTAAGCTTTTATGATGCTCTTTGACTGTGTTTTATTTATCTAGGCTACTAAGTAAGCTTTAAATGATATCCTCTGGCCCCACCCCCCACGTGCTACCTATGTGAAAATCAACTGTGTTCTTTTTCAAATCTTTATCTATTTACTTAAGGTTGCAAAATTTCCAATTTGTCAGAACATACCATATTTCATACTTTAAAAAAAATGCTTTTATTGGTACATTTTAGGTATACAATACGTTTACATTTATCATTGGGTGCTTGTACCTGAACATGATGAATCTTGGTTCTCATTTTTTTCCCCATTACCTGTGCGTCCTTCACCCCCTCCACCCTTCCCTATTTACATAGATTTTGTTTACATTTTTTTCTTTTCTCATAGTTTTTCCTTTCCCTTCTTTCCTTTCCCCTTCCCCTCCCACCACCCCTACTCCTTTGGACCTTTTCCTATTTCAAATTATCAATTATTCATTTTAATCATTTTAATCCTTATTTACACTTTCAGTTTCTCACGCTAGAGAAACTTTTTGGTATTAGTCTTTCATATACAGTTAACATATTCAGTGTTTACTCTTTCTTTTGTCAAGGTTTCCCTAGTAATCCCTAAATTGCTTGTTATTAGTCTGTTCAGGTTTTCTACTTTCTTACGATTCAGTTCTAGTAATTTATCTATTACCAGAAATTTGTCCATTTCTTGTAGGTTATCAATTTTCTAGGAATTATTCATAATGATCTCTAATAATCCTTTGTATTTCTGTGGTAGAAGGTGCAATGTCTTCCTTGTTGTATCTGGCTTTATTTGAGCCTTTTCTATTTATATTAGCTAGTCTCGCTACTTTAAATTTTGAAAAAATCTCTTTGTATCATTCTTTTTGTAGTTTTTGTACTTCTTCTCTGATCTGTATGATTCGTTTTTTTCTTTTTGCTAATTTGGGGGTTGCTTTGTTATTGTTTTCCTGGTTTCTTGAAATGCAGTGATAGGTTTTCTTTCAAGGATTTTTCTGCTTTTTTTAATTTAAGTGTTGATTGCTCTAAACTTCCCTCTTAATGCTTTTATTGTATCTACGAGGTTTTATTATGTTGTGTCTCCATTTGTATTTGTTTCAAGAAATATTTTCATTTCTTTCTTGAATTCTTCCTTGATATGTTGATTGTTCAAGAGTGACTTGTAAAAATTCCATGCACTTGAAAGTTTTTAGTGTTTAGTTTTTGTTTACTGAATTTTAGATTCACTGCATTGTGGTCAGAAAACATACTCAATATGTCTTCAATTTTAAAAATTATTTTGAAGCTTGTTTTGTGGTCTACTGTATGATCTATTCTGAAAAATACTCCATGTGAGATTTAGGAAAGTGTGTATTCTATTGCTATTTCATGGAGTGGTCTGTAGTTGTCTGTAACTTCTAGTTGATCTAGAGTGAAATCTATTTCTCGTTTTCTGTATTGATTTCCTGCCTGGCTGATTGGCCCATTGCCAAAAACCGAGTGCTAAAGTTCCCATAAAAAGTCTCACATCAAAATAAAGTCCCACACAGGTGATTTCACTGCTGAGTTGTATTAGACATTTAAAGACATTCTTACATTAACCCAAAAATTGAAGTGAAGGTAATCTTCCAAAAGAAAATAAATACGTAAAAATTGTTCAACATCACCAGTACTGGAAAAATGCAAATCAAAGCTAAAATGAGTGATCATCTCTTGCCAGTAAGAATTGCTATTATCTAAAAGAAAAAAACATGACAAACCCTCTGACAATATTTAGTTAAGGAAACCCTCACACATTGTTAATGGAAATGTAAATCAATACAGACACTATGGTAATTGTTGTGGAGATTTTTCAAAAAAATCTAAAACGTATCTACTATATGATGCAACAATCCCACTTTTGAGTATAATTTTGAAGAAATTAAATCATTATGTTAAAGTTGCATCTTCACTTCCATGTTTATTGCATCATAATTCACCATAGCTAAGAAATGGAAACAACTGAAGTATTCATGAAGTGATTAAAAAAATAACAAAAATGTGGTAGATATGTAGAATTCTATTCTGTTCCACCATTAAAAAGAATAAAATTCTGTCTGTTGTTGACAACATAATTGAAACTGGAGATCATTTATTTGAATGAAAGAAGGCATAGAAAGATGAGTACCATATGATCTAACTCACATGGAATCTGAAAATGTTGAACTCTTAGTATTTAAGAGTACAGTGGTGGATACAAGAGGCTGGGTAGTGTGTGGGAGGGATAAAGAAATGTTAATCAATGAATAGTAAGTTGTAGCTAGAGTACAGTGAAGAAAGAATTTTAATCGCTTTTTCCACAAACAAATGACAGCTATTTAAGGAGATAGGTGTGTTTAACCTGTTTACACAATGTATAATGTATCAAAATATTACATGGTATTCAATTAATATGTATGAATTTTGAGTTTTTATGTATCAGTGGAAAACAATTTAATAAGAAATAATAAAATACATGAAAAGTATAAAAGAAAATCAATCACAAGTAAATTGAGGGAATGAAAGGTAAAAGACTAAAATTAAACAACAAAATCAGCATGGCTTGAAAGAATATCAGTGGAGAAGAGTAGCTAATAAAGTGCAAGAAAGGTAAGAGCCATATTTTTGTACCTGTGGACTTATTTCTGCATATTTTATATAAAAAGAATGATAAAGTATGGAGTGTTTTAAAGCTGTCTTCTTTCACTTAGTTAATGTTTTCAAGGTTCATCCTGTTATTGCATGTATCAATTATTTATTCCTTTTTATGGCTGAATAATATTCCATCACAAGTGTATATGATGATATATTTCTCATTCATCAGTGGATAAGGATTTGAGTCGCTTCTTTATTTGGTTATTTTGAATAGTGCAGCCATAAACATGCAGATGCAAGTATTTGTATGAGTGCCTGATTTCAATTATTTTAGGTATAAATTTTTTTTATTTGAATGTGATAAAATATTCAGGGTTTTTAAGAAAAGAAGCACAAAATAATTTATTTTTAAATGATCATGTTTTGGGCAGCTACAGTGATGAACAGTGAGAAATTGGGAGATGGTAATCTCAGTGACATTCCAGTGAATTGGACTAGGACAGGAACAAGAGATGTGGCTAAAAAATGATAGAGTTCAAAATTTGATTTGAAGGTAGTTTCAGGAACATTTACTGAGTGTATGAGTGAAAATATAAGATAAATTATCCTTTAAGAATGACTCCCAAGTTCATGGACCAAGCATTTTGATGAATGATCATTTCATTTATAGGGATGTTTAAAGTATGAGAAAACAAATTTGTAAAGGAAGTCAACAGTTCTTGTTGGAAAATTTTAAGTTTGAGTTCTTGTTGGATATTCCCAGAGAGATGGATGTTTAAGTAAGCACTGAGGCACATTTACACATATACACCTACATGCCTGTGAGAACAGGTGGTGTCCCATGGCTCTGAGCACACTAAACCCTTGGTCACCAGGACATTTAAAGGCTGGAAGAGATACAGGAGGGAGAGTTGTCAGGAAGACAACATAAAAGCCTAAACCTGGAAGCAAATTTCAAAAAGTAGTCAGGTGACTAGATCAAATTCTAATTAATCCAAGGACAGAGAGATTAGTGTCCATGATCAGACCATCTGGAGTGGATGGGAGTGGGTTGAAAAGAAATGAAATGTAGAGTAGGGACCCAGAGTTTGAGCAGCTCCTGTTGGGCTCCACTCTGAGAGGGGCAGGATGCAAGTGGGCATCACTGGAGGAGTCCCTGGTCTTTAGCCTGTGAGACAAGTAGCGAAGCACACTTGTCTGCTGTTGGAAAAAAAGCCATGTGGGAGGAAAACCTTAGAAATTGCCAGTGTGCACGTGTGCACACGCTTATGGTGGAAGAACTGTGGGTGCCGTGTATAAAAGAAGGTGGGGTGAACTTAAATGAACATGGGAGCAGTTCAAGGTCTGCCAAAGAAGCCAAACCGAGTGTGCAGGTACAGATGTAGATGGTGCCGGTGATGAGGAACTGAGGCTGGGCTCTACTGCGCACTTCCATTTTACAAGTAAAATACTATATTCCACCCCCCCACCCCACCCCGGCCAACGCACACATATATTTATTGTTTGAGTAGAGCTTTAGTCACACTTGAGATTTTAGCCACAACCTAAAGAAGAAGAAGATAGGCTTGTCTCTCTATTAAAGGATGGAGATGCTTCCTATAATACAGGTCCAGAATCTTTTATCAGCACTCCCCAGGATGTGATATGTCTAAATCAGGTATTTAGAATTTCTGAAAGGCAACATTATGTATATACTACATTTTATATAAAAGTTTATTTGTATATCTGTAGCAAAGGTATCAATAGCCACATTAAGTGCGATTATAAAAAAAGGCTTACATCATTTTGTTTTGGTTTTGTTTACAAAAGACTTAACAGCCAAACCTTTTAGCTTTCATAGATTTTCAGATTCCATACATGTAAACAAAAGTCCTGTAGAAACTTAATGTGTAGGATTTCCTTGGTTTTGTAGTTGCAGATGTCAATTGCTAGAAGCACAAAAGCATCTGTGTCTAAATAATATTTTAGAAAACACCACATATTTAATTACTTTCTTGGAGATTCCGGAAGCATATTAGCATAAGTGCTCTAAGAAGACACAGCACTTTATATTTAATTCTTAGAGAAACATGTTTTCTAGGTTTTTCCCCCACCTTGGCACCACTATTAATATGTCCAGATTAATTTTTTCTTACTGGATTGAGGAGGTAGATTGTTCAAAATAGTGAGAAGAGATGAGAAAAGAAAGTAATACAGTAACATCACAAATGTGTGTAAGTTATGCTCATATAAAATGGTTCCAGTAATTGTGTAATCATGACAGTGGATCCTTACTGAATGCTCTGCACAGTTTCACGCTACCAGTTAAATTCAAAGAAAAACAATGCTGACTGCATGGAATTTTAACAGGTAAAATGCTATTAGACTGAACATTTAACGTCTTATTTATTCCTTCAAAGTTCTAGAAGACAGTACATTAACTTTGAGTCTTATGTAATTCATTTTACATACAAATCCAATCTAATTTCTTTTGGTCTACTGCAATCCATCCAATCTACTTACTTACCACATTTTTACTATTGATCGCTAATGAAATGGAGAGTATGTGTTGAAATAAGTCTTGCTGTGGCTGTATTTTATAAAAGAAAGGCAATTAATATTTTTGTATGCTTATTCAGAAAATTTTTATTTTTTAACACAGCTTTTGTGCTGGGCTTACATTCTAATGATGAGTCAATATTAAAGTTTGTGCTGAATATAAGACTAATACTTTTAATACTTGTGTAATAACAAACACATACTTGCTAGCATAGCATAATTAAATCAAAGCAAATGCTCTGTCAAGTGCTAAATTTATAATTACTAGCAAGAGTATTTCAATCCTGCACCTTCAAACTTATTTTGATATTTAATTTATAAAATATAAAACTACCTCACATTATTATTGTTTAACAAGCTATAAAACATATGTATAGGAAATTATTTTAGGTATATATATATGTTACTATTAACATATATGTAATGTTATTTTAAATAATCTGTAAATAAATAAATCAGTAATATTATTTTAAATCTATTTATTTAAATCTATTTAGTCTAAGTAAGATAACTCTTAACTAGAAGACATTTTAATGATTTCATTTTCTGTTAAGTTACTAGCCACTTTGAGCCAAATGATGGTATCTATATTTGATCTAATCAGTTAATTAGACCTTTTATTAGTAAGATTTTTCTCTCTCTAAAGAAATGAAAGTTCTATCAGAATCTTCATCTTACAGCACAACTGACAGGATTAAATAATTCTCAGCCAAAAGCACAACTGACAGGATTAAATAATTCTCAGCCAAATTTAAACTTACTTTGAAAATTTGATATCTGAATATTTTTAAAATGTAAATTCATCTGTGAAAGATTATGTGATCATCTTGACTAATCTAATTTCTAGTCATTAAGGAAACAAGTTACTATTCTCACTGATTCATATTTTCTACAGTAAGTAAATTAAAGAGTTTCTAAGTCTGAATATTATGATTAACTTTTCTAATTATGAGAATTAAAAAAAAAGATTACATGATAAACATCTGGGGCAACAAAAGTCCAATTTTTAGAGCCCTGAGGAAATGAAGATGTTATTGGTCCCAATACAAATTCAATGAGATTGTTACATTTAACTAAAACTGTCATATGGAAATGTGGGTATATTTTCTTTTAGTGTGCTTTAGAAGCTCTTTCAGGATACCTGGGAGAATATTGTTTGACCAATATATGAAAAGTACTCCTAATGAATAAGCCTTTTGTGTGAGAAAAACAGAATCCTGTCATCTTTAGCATATACTTGAGGTGAAAACATAAATTGTAAGCTCTCTTTGGAGAGGAACTTCATAGCATGTACAAGAGACCTGAAAAAATGTATATTCTTCCTTGCAGCAATTCCATACCTCATAACTCTATCTGGAAGAAAATATTATAAACATCAAACAAAGTTGTAATCAGAGATATTCACTTCATTTTTGTTTATACAAAAGAAACTAAAAGTGATTTTTTTTTGTTTTTGGTACCGGGGATTGAACTCAGGACCTTGTGCTTGTGAGGCAGGTGGTGGAACCACTGAGTTAAATCCTGGACCCTAAAAGTGATTTCTAAGTCCAAGCTAAATGAATAGATTTATAATTGGTCTTACATACACTCTATGGATGTTTACTCTTATAAAAGTACTGTTGAAAAATTATACCATAACACAAAATTAATAAGTGAAAGATTTAAGATACAGAAAACTTAGAGTCAATATCAGCCCCAGGTTAAATCCAACACTACATTAATCCTTTTTTATTCATTGTGAACTTTGTAGTAGGGTGACTAGTCATTCTAGCTTGCTGGAATGAGGTGGCCCAGAAGGTGAAACTTTCTTTGAGGAAAGCAGGAAAGTCCCCAGCAAACCAGGACTGCTGGCCATCTTTCTTTATGGGAACTTCACAAATATTTGATAAACTAACTTTAAAAATAAGATAAAGTTCTATGCCAGGTAAAATGACAAATATACATTTTTGATATCATAGAAAATTGAACATGAACAAGAGTAATTGCTTGCAATTTTGATAGTGGCTATGTTAAGAACTAGGAAGATTGTTTATCTCTGTTCTACTTTTCCATATTTTGAAAGTTTTATATGATGTTTTAATTTCTTATATAAGAAAATTATATCTTAAAACGTTTCTTGAATTCTGACAGTTTGAGACACTGACAAAATAAAGATCAGCCAAGTGGTTTGTAAAATTGAACACTAAGACCTCAAACTGTATCATAAATTTTTATAAACATTATTGATCACCATAGGAGTCTGAGTCCAAAAAGTAAATTATAAGAGAAAAATTTAAACTTACACATAAAATGATTGTGCTTAAAGTTTATACATATTAAATAATATTCGCATCAATTTAAAAAGATGTCTCTCTTTAATATAAATACAATGCCATTAAACCTTTCCTAGGGTGACTTTGTAAGAGTTCAGAAAAGAGGAAATCATTTCATATGTTAATTCTTAATCATATTTGACTTACTAACCTTCTTCCCAGAAAATAAATATAAAATTCTGCAAATGATTTTAGATTGTGTGAACAATGATGCTGAAAATATCTGCTAAAAACGTATTAAAGAAAACCAACCTCCTCTCTCCTGAATATACTATCCCACATATGTGAGAGTATTCCACAGTTAACTAAAGCTGTGCAAACAGGTAAGACAAACTTTATTAAGTCCAGGACCTTCTGGTTCCAATACTCTCAATTAAATTTCAAAGCAACTCACATGTTAGTTTGAAAAGTAAGGGAGATACAACAATAACTTCTACTTCGTTAAGGAACTTGTACTTCATTATGATGTGGATAATGACTTCCTTCCCTTAAGATAGTTCTTCTCAGAAAACAGTTCTAAAAGTAGTTAAACAATACTAGGGTTGGTGAGAGATAAACAAGGCATGGCCTCTACTTTCATAACGAAATGCTTTTAATGCAACACATTGTCCTATAAAAGTATTTTATTATAGAAATTGAGGAAAAGTTTCATTTGGGACCCAGTTCCATTAATCTCAAGGGAATAACTGCTGAAGTATCAAGTGTATGATCTTCCAGGCCAAAGAGCCTCTGGATTGCTTGTATGAACAGGTGACCCAAGTTGGTCCAATTGGTCCAAAGTATTAGAACTCAAAGGAAAATAAAGCCTTAGTTTCTAGGAGCTGCCAAGAATGCTTACAAAGTGAAGACAAATTTTTAAGACAATTTCTTAAAAATTTGCAACAGAAATTGTCTTAACTGGTGTACTAATATCATACAATTAGTAAGTGACACAGCTGGAACTTCAATATAGATATTCCACCTCTGGAACTTGTAAAAATATTTTGGCTTCATGGCATGTCAGAAAGAGAAACTGAAAGCCAGAGAAATAAAATGTTGGTATGTTGAGTGTTTCCTATAACTGTCAGGCTTTCTTTACTGTATGAACCATGGCCTTCAGTGGGGCCAATACACCAAAGTCCACATCCTCTTCAGTGTCCCTCAGCTACCTGATGAAAAGGTTGTGCTACATATAACAGTTTCTTCCAATAACAGTGAGAGGATAAAATAATACATGCCTTCTAGGTTTTTATGAGTTAACAATTTGTATTTTAAAATGTATCTGCAATAAGGACTCTTACTAATTAGGACCCCTCCATCTCACCCCAAATAATTTTGTCAGGAAGATTAAGGTTACATAGATGTGTGAATGTCTTAGGATTAGGCCTCAAGGTCTTTCAGGCTCCTATATCACACTCTTTTGACTCTATGCAACTTTTAGTTCATGCATTATAAGTAGACATCAACCTTTTCCACTTAGGTCTAACATTTCCTAATATATTAGCTCTTTCATGTCCTTGACACACAATGATTTTGTAGTGATGGCGTTAAACCTAAATGTGGCCACTGAACTCCTACTATACATGTCAATATTAACAGGCATACCATCTAAAATGAATATAGAAATATTACTTTCAAGAGATAAGATATCAAACACAATGAGGTTATTTGAAAATCACTAAGTAGTTTGCAGCTAAGGTATGAAGAATAAGCCTCTTTCAAAGCTTTCAGAGTTTTAGCAGCATGGCTCTCTTTTAAATAGCTGTATTTGTTATAAGATAATTCTCCATGTAGGCTTGCTCACTTGCTGACTGCCCTTCTGGTAAGAGTGTGAGAGGCAGGAGAAGAAAGGGTCAATTGGAGAAGGAGAATGCATTTGCTGCCAGCCTGACACTTCCAGCAATGCATTTAGACTCTCATATTCGCTACAAGACATTAGACCTACTCTGATGGGTGCCACAAGTCGTAATGGCCTCTTGTAAGTACATTATTTCAGACCTTGGAAACTCAAGGAGAAAGGTAATTTACTAGATGGAATCAGAGTGATCTAAAAAAGTTGGGATCTTCCTGGCTTCTGGCTTCTCATTCCCTATCTCCAATCTGTAGGACAAGGAGTTTTATCTCATCAATCTCAGGACAACTTCCAGAGTGTGCAATGCAGTACAATCTGGCACTGTAGCGTGAGGTTAAGGCATTTCCTTATGTGACAGGCCCAAACTCCAGTGTAAGATTCCTGGTTTTCTGTGTTACTGTTCTTCAAACACACACACACTCACACACACACACACACATGTCCATGTCTATATAATATGGTATGATATGACATGATATTATATGAAAGAAATAATAGTTTTTCATATTAAAAATTGAAGTAAGATTACTGTTTCTTTCTTTTATTTTTTTCGGTACTGGCGATTGAACTCAGGATCTTGCACTTGCGAGGCAGGCATGTTGCCACTGAGGTACATCCCTGGCCCAAGATTACTGTTTCTTAATGATATAACTATTTGTTGTCTTGTTTATTTTAATAGAAGACACAAAAGAACGACAGGCCAAGGGTGTCGCTTAGGAGTAGTGTGTGTGTGTGTGTGTGTGTGTGTGTGTTTAGATACAAAAGACTCTGCATTCAGTTCCCACAGTAAAACTTTTTTTTTGGTACCAGGGATCTAACTCTGGTCCTTGTGCTTGTGAGGCAGGTGGCAGAATCACTGAGCTAAATCCCCGGTTCCCCGCAGTAAAACTGTTAAAAATGCTTAAAAACATGGACCAATGACAAATGTCATTATATTATTGTCTTAGTTACTTTTCTCTTTGCTGAGACAAAATATCCGACACCCAAAGTTTAAAAAGGGGGAAAGGTTTATTTGGCTCACAGTTTATAGCGGCTTCAGTTCGTAGTGGGCTGGCTCCAACTCAGGGTGTCACATTGGAGAGGGGCAACAGTTCATGGCAGATGGAAGGTAACAAAGCAACAAGGGATCTGGACCCCATCTTTCTGCCTCTTTATCTTACCCAGACTACTTAGGGCAGGTAGCACTCATGCCCTTAAGCCCAGTGGCCTTGATTCTAGCATTGTACCATAAATTGATCACACATTCTGCACTTAGCCACCTCTAAAAATGCACTACTTCATGAGGCTTTGAGGAGACATCTACACACAAACCATAACAATTACGAAATGTAATGATCAGTAGATAATCAAGTCCTCCAAAACCACAAAATCTATAAGATAAATGTTATCATTTGTTTATTAATCCCAGAGAGATTTGGATACTGTAGCTTTATCCTGAGCTACAAGAAAAGGAAATTGCTAGAACTGTTCACTATGCCAAGATTTTGTGTAATGAGATACACAGTGAAATAATTTTTAGATGACATGAAATTATGTTAAAGTAAATGCAAAATATAGTTCACAGAATAGACCATTTAAATATAATAAAATTTAATAGCATTACATAACAATTATATATTATTTTACTCATATAAATTTAGCGTCATAAAATTCTTGCTGACCCAAGACCCACATTGTTACTTCCTTTTTGTTAAAAGCACTGCTATAAATAAGGATAAATTAAAATTCTATGTATCTTTTTTTGTTTTCTGGATGATGCGTTCTTTTTGAATTTCAAAACAATTTTTTAAAAATCAAGAGGGCATACATAAAGTGCCTAGCACAGTGATTGTCAATGCTAACATGAATGCAGCTGTTTCACCGTCCTGCCCCTCCTGCCAACCCCTCAAACACACAAATCCATTACTTTATTCACACATGTGAAAGGGACAAGTGGAATAGGAAGAGAAAGAGGAAGGGTGCTTTATCTTGTTGTTAGGAAAGGTGAACTATCACCCTCGTCTCTCTTGGTAACTACAGAATATGCACTAACTAGGAGAAATAAAGTCCTGTGCTCCTGGCGGAGGCACCCGGGCCTCAGAGTTCAGGTGCTGTGCTTGGTTGCGATTTCCAAGAGGAACCTGGGAGGAAGATAAAGGAAAACCTTCCATCCCCAGTGACAGCTGTATGCAGGCTAATTGTTAACTTCCTTTCTGCAGAATTTGCTGATTTCTATAGTTCGTACTCTCTCCGTGGATAGCTCTCAATGTGTAGGTTCTGCAGTGTGAAGAGCTGGGAGCAATGCACTGGGGTCTGGCTGTTTGAGTGGGCTTGGCCATGTCCTGCAGTAGGGTCACTCTTTTGTTGTCACCAACGTGAAAAAGTGTGTGCTGCTTGCCTTCATACCATAGCCCTTCATCAACCGAAGTATTAATTAATTTTGGGACCCAGTTCCATGCATATGTTGCAATTTTTTTGAGACATGGATTTTACAGCAAACTGTGGGGTTTAAAAGATATTTAAAAGTCTGACACATATTTTATATGATTCTAAGGTGTTACTAATATTAAAATCACTGATTTCATAAAAGCAACTTGGAATTTAAGGCATATTTTCCTTTGTGTCTCATTATTATGTTTCAATTTGCCTTTTCTTCCTTATCCTTGTGCATGCACTCTGATTTTCTTATTTAAACACAATTCTGGATTCTTTTCCCTGGTCTTCAAACTACAAAGGTAGTATCTTTCACCATCTTCAAATTCCAAGAACAATTTCATTGTATATTTAGGCATTCGAAACAAAAATACTGCAGAGAAAAATGGACATTGGATTGTACCAACCCTTGAAGTCACATGTTGATTGCACACCCAAATCACTTATATTGAGCAATGGATGTAACTTAAAGATCTTTTGCAGAATTTTGGGAAGAGTGTCCAGAGTGGGGAAAGAGAAAGGATGGTTAATGAATTGAGGGGGGGGGGGAGGTGCAGTTGCATGGGAACACATTCTTTTTCTAATGTTCTTTAGTTAACACACTGGGATCTGTTTTTTACAACAATTAATTGTATATTTCAAAATAACTACAAGAGAGGATTTAGAATATTTCTAACACAAAGATATGATAAATGTCTGAGGAGATGAATATGCCAATTACATTGACATGTACATTACACATTGTATATTTGTGGATATGTCACACTCTACCTCATAAACATGTACAATTACTATGTATGAATAAAAAATAAAAGATAGAAAAACCCAGATCTTTACTGGGGCTATCCTAGGAAGATTAGACTTTCTTATCCTTGAAATAAGAAAATATACATTTAATTCATGACACATTTAAATGTTAGTAAATTTCTAAGTTTCTGTGTTTATGTCTAAGACCTAATATAATGTTTACTTAGTTTACAGAAGACACTCAACAAATATTTGCTGAATTAATACATTATGCCATATCCTGTAGTCTTTAGAGTTGCTCAAATTTCACAGAATAATCATTGTGCTAAGATCCAGAGGAAAACAACAGAGTAATCATTTGTTTAAATGCCTAACTAGCCTTCCCCAAATTCCCCATGTAAAGAATGCACTGGAGTTATTTCATATTTGAATCGAAGTGGGATATTTGAGAATTATTTTTCACAATTGAAAAAAGCATTAGATTTCAGGACAGCTATGGGGCCAGAGATGGCCTTTGGTGGTAACTTTATTTTGGGTAAGAAAATATAAAGGGCATGGACATCACCTATAATATTAAATTTTTGTTTTATTCTCCACTGTTAAAGTAATTTTGTTGTAGAAATCTTACAAGCACAAATCCACATGAACTTAGAGAGGCATAAGGACAAGCACACATAAATTTCATCAATTTAAAATAAAAGAACTCTTTAAATATGCCTAGGAGATATTTTAATGCTACAATTATTGTCGGTACTTAACAATACTCTGTTTTTGAAAAATAGCCAAATGGATTATATACTGAACATCTTGGCCATATATTATTATTGTTGTTGCTGCTGTTGTCATTATTGCAAAATTCAATATAAACAAAGAAAAGAATACACACTCTTAAGAAAACTATTAGTCAGTCATGTTCATTCATGCCTGTAATCAAGAAACTGTGGGAGGCTGAGACCGGAGGATCATAATTTCCAGCCCAGCCTGGGCAACTCAGAGACTTAGGGAGAGTCTATCTCAAAATAAAAAAGGTTTGGGGATGGCACCCAGTGCAAAGGCCCAGGGTTCAACCCCTAGTACTAGAAAAAAAGGAAAAAGAAAACTAGCAAATCTCTTGCAAGGCCATCTGATCCAGGCTGAAAGCACTGTACCTCAATGGCGACACAAATTCTGCATTTAATTTTTCAACAGAAGCATATTGATTATTTTATTTAATATGCTACATAGTGAGCCAGGAAGCCTTACTCTAAAAGTAGTTGCAATGGAAAGTGACAAGAGTTTTATTACTGCTAGAAGGTATCTAGTGGAGCTCTGAGAAAAATTACAGATTTCAGTCGCAAGAAGGTCATAAAAATTTATGACACAACAAGGAGGAAAAAAGGCACAGCCTACCAGGAAAGGTGACGAATTCCAAAAGGATCTCAAATATAAGTTTAATGGTGTTGAATTCTGTGACATTTCATTATTATCTACTGGTAAATATAGGAGAGAGGCGGAAAGTATTTATTGTTCACTGGACTACAAAAATCATTATTTTGAAGATAACATCAACATATGTAAGCATGTATGATCCAAACTTAAATACAAATGCTGACAAATAAAAATCTTTCACTAATGTATGCTAATTCACATATAGAAATAACAAAATGTGAATGCAAAATATAACACTGAAAATGAGAAAAAATGGAAAAGATAGATTTCATGTTATGAGAATAAATCCACAAAGGGAATGAATTTCTAGATAACACCTTTCAATCAAAGAATTACACTATCAGTGCTTTTCTATTAAGTGAAATATTTCAATACATTTGGGACCCAAATGGTCACAGGACTATTTCACTATTTATACATGGAGAAATGATGAAAAAGGGCACCAAATGAGTTTGGAATTGCCATGAAGTAATAGTGATAATCCATTCCTAGAGGTGAAACTATAGTCTCCTGTCATTTCAAAGGTAGCATTTAGTCCAGTCACTGAAGTTTAGAGAAGTCCCACATCTACCAAATGAGAATGGCTCACCACGATCAATTAAGAAAATGCAAAAATTCTTGGTCTGAAAATCACCCAATTCTTTAAACTGGGGTTATCTTCCACCTGATACAATTTTGCATAGAGAGAAATCATCATGGGACTGCCCCACTGACTTGGCCTTACTCATGCGAAGGTGTAGGCTGGGAGTCACTACTGTCCACTGTCACCCCCTTCCCCTCACTGAACTTTACGTAAAACCATGGAAAATACATTGGTACAATTACAAAGAGCTTAGAGATGATAGCCTGTGTACCTTCTAGTGTGGTAAAGTGTTTTGTTTGTTTTGTTTTGAATAATAAAAGGTGATTTGGATTAATTTCTAGCTTTTGTGTTTGTAATCAGTCCTAAATTACTTGCAGGTGTGTCTCTCCTTTTCCTAATACTTTTTGTTTATTTAAAAATTGTATTCATTAATTTATTACAACCTTTGGCAAGCTCTAACACTGCATTTAAGGCGCTCATATGCTCATATTTGCAAATGTATAGTAGTTCTAAGGAAAGCATTTCTCCTACTTTGTAATTATTTCCTATCCTACCCTTAGCAAGATTATTTAATTTTGTTTATTACTCATAAATAAAGCCAACCTCAGCAATTATATCCACATTCTATTTACCCTTTGAGTGGTTAAACAGCATTAATTATTTACACGGAGATTGTTTTCTTTTATCTTGTTTTTTTTTTTTTTTTTGAGACAAGGTCTTGCTTTGTGTTCAGGCTGGCCCTGAATTCGCTTTGTGGCCCAGGCTGGCCTCAAACTCCTGGTGATCCTCCTCCCTCTGCCTCCCTAGTGCTGGGATTACAGGCGTACCCCACCATGCCCAGCTGAGATGGTTTTCTTAATTTCTGGTGTGGTCTTGCAAAACTAATAATGTCTAATTTACACCACATTTGCTCTGGTTCATGATTTCATGTTTGTTTTCAGTTGATAATTTACTATGTATTCCTCTAAGATTCAAAAATAAAGAATATAAAAATTTCTTACTTATTTTTCCCTAGAAAGTCCTGAGAGATTGTGTATTTTAAAAACTTTTTATTATAACTTTAAATAGAGTCATTAGTTTTCCACACTATGATGCTAAGGACCCTGAAAGATCCTCAGCTGGGAATTTACACAGAGCTGGGGATGACTCACCACTCTCTGCCAGACTGTGCTAACTGCTTGGTATTCATGAGTACCGGGTATTTTTAACAATATTCAGCTTATGGTATTATTGTCACTAATAGGGACAATACATAAAGGGTTCAGCATAATTCCTGGCACAGAGTAGACATTCAATGTGGTTACAATTATCTTTATAATCCTTTTTTTCATAATTGTCACTTTATTACCATATTCTTTAATTTATGCCATGCTAATTTAAACTGAAGTATATTCAGACTTGTCTTCCGGAGAGCTAGTATTCTGTCTTATTTTTTACTTTTATGGAGAAAAATGAAAAAAAAGTTTGAGTATTTTGAGCAGTCACAGTCAAACCCTTTTCTAGGGATGCCATCTTCCATTCTTTCAGTTAGGTCTAGGAGTAGATAAAACTATTGACTTTTACTTGTTGTTTTCTTTAAGACTTTTATGATTTGAGGTGAATATTTGCATGTGACTATTCTCATACTTGAGTTTTCAGTTTCCAACACACTGATAATAGAAAATATTTTTAAGCTCTATGGCACACTACTGTGGATACACGTATCTTTGCTATTTCCCCGTATAAAGAACAGTACTTTAAAAAACAATCAAGGTAAGAACTTAATCTACTTGTATTTCCAGGTGCTGGCTACCAAATATTTTTATTTTTAATTATTTTGAGGATGCATTCTGAAGACAAGTACTATCTTTTCTTTTTATGAGTACATCTCTGTAAATTTTTCTCATTTTGTTTTTTTAATTCCTGATGCTTATTTTTAGTAATGTGAAAATTTTCATAAATGCTCCTACAACCATGGAACATTTTTGTGTATTTCTGATATACAAAGTCAATAAAATGCGTAGACTTATCTTGTCTTCACTTACTTTACAAAATATTCAGTAAAGAGATTTTGCACCTGCAAGTCGTAAGTATATGTCACCAAAATAAATAATGATGAATTGTGTGAAAGATTCTGGCTCAAAATTATCAGGTGAATATCATGATACCTCAAGGCAGCAGATGTGAACAGTGGTACATAAATGATTCAAGGGTCATAAAACAGCCACTTTTTATTATAGTTACCTCTAACATGGTAGCAACATTTCAGAGGAAAGCAGCTGTGTTGATAATTATAAAAACAACATTAAGTACTAACTACACATCAACAACCACAGCCTAGCATCCAGCATATCTTTGTTTTTCCTGGAATTTGAAGACCTTGAGAAAATCTAACTTGCATATCAGGCCACCCCACTGAACGTGTCCCCTCATCATTCGTGACAGCTGTCTCTTTGCATTTTCCTTCTCCTTGTATTTTCTGCACTATCTTGCCATGCAGTACACATACTTATACATACCCATACTAAAACACACATCTGCGCACACATATATAAAGAAGCTTTATGTACTTTATAATCTTTAAGCTAATTGATTGTTCATAAAGTGCAGTAGAGCTATCATTATTAATACTGAGGGTAAATACAAAACAGCTTGGCACTAATAGTGGCATGTATCACGCATGTCATTATGCTCTTCATCACATTATCATTATAATTTAATCTCTTCATTTTTCTATATCCTTCTAAAGATCTTGAGTATTTCTTGGGCAGGGGAGATCACCTAAACCATGACTTATATTACTGGCCGCTATAAATAGGATTACCCAATTTAAAAGTAATAAAGAGTATAGTACTTAGCTTCTAGACTGGCTCCCAGTGATCCCTGATTCATGGTTATAGTATGCCCCCCAAACACATGACTTGTTTTTAAAGATAAGACATGACAAAAATAGAGGGATGTCACTTCCAAGATTGAATTCCACAAGGACTCCGGCTTCCTCCTTGTGTGCTGTGTCTTCAGATCGGACTCGTTTCCTTGCAAATAAACCAATTGTTATTATGTGCCTATCCTTTTGAGAGTCTCATATTGGTCTTAGTTGAACAGTATATGAGGAAACAAACCTTCCCACTGACCACCTGCCTGATGATTATTAGTACTAATGGTTTGAACAGAGGGAAGCTCACTGTTCTTGAGATTCCATTGAGTGCACTAAAGCCAGACTGCAATTTCATACAGAAGCCACCATATAAAAAGTTACTACCATGTTATATGTTGAGGCAGTTGACAGCTGCAGTGTCTTTGACACTGAGGAAGTGTTCTATTTCATAATACTAAAAAACTTCAGCCTGCCACATTATCTTAGAGATTCAAATTTCCTACTTGTAGAATTAATATAACTTTCCTTTCAGAACCAGGATAGCTGGCACACAATCAGTGCTTGATAAATGCTAATTAATATGAATCAATTCTAAATAGACATGACATAATCTTTGTAAAGGTCCCATTCTTTGAATAATCTATTTTGAAACTTCACTCATTAACCTTCTTCAAGAGCATATGTTATCTTTTTTAACTCGTGAAAGAGAAAGATTTTAGTCTCTAAGGTTTTTTGTCAGGGAAAAAAAAGAAGGAAAGAAGAAAAACACTTTCTTCCAATTTTTGTGAATTCTCTCAAATTGTCTAAGAGCTCTGAAATACGTTCAGCATATTTTTGAAGACAAGTAATGTTACCTTTATATCTCCCTCGAGTATGTAAGAAAATATTTTATTGTTAGCAAGTATTCTTGGTATTTATATTTTTTCTATTAATGTTTTTTTAAAAAGCTTTTATTTTGAAGTAATTTTAGGCTTACAGATGTTGCAAATATAGCCGAGTTCAACTTTTACCAAGATTCCCTTGGTGTTTCAAGAACCTCCATAATCTTAATTATAAGTACTTGTACACTATTTATCAGTGGTGTACTACAGTTTTCCAGAGATAATTAAACACTTGTGTACTATTTACCATTATGTACTATGAAAATACTTTTCCAGAGAGTGGATGAGCCAGCTTTGAATTGTCACACTTTCTACTTTCCTTCTTTGTCTGCTCCTTAGCAAGGCTCATTTCAACTGCCCTACACATTTGCTCATGAACTTGGAAGCAGGTATACAGAATCAGCTCAAGCGAGAAGGTACAACCTAGCCCCAATGCACTGCTGATATTATCTAAAGTAAACATTGTTTGTCCTTTTCTGTCCCAAGACCAACCACTCACCATAGTTTGGGGTCTCTTTACCCTCTATTTTGTTACAGGTTCTCAGACGTGACTTTCCTTTCATGATACTGACAATTCGATGCGTCATGGTCAGCTATTTTGCAGAATCTCTCTCAATTTTGGTTTCCCTCTGACCATGCACTTTGGACAAGGATCACAAAATATCACGGCAGTGATGTGTTCTTCTCAGCGCTTGATAACAGGAGCATGTGATGTCAATATGTCTGATTGCTTATGGTGTTAATTTTGACCAACTATTTGACATGTTTCTTGACTGTAACACTCCTATTCTCTTTGCAACTGAAAAATACCTGAAGAGCTGAGACAGGAGATTTTGGGGCACTATAATAGCTTCCTGACAGCCTGTTCCTCCTCAAACGCTTGCTCCCTGATTTCACTACCCATTACTATATGTTTCCTGCAGGAATTACTACAGAGGTGTTTGTCTGAAACTGATATTCTATTTTTTCTAATTTCCTCCCCTACTTATTTCAATTATAGCTTTTTATGGTTTAAATATTCCTATATTTAGTGCCTAAAGAAATGAATTACCTAAAAATGAGTTGAGTTTTAGATTATTTACTTGCTTTCTCTTTAACATATTGTGCCTCATCCCTAACTACAGAGGAGTAGGAAGGCTTTTCTTCCAGAGCTCTGTTATTCTTAACTCAAAGATAAGAGGGGTCTTATTGAGAACCCGGGCATCAGTGGTGCATTCTTATAATCCTAGCACTCAGGAGGCTGAGGCAGGAGGATCACTTTGAGTTGAAGGTCAGCCTAGGTTACATAGTGAGGTCAAAACCAGCCTGAACTACAAAGTGAGACCCTGTCTCAAAAAAACAAACAAAAAATTTTAAAAATAAAATAAAAGTCTTGTTGAGGGTATATGATTAGCAGAAAACAAAACTTGCTTTCATGAAATTTGCAATGCCACAGGATAGGGCGGACTGGAAACATCTACATATAATACAAATATGACTTTTGGTGAGGTAGATAATCTCATTTTGGCTTCAGTTTTCATCTATAAAACAGGAAACTTCAATGAGATGATCTTTAGCATCTCTTCCTATTGAAAATACCATTCTAAATGTTTTCACAATGAGCTAAAATTTACGTGATAACTTTTACAATAATTTCATTTAACCACATATACCCATTGTCCCCCCCCCCAATTCTATTAGGTGCACTTATTATCATTTTGTAATCCCTGGAAATCTGTTCAGAGCGTCTAGCATCCCTTTCGTCTGGCAGCAGTGAGGATAAACAAAAGATGCAGAGAGAGACTGTCACCACTACAAATTCTGCACAGAGCCTGAAGCATTACCCCAAGAGGAAGAAAAGCTAGGCTAGCTTATATCATTGCAAAAAGAAATTTTACTTGTCTATGTGTGTTGTTTCTGTGATACGGTGTATTCATTTCTTGTTGGAAAAGATTGGTTCATATTTCTTTGTGTCTTCCACACCTAACACAGTTGCTCCATCATTATGAGTGCAGTTAATACTAACGACGACTATTCATTTAGCTGCTGTGTATGATGCTTTTATTATCGCACTTTCTGTGAAAGAGACAAGAGTTTTCCTTATTTTGCAAGGAAGGACATCATGGGCAAAGGAATTTTATAGTTTCTTCAAACATGGAAAGTTGCACCACTGATGTTTGAATGTTAATGTTACTGAGTTCTGGGACATGAGCTATACTATAAATTTCTTTTCATCTGAGTGGGTGTTTTCTATATTTTGATTGATAATCAGCAATACTACATAGTATCTACAGAGCTAAGGCGATGATGGACTTTTAAAGTACTTGAATATAGAAACTTTTTCTGGTTAACTGCCATATCCAGTATCCAGACAGGTTTGTGTAAAGTAGAACCTTAACACATATTTTTCACTTATTCTTGACTTTTTGGCTGAATTAACTCCAAAACTGACCTTTATGAGACTCTGCTAAAAGTGTTTTTTTAATTTATTAATGTAAATAGTATTTTCTCTTGAGTTTCTCACTTTTTTGATTGATCAAATTCTATTTTCATGCTGGCATGGATTATACATATGGTCCCTTCTTCTTTAGATCCCTTCTCCCACAGGGTAAGAAATTTGAAATTGGGGTTTAGTTATCATATTTAATCTATCATCCAGCAGCATTGCTAAATGTAAATCAGATTCAGGGAAGTGATCCATATCCACAAGCAAATATAAAAATCAGTTTTACCTGCTTCATTCAGCATGCTTAGGCTGGGTTACATTTTCACTTTGCTTTCTTTGAAAACTGCTCATAAGTCACCTGCCTGAGGATGTAAAGATTAAGCAGATGGTGAATTGAGAGCCATTGTAATGAAAATGTGTAGTAGATGCCTTCCTCTTCAGATGTAGAGACTGTCCCATATATAATCTATGGTAATTTTTCCATCAGCTTCTATAATTGATGTATAAATTCAATTGGAAGCTCAATTCTGAAAGATGACTCGTGGTTGATTGAAAGCATATGACTCACCTGGGAGTGGACTCAAACCCGTTGGAGTGTTGCAGTTCACTTTTGGATATTAAAAGGAGTCTTAACCCCATTGGGTGGAAAAAGTCTTAAAAAATGTTACTTTCATGTGTCCTAAAAATAAAAGTTACTCAAGTAAATCACTTTTTTTTCATGCTGTCAGAAAAGAAAAGGAGCAGAGAAGGATGAAAGTACATCAAGAAAAATATGTAAATATTTTTAGGCTTATTTTGGATTAAATCATTCCCTCTTGTTCACCAGAGTATAATTAATGAGCACAATGAAAAATTTGGTAAGTAGTCACACAGCACACATTTATTAAAGACTATTTGTTGATTCAAAGTATAAAAATATTAATAAGATGTAACAAATAATGCAAGTGAATCTTGAAATTACCTTTACAAAAATTAAAACTAAGTTGAATTACCCTAAATTCCCTTTATTTCCCTAAATCTTGCATGTCAATGTGGCTATATTTTGATTTAAATCCTTTTATTCTATTCCCATACTCCTTTGTCTCCTCTCCTGGATGCAAACCTACCTCAAATCACTTTTACCTTTTCCAAGATTTTCTTCACCCACAGCTGAGCCATCCTCCAGGTCCTGGTGTGAACAGTATGCACTGTCCTTTCAGTTTGAAAGTTGTCAAAAGATGATGCACACTGTAATTCTGTATCTCCCAGAATGAGTTTTTTTTAAATGAGTTTTAATTAGTGAGTCTCAATACAGAGGAAATGAAGTATTAGTTCTGCAGTTATCTGCAACCTTTTCACATGGTTCTACTCAACACCTACTATTACTTCACTTCTATACTCAAGGCATTGGTCAAAGAACAGTGAAACAGCAAACTTTGTAAAAAAAAAAAAGGAAATCTGAAAAACAGAGGATAGGTGTAGAATTCAAGGGGTAATAGAAATTGAGAGCAAGAGAAAGATGACCACAAGAAATCAGGTGAAAGATGACAAGAAATAATTAAGGCAAGGAGACTGAAGAGGACAAGGGAGAGCAGAAGATCTCAGGGGTGAATTAAGGGAATGGGAACTGTCAAGAAAGATCTGATGCTTTTAGCACTTAGGATATTTCAGTAGAATTTAAGTATTTTCTAATCACTAATAATAGGTAATTATTCAAATGATTTTTTATAGTTTAAATTCAACTTATCTCAAATTGTTCAATCTAGAACTATCATAAGAAATGTATAGGAAAGTTCTATATTACTACTATAATTTTTCTACTGGAAATATGATACACTTGGACATATATTTGTTTCAAGATACAAGTATCAAGAGTCGATGGATATTGTTTTAATTATTAGGAGAAAGAGGCCCTGGTGTGCTATTGTACAGTAGGATAACTACAGATAATAATTTTTTGTTCATTTCTAAAGCTTGAAGGAAGGACTTTGAAAGTTAACATAAAGAAATGTCAAATATTTGAGGAGATAGATTTAAATATTACACAGTGTGTGCATATACCAAAACTCAATTGGTAACCATTAATATGTAAAATTCTGTTTTTATGTACTAGTTAAAATAAAGTTAATTTTAAAAATAGCTGATTTTTAGCTGGAAAAATAGCTGATTAGCTGGAGGAAAATCTGAATTTCAGGCTATCTAGTTTGGGAATTTGCCATATCCTTTTTTCTTCAACTCATTTTGACCATTTCACAGTTCATTATCACATCTAAAGGAAGCGAGTGTCAGAAGAGGAAGAAAAGTGAGACTCCTACTTATCACATACAGGTGCAGATTCCTGAGTCACCTTTTCAAACAGCACTTTAAACCATGAAGATTCTTCTCTGCAAAAACCAAAATAAACTAAACTTTCCATATTCAGCACTGCCCAGACTGCACAAAATGAGCAATGCTTACTTCCACACTGCACTGTTGAAAATCGTACAATGGTTGTTCTGCACAAAAGTGAGTTTTCACTGCTTAAAAAAGTTTGACTTGGGATAATGAAAAAAGTTGCTCATTTTGTTATTAGTCTCTATTTTGTATTGGTTAGGTGTGATTTTAGAAAATGCATTTCCAAGATTTTCCTGAATTATTAAGACTACATCTATTTAGTACTTCGGGGGAATCATCATAGCTATTTATATACCAAATATGAGCAGCAGTAATTGTTCCTATAAATTCAACTTCAGCTCACTGTATGTGATTTATTGTTGAAGCAGAAAGTGAGAAACCACATTAACTTTTAATTCATCAAGATACAATATGAAGAGAAATATGAAGAGAATGAGAGTTAGCTTGAGACTTAATCTTTCTGCCCTTGACTAAAACTTTTGAACTATTGATTCTTTCATGTTTATAAGCTTAGACATGAAACAATTCTAATAATAATTACAAGAATTACTCAAATGCACACTTACTCTTATTGATGCAATTAGATAATTATCATTACTTCATAGGCATTAGCTTGCATATATGTGTAATCCAAGGGTTACTATGACTTTGGTAGTGATTTTCACATTTTACGTAAAATGGATTCGATGATTGTTATATGATTGGGACTGTCAATAACTTAAGTCATGTGCATACACAAAAACTCACACAAAAAATCAGGAAATCTGGTTGAATTATACTTGCACATCTGAAAGATTAATTAGTGATGTTAGATATTAAGGAAATTGAGTTTTTTTTGTTGTTTTTTTTTTGGTACTGGGGATTGAACTCAGGACCTTGAGCTTACAAGGCAGGCGGCAGCAGCACTGAGCTAAATTCCCAGCTCAAGTTTGATCTATTATCAAAGGCTTAGCAATGAACCAATCAGATGCCTCGGAAGCAGTCATGAATTATATATTCTATTTCAGTTAGCTATGTGAACTTGGGTAATTTACATGACTTCTCTGAAATTTCAATGTTAATTTATGAATGAAGATATCTGACCTAGAGACTTTAGTGAAAACGAAATGAAATGTGGGATCTCTGCCTTGTTTGCAGGAAACACACCTTGAATAATAACCTATATATTTTTAGAACAACTGACTTCATTTCCAAATGCTGTAATATTTGTTCTTTTTAAAAAATTCTTTAATTAAATTCATATTATATTTGACAGATTTTTCAACTCTTCTAATCACATGTAGTTCTGCTAATTTTCAATGTTGATATTATTGATATTAGTGAAAGGAAAAACTATATTTACAGGAGCTTGAAGTTGTTTACACTCTTTTAGCATTGTGAAAAACAAAACCAATAAAAAATTTTGCTGGCTAAGATATAGTTTGTTATACTACAGAGAATATTTGATAAATGCAAATCTCTGCTGCATAATAACAAATATAACTGGTGCATATTTCAGGAGGTCTATCAACAATTCTTTATATTTCTTTCACTATACTTTAGTTTGAGTCGAGAAAGGTGTGTAATTTTTGTTTAAGTATTAAGTAGAAAAATATTCAGTATTAAGCAGAAAATATGATGCATATAGCAATCAAATCAAAATTATCTTCAATAATTTTCTAGGGCAACAACATTTTGCAAATAAATCAATTAATTTAAAACTATTTATGAATTAATTTCAGAACTCCTACTAGAACAAATGAGTATGTGACATGACTATGTACACACACAATATTTTTAGAAAGAAATAACACTTGCCCTATCAATTTCAAGTTATAATAAAGAATACAAAATTTAAAGATCAAATAGTTTAAAAATTAGGTTCTAGGATTGCGGTATTTATAACAAATATGCTGAGAAAAACATTTATATAAAAGTCAACACAATATACTTAGGTTAAAAATTGGAATGAGAATAACATATAACCTGGAAAACTCACAATCTCAACAAATAAAAGCAGACTCCTGCCTGGCATAGCTCTTTTAAATTACACTGTTTGTGATGAAATCGATTAACTCCAAAAATGGGATTTGTCTGCTAACATTCCTGCTGACCACTCTTAGTACTGTATAAAACCTAAGTTTCTCAAGAATCCTTTTTTATAAGTGCCAGCTGAGCTAAATTTGCTCAATGCAAATCTCTCTAGGTAACAAAATGCAGGCGCAATATGAGATGGCTTTTGCTTGCACTAATTCCAGAATATGGCACATGAACTCTTGGAGAAAATGCAGAAGTACGGCTTGTAAGCCGGGTTCACATTTGATATTAACCTTTCTGGGCATCACTGGAGGATTTGGGGGTTTTAGATTTCAGTCTGAATTACATAGGAAATGAGGTTGGATACATCCTTATTCAATGGCAAAATCAGACCTTGCTCTTTGAAGACAGCAACAATATATAGAGCAGCATTTTTCAAACTTCAGCATGCACACAAATTACCTGGGGATCTTTTTAAAGGGGAGATTTTTATTCATAGGTCAGGAAAAGGGACTGTAATTCTGCATGTTTAACAATATTCTAGGTGATTCCTCTGCCATGGTCTGAGGTCTTTGCTTTGGATTTCAAAAGCAGAAAATGGTGCTCTCCAAGGAAATATAATGGGAGCTCCATATGTATTTTGAGTTTTCTAGCATCCATCTTAGACAATTTTTATAAAAAGTCCAGCGAATTTCATAATTTACATTGTTAAATATATCTAAAATGTAACCATTTTAGCATGTAATAAACATATAATTAGTGATATAATTCAGATTCTTTGGTAGTTATATATTTTTATGTCTCTGGTTATTTTACACAATGGCACAATTTGTATAAACTAATTTTAAGTGTCCAATATTATATGTGGATAGCATCTAGGATGCTGGACAGCAGAGGTATAATTTACATGACTTACAAAACAAAATAATAATTAAGATTTTAGTGATAAAATGGTGGGTTGTGCTTTTTTATAAATTCCCCTTTCCTGTAATCCATGGGCTATTTGAGTGTAGTTCCATATGTAAAACATCATTCATTCATTCATCTTATCATACTGGGATTTGAAACCAGGGATTCACACATGCTTGCTAAACACTCTACAATTGAGCTACATTTTCAGCCCCTCTTTATTATTCATTTAGAAACAGGTTCTCACTACACTGCACAGTCTGGCCTTGAACTTGCAATCCTTGGCCACAACCTCCCTTAGCAAGAATGATAGGTATGTATCATCACACCCAGCCATAATTCATTTTAAGTTTGCTAGAAAATGTAACAAGCTGAGGGGTCCCAGAAGCTTAGATCAGATCAGCATAAATTTTGAAACAGGATAAACTGAGAAAAGAAGCAACTTAGGAACAAGAGTAAAACAGGACTAGAAGTAAGTTTCTTCATCAATATTGAATGTCTACTATGTTCTGCATGTTGTGCCAAAGGTAGAATTATAACAATGAACAACTACTCTGCCTACCCATTATCAGAGCTCTTAAAAGGGGTGAATAAGAACAAAAAGATGGGGTTAGAAAGTGAACTGTGGAAAAAAAATTATCCATAAATAACCATTATAGGACAACGAGGAGCAAGTCAATGAAGAAAAACATCCTGAGTATCTGGCAACAGGAAATGAGGAATGTCAAAGCTTGCTTACATTATAGTTTTATGCTAATGTCCTGCAAGTGAGCAAAGCAGTATTTTCATAACCATAGTATTAGAAAAAACATAGCTTTAACTAAAAGTACAGAGGAAATTAGAATAAAAACAACTATTATAAAATATAGGTTTTAAAAGAAAACATCCTAAACTTATCACATTTATGAGGCCATTGGCATAATCTTAGGACATATTTATTTCAAGTCATCAGAACCTTTTTAGTTTTAACTGAGGTTTTCTAAACTGCCTTGCCTTCTTTTTTGAAAATAGCACGGTCTTTCATTCCCATGATGTCATGATCCTTGGTTTCCTCTTATACCTTTGGCTATTTCTTCTTCATTTCCTCCTTGGTGTGCTCTTTGCATTGTAAGGCAGATCCTAATTGAAAAGTGCATATGGATCGGTCCTGAACTTTCTCTCTGTCGTAGACTTTTCCTGGTTGAGTTTATTGAGGCCTGAGCTTTCAGATGACAATTGAAATTTCCTTTTTTACCTAGTATTTCAAGCTTCATATCTTATGAGAATAATTTTTTAGTACTTAACTCTAATTCTACTCCTAGAATTTTCCATCTCAATAACTGGAATTTTCTAATTGCTTTAGAAATGTGGAAATCATTGTTGCTTTTTGCCTTTCATTTTCTCTCCATATCCAACTCATCAACACATTCTACTGATTGCAAATTCAAAAACATTACCTTGAATGTGTAAACTTCTCTTTCACTCCATTGTCAATGCTTTTGTCCAAATGATAATTTAACACTTCAACTATAGGAATGTTTTCTACTTCTGCTTCCCTGCAATTGTTTGCTCACATTCTAGTCAAAATGTCTTCTGTAAAAGTCACATTAGACACTGTGTTGGTTCAGATTTCATTTAGAATAAAATCCAAAACTTTTACTAAAGTACAAAATGCTTCAAAGAGGTGGATCCTTCCTACTTACACATTTTCATCACCCACATTGCCCCCATCAGGATATACTGGTTATAACTTTTCTATTTATAAATTCAATTTTTTTCTTAATCTTGACCCTTGCATTTCTTGTGCCTATTTTTAGCATGTTCCTTTTGCTTTTCAGTTCTCAAACCAAATGTCCTCACTCTTGTCATTCTATTGCAGATAGGTAAGTTAATTAGATATCTTGTAGGCAGTTGGACAGAGCCAGCTCATGAAGAGTCAACATGGAGGACAGACAAGGAGCCAACTTGGAGGACAGTGAAGACATTCACTGAAGGCCAGCATTGTAAAAGGAGAGAAACTACCACATCCATGTAGGATGAATAGCAGTGACTGATATTCTAAATAGGTATCAATCACGTGGCTGGAGAGCCAAGGTATAAACCCAGCCTTTCCTGGAAATATTCCTGACCCACCCTTACTGAAAATCCTTGTAGCTTGCTATGTGACTTGCTCCCCCATTTGACCTCATTTAATCAACATAACCTGGGTGACTGTACTTGTAATCTTATTGGTTGGTCATGGTTTTGTCCCACCACATGCCCACCTTGTAAATTTCTATTGGGTATTATAGTTTTGTCCCACTTTGTACCCGCCTCACCACATGGCTTTGCTGTATAAAACATCTTTGAAAAGTGAGGTGAGCCAGCAACCCATTTTCCGGTTGCCCTTCTGTCTTAGACAGAAGCTTTCTTTCTTTTGATAAATTTTTCCTACTCTTAACCTCCATTGCTCCTAGAATTCATTCATTGATTTTAGAGAACATGAACTCATGTTTTGGATATCTGGTAGGTTTTGGAGCTACATCTTTTCCCCCTATATCAATTCTAGGTAAATGAGTGTCACTACTAGGCTCCTGTCAATTGTGCTTTTGACATATCACCTTAGTTTTCTCATGGCACACATTACAGTATATAATTATTTTGTATATTCATCTGTAGGCTTTTTAGTTTTCTGGCTCTTACCATAGTAGATAATATTTCCAGAGCTTGATACATATTAGATGTGGTATAAATATTTACTGAATTGTTTCTCTGGTGTGAGAAACTGAAAGTATAAATGAGGACCAAAATGTATAATAGATGTTGTGAAACAGGAAGAAAAGATTCAAAGGGGAAGGGGAAGTAGGGGGATTGGGGGAAAGGAAAGAAGGGAAGGAAAAATAAGGAAAGCAGAAAAAAACCAAAACCAAACTTTTGTAAATTGGGAGGGGTGGAAGGGTGGAAGGGAAGGAAGTGGAATGGGAAAAAACAAGAACAAGATATATCTGTACAAGCACAAATTCCCAATGAAGAATATGATCATAATGTATACCTAAAATGTACCAATAAACTTAATGAATAAAAAAAAATTTGCTGATTGTTGTAAGAATTGCACAAGGAAAGACAACTGAGTTTTGCCTATACATTGTTATTTGCAAATTGCAATGTAGTCAGTCATGGAGGATAATCTGAGAGTCTCAGTTTCTTTATGAGTAAAAAGGGGCCATAATATGGGTTCTTATTTTAATATAGGAATTTATGATTTCATGAAGTAAGACTAGGAATAATGAAAAAAACCCAACTAACAGTGAGACTATTTACTATAAAACTTTCATGCCAATTGGCCAATATGCCCATGAAATCACTCAGCTATACTGAAGCCATGATTCTGGAAGAGTCAGCAACAGACATCAATTCAATTTTCTCTGCTTAATAGAAGAGATGATACCAAATGGCAGATTTTGCACTTTGGTAATTGTGTTTCGCTTTGGTAATGCTAAGTGGCCTGTAGTCTCCAAGCACAGGCAAGGCAGCAATTAGGGTCATATGCCAGAAATTTACTCCATTTTTAGAGCCACACATCTCAGAACTAAAGTTAATCATGAGAATGTGTACACATATAAAGAAGTGACTATATTCATATAATATAATATTATTTAAAACACACACAACATAGGTTCAATTGTACTGAGGCTTATACATACTTCTCTCTGTAACTCACTGTGAATTTCAAGGAACAGGCAGAAATGTACGACATATATATCGAATGTTAACTTGAGAGGATTTAATTGTAATGTGTGTTCTTTATTAAAAACTTCTATCCCTTGGTTTTTTATTATGCTTTCTTTTACATTTGTGTTTTTTATCCATGTTTATTATTCATGACCATAGAGAAATTAGTTACTTTTCAGTTTTTAGTTTATCAAATCATTTATTTATTATGACTACAGTGAAATTTTGCTTGTTGTCCTCTAAATGAACAACTTTATATGACTGAGTGGGAGAATCAAATCATAGTAACTGAAAAGAGGATACTTTGGGCTTCATTTGCGTGAAGTTTAATTTAATCAATTAGCATATTAATTGATGAAAGCCTTTGGTAAGAACAGAACACTGGTATACAGTTCAATGAACATAGCAAAGACAGAAAACTTATATACATGATTATATATATCATATCATGAATATATTTACTTTTCCTGAGTTTGTAACTAGAAAGTGACATCTAAGAAATCAGAATGAAAAATTAGATTTTCTGCAATTAGAGCACTCCACAATCTTTAGACATTAACCTCATGTTGTCTTGAAATCATGCAATTTTGTTAACAATCATCTGTGACCTGAATGCTTATATTAGAAAAGTGCTCAATACTCTTGATATGCTGCTGTTATTATCAGATTAAAGACTGATTACAAGAAAGTTGCTACTGATAATGGTCTAATTACTGATTACAAGAAGCATTTAGTTTGTAAGAACATAGAAATTTCTTAAAAATAAAATATGACAAGTGGATGAGAGATTGAATTTCTGCTGGGTTGATACAAGTAATGATACTGATGTTATGCATATATCATATGTTAAAGCATTTAACTGACAGAGTTTTCATTGACAAGTAATACACACAAATGATACTGATATAATCATTACAGATTACTGTAGTGTAGTACAACTCTTTTCAAATTAATTTTCATACAAAAATATCCTGTATTCCAATATGGTGAGATATTGAAGGCTATCTGTCAGAAGCATTCTGTTAGGATTAAATTTTCAAAAAGTATTTAAAAAGAAAAATGGTATTAGATAAAAATTTTCACAGGTTGCATAAATATCTTACTCCAGTAACTCAACATATTACATTGCATACATATTATGAGCCAATCATCAATAAATGCACATTAAAAGCAGTGTCTTGAGTCTATATCATGGCTTCTAGTCATTTAAAAATAAGATTTAGTATTTTAAATAGTTACTGGAAGGTATTGTTGAATATTCAATGAGTGTAAAGAAGTTACTAAATTCTAAAAATGTATCTTCTTAATTATGTCTACCTTCACATTCACAGAGGTATAGGTGTTTCATTTTAGGCTTTATGTTTTTTCTTTCTTTCTTTTTTGTTTTTGTTTTTGTTGTTTTGGTACCAGGGATCGAACTCAGGACCTTGTCTTGTGAGGCAGGTGGCAGAACCCTTGAGCCAAATTCTGGCCCTAGGCTTTAAATTTTAACTCCCTTAATCTTCTTATACTTGTTCCAATCAAAACCCAATTCAGTGACATAGGAAGTAATTCCTTCCTCTTTAGGAATTCACAAATAAATGAGGTAGAATAGCGTTACACAGTTGCTGTGAAACTGGATTCTCTCTAGTCGTACTGACTCATTATTTCACCACTTAAAACAGTGAGTATTATGTGCTGTAGATGGTTCCATTTCCATAAATGTCAATTTATGACTGTTTCTCCTTTTTTATAGGAGCACAGGAACCAAACTGAACAGCTTCGTATATATATTGTTTCTTTTCCACCTGATGTTATGATACAAAAGGAAATACAGGCAGAAAAAAAGGAAGAATGGAGTGCCTTTCTATCCAGGGCAGTAAATATTTTTAAAGAGAGAAAAAGAAAGCTATTATCAATAAGATTCTACTCTTTTTACTGAACTAATAGTATAATAACTTTTTTGATTACAAAAATATTTTCTTTGCCAAAAGAACTAACGTGTGTTTTAATAATATATCATCCTTGCTATTCATAAACTGTATTTTTACTTAATCTATTTGTATTTCCTAAAATATTTTACTCCTAATTATCGTATCTTCTCTAAATATCTTACTGAAATCTTATCTTCTAAATCCATTTAATATTAGTAAATTAAATTAATTAACCATATTCTTAGAATGTTTCCATGCAACCACCCAGGGCACGATTGTAATATAAATAACTGAACTAACGTAAGTCATTATTTTTTATAATTATCCACTTACAGGCTCTTCCAGCCCAAAATATGTTATAGAAAACTTCTCCAGTGGCTAAAGGGGAGCACACTGTAAACATGATGCCTACAAACTTGTCATTTCTGTGCTACTGATTTAGCTTAACATGGTACCATGTAGTGACATATATACAGGCAGATATGAATGGCTGATTAATATTTTTTATTTAAAAAAATGTAGTACACACAGTAAAAATATATCAATATCACATACACCATAACATTATGAAGTGAAATTCATTAATAAATATTTTTTACAAGCCATGATTCTTTGTCCATTATTTAATTGTACTCCAATCCTAGCTACAATTTGGAAATAATTTTTTTGTTTACCTTAACAACCAGTGCACTAATAGATATTAATAAAATCATTTCTAAAATGTTGTATCTCATTAATTGTTATTTTTAAGGCTAATAGCAAAGTAATTTTCAATTTTTTTATCTTTCATTTTACTGTTATATTTTAAAGATGGTCTGTAAGAACTTAAGGGTTTATTAACAAGCAAGGAAAAGGTTGAATTTGGCCAAGTAGCTTCTATTTAGTTTTATATGTTTCACTTTCATAGATATCATATATAAATTATTATGCATTAAGTAATCAATTGTGTCCTACTTAATGTGTACACAACAAGTCCCATATTTACTAGAAGATGCATGTGTCCTTCTATTTTGCTGTGATGACCCAAGGGACTGAAGAAGGTCAGCCTTTGAAAGGAAGCGCTTACTGCCCTTAGTGTGAAATTCTTCCTCTGTAAAGAAGAGTAATTCATGTTAGGTGACCCATAACTCTGAGGGTCCATTTGCTGAGGGTCAGAGAAATCTAATCTGCAGGACATTTCTGCCCTCCACAACATTCTTACTCAAGGTTAATGATCTCTCTTACTCATGCATTTTCTATTTGATTGAGCAGTAGAGGGACATAAAAAAAGGATTTCAAACTAACTCTAACTCTCCTCAAACACAAAACAACTTGACTAAAAGCATAAGGAAGATTTTGTTTTCCTTCCCACCCCCAAAATTTTAGGATTAATTAAAATCAGGACTTTTTAAGAATCCGAGAATATATTTTCCAGATTAAGAGATTTTAAAAAACCACATTATTTTTAAGAAGTGCTCTCTCTTAGAGCAGAACTGCACACAGCTTTTGTGATCATCCCGTCATGAAAAATTGGTCATTCAGTCCTCCAGCCCTTCAAGTTTCTCTCACATGGAAATAAGGAGTTTTGTTGGTGCTAGAAATAGGAGACTTTTTCACTGTAGGAAACAATTATTAATAATCCACTTTTTCTATGTCAAAGCATTACAGAAAGCCAAACTACAGAATTAGAATAAGAAATGTATGATGTCTGCTAATGCCTGTTGGTTGCCTACACACAATATGGTGTCTCTCTGTTTCATAATGCCAGGGCAGGAACTACATTACTGGATGTATGTAAGTTCCTTAGAGCACTGCCTGGGATAAGCAACCACTCAATAAATGTTAGCATCATCATCATTTTACTATAATTATTAAATCCATCTAAGAGAATAAATTGTACTAAGGTTCCACAAACACCTAATTATACAATGCAGATTTCAAGAATATCATCTAATGATAAAGATATTAATCATCAGTTCATGATTAAAATTACTGTCCAAGATTATGTTAATGTCTGTGTTTTCTGTATCTAATAGAACAATTACACACATTGTTAAAATTATCTATAGATTGATGCTCACTTTATAGTTTGTTTACAGTGAGACTTTAATCTTAGGCTGATTTTTGGTTGACATAACACTTTGCATTTCATCTTTATCTGGCTCTAATTGACACATGCTAGGGAAATGTAAAGTAATTTTGTTCTTGCTGTAGCTGAACATAGTTACTGAAGCAAGTATGCTGTGGAAACCTAGTATATCCCAAAGGTAAAAGGAAACAACTTGAATATTAGCTCTACTACCACAGCCTCATAGGAGCTTCAATAATTGAGTTCAGTGCAATAAAAACTGTTATATCCAATAGATTTTATTTTTTAACATATGGAAATGGACCAGAATAACATGATATGACTAAATAATAATTTTTCTCTTTAAGTGAAGGGTTCATAATGAATATATATCTGAGGTGTGATTGAAATATATGGTGAACATTTAAATTAAAAAAGGATATTGCAGTAAAGGACACATTCCATTAATCTCATACTTTTCCTTACTTCAAACATATTCATCTATTTTTCTTGTAACTTTCTGAACTTGGTCATGAATGTCTTTACCAGGTGTGATGGAAAAATGAAATATGGTGAATATTGCTGCCAAGTGCTATCCAATGGAAAGCAGGCTTGTAAAACCATTACTACTTTGTTTCCTATCCATCTAATTCCCTAGATCTGGCTCTGTGCAGTTTCTCTCTCTTCCTCAAAATGAAAATGACCATGAAAGGTAAATGTTTTGAATGGATTCAGGATATTCAGTCAGTCTTAATAGCAAAATTAAGACATGAAAGAAGACTTCCAGAATTGCTTCAGGAAGCAGTAAGAGTGATGTGAGGAGTGTGTTTAAAGTAAAGGGGAATATTTTGAGAGGGATTAATGGCTAGTGTTCTTTACTGTAATAACTTTTTAAAAAAATTAAGCATTCATCATATTTTAGATCATACTACATATATTAAATGAATATTTTAATTTATACTAATAAAATTTCAAATAAACATCACAAATTTCTTAATATGCTAAGTAAAAACAGCCAGTTAAAAAGACCACATATTGGAAATCAATATGGAGATTCTTCAAACAACTAGGGTTAGAAATTCCATTTGACTCATCTATTCCTCTGCTGGGTATCTTCCCAAAAGAATTAAAAGAATAATGCCACAGTGATATATGCTCACCCGTGTTTATAGCGACACAGTTTGTAATAGATAAAACTTGGAAACAGCCCAATTGCCCATTAACTGGAGACTGGATAAAGAAGATGTGGTTTGTTTTTTTTTTAAATAAAATGGAGTACTACTCAGCCATAAAGAATGAGAAATTAGAGACATTTATAGCTAAATAGATCCACATTGAGGACATACTCTTAGGTGAAATAAATAGGACACATGTGTAAATACTGAATAATTTCTTTGGTGTGAAAAACTAAAAGTATAAATAAGGATTAAAATGTATAATTGATATTGTGAAATAGGAAGAAAATGTCTAAAGGAGTAGGGGAAGTTGGAGGGGTAGGGAAAAGGAAAAAAGGGAAACGAAAAAATAAGAGAAAAAGAAAAACATGGAAACAAAGTCTTTGTAAATAGGGAAGGGTGGAGGGGGTGAAGGGAGGGCAGGGGAGTGGGGAAAAAACAAGAACCAAGATACATCATGTAAAGGTACAAGATCCAATGATGAATGTAACTGCATTGTATACCTAAAATGTACCAATAAACTTAATGGAAAAAAAAAGACCACATATTGCATGATTCCACTCACATGCCAAGTCCAGATGAAGCAAATCTAGAGAGAAAGAAAGTAGATTTGTAGTCTCCTAGGGCAAGGGAACCCTGTATAGGGGAAGGTGAAAAGTGACTGTGAATGAGCATGGAGTGTCTCTTGGTAGTGATAGAATATGGTAAAGGTGACATAAGTATGAGACTCTTAAAAACCACTGAATTATTATATTAGTTGTCTTTCATTACTGTAGCAAAATTCCTGAGGCTAGGTTATCTTATAAAGAAAAAGGTTTGTTTCATCTCATGGTTTTGGAGAAGCATGTCTGGGGACCACATCTGCTGTAAGAGTTCTGAGGCAGCACAAGAAATCACACAGCAAGAGAGAGGGTACACAGCTGCCCACACATGTGTGCCTCTGTCACCTCTCTCCCAAGAATGACCCTCTCTCCACCAGCATGACCCTATCCAATCCTTATCACTAACCCAAAGCTCCTCATCTAAACCCCAGAATCAGATGAACTTTCCATCCTCTGTACACCTCAAAAAGAGGATTAACCTTCAATACCTTAAGGCTTGGAAGAAATTTAAATCATTTTCAAAATCACCTCAATACATCAAGGAATAAATAAAATGCCTGAGAAAATGAGATGTTTCCATAAAACTAGACTTTCTGGTCTTCTTATGGTGAAGAAGTATTCTCCTGTCCTTTAAACTGGAAAAAGGAAAGTTTTTATTCAATATACTTAGGTAGCTAAATAGCTCTACTTTGAGTTAAACACTAAATGTTACTAAACTAACTCAGAAGCAAGAGATAATTGAGACTAGTACAGATGACACTCTAGAAATAAGACCTTTGTCATCTGTTATTTGGCTTTTAATACAAAAGCTACAATTTTACCAGTTAATTTAATTAATGATTCTATGCTTTTAATCTGTATAATGGAGACTGTATCTATTTTAGCGGTTTTGGAAAGTTATAGGAATGAATAGCCACAGAATTTATCACTCGATAACTCCAATGAACATCAGCTTAGGTTTATCCCTCGGGTCAGCTGCTATGTTTATACACCAAATCCTCTCCGTTAGAGTGGGCACAGGGATGTTACTCACCAAGACATCTCTGCAGCACGATGCTGCTACAGTAGATGTGGAGATGATCCCCACACATGGTTCTGTCCCAAGCCACTTACATTTGCTTTTATGAATAAGGTAAACATACCAGAGTATGGTAAAGTGCTCATGCAGATATATCTTACAAGAATTCTCATGGTTCACAAAAACAGAGAAGTTACTTCTGATGTAAATGTTTAGAGAAAAATTTATGGAGAATTTTTGCTGTGTGCTGAGAAATTTCTGTGGGAGCCTCTAAAGGACTCTTGAAATGCTTGTGTCCTGTCTTCCCCTGCTTGTTCTTCCAACCTTTTCCGTAGCCCTGAAGGCACACAGATGGTGGAGACCCAGAAGCCCAGGAACACCCAGCCTCTGCTTCCATGATGTAATTAAAATGCATCACACTGCATCTGAATTGAGTTGAAGCTCATGAAATACTAGAGAGCCGAAGTAAAGCAATTAAGTAATATATAATATAATAATCAACCACTTTTTAATAATTCTAACCATGAATTATACTTTTATTATTAGTAAAGAAATATTTATAAACAATAATAAATAGAATTAAAATAAAGAGAATCTACATAGGTAAGATTAAGGACAAGCACAAATTGTCTTATAGTCTAAATGTAAACATACTTTGCCTAATTTGCTTTAATTTCAAAAAGGAAGGATATTTATATTTCATTGTAAATCAGTTTAATGTTTTTTTATTACATGGTTTAGTTCATATTGATTTGTGTATTTCATAATTACTTGACATGTTGACTTCCATGATATAAAGACAATCCAAGCAAACAATGAGCCACGTTTAATTAGTTTGCTTAATTAATCCACTACCCTTCTTGTGGTTCCCAGCTGTAATACAATTTGGACATTTATTCAAGGGACATGTCGATTTAAAATATTAACTGAGATACATTGACCAGCTTGACCAGGCCATTGCCTCCCATAGGGACGGAGCACAAAGTATGGCTATGCTTTGTGAAAAAGACAGCTTAAATTTAACTGTACTCATCACTTGAGAACTGTATGATCCAATGGGGATTGTGTAATGTCACTGTATCTCAATTTCTCATACTAAAGTGGGCATAATAATAATAATAATAATAATACCATTTCCAGATTATCTTTAAAATCATTGTGGTGCTTAGAACAACATTGAAGTTAGTTCTAATTATTGTCTGTACTTTCAAAAGGGAACTGCATACAAGAGCCAGTGAAAATTGAATAGGAAATAGCATCATGGATTATACGAGCTTAAACTTTTATCCAAATTCTATTTCTTTTACAGGATAGGTGAAGGCCTTTATCCTTTGTGTTCTACCACACTCCTACTGACCAAAGTGAGGACCCCTACCTGAGCCCCCAGGAAGTTTTATCCTAGCACTCATGCAATTAATCCTTAACATCATCCATTTTTCTTACGCCACAACTTGACTTTTTGACTTTAGGCTTAATATCCAAGTAAAGGGTGAATTATTGAGGGCCGAGATATTGTTCTGTACTTCCTACTATCACAGCAACTGGCAGATTTTCTTGCAAAGAGTGGAAGCCTATCCCTACTTCTTCAAATACAGATTCACATCACTGAAGTTGTCATTGAGTTTCCTCTTGACTTTTTCACATAATATAGTAACTTTATTATACAGTGAGTCATTGAGAGTAAGTTCTGTACTTTTAATTCTAAGACTTAGCCTGCTTTCTAGTATAAGGTAGGCATTTTACAAAAGTCAGCCAGTGGACAACAATTTGGTCAAGACACCAAATTCTCAGGGCTGGGGTTGTAGCTCAGTGGTGCTTTGTCTTCCTGGCAAGTGCAAAGTCCTGAGTTCAATTCTTGGTACCAAAAAAAGGAAAAAAAGAAAAAAAGAGAGACCAAACTCTTCTGGCTATTCTTGGAGGAGAGCTTGTCTTAACTATTTAAATTTTGTATTGATACTGCCCATTCTTATAAGTAAAATATGCCCCAATACCATCTGAAAATGCTATAATTAGATATCTAGTTTCTAAGAATCAGTCAGCTACAATCTTTGAGATGTGAGAAAACATAGTTTAAAGCTAATGACAAGAGCAAAAGACATAAGTTCATTTCAATTTTTAAAAACTGCAAAGCTGTAGTATTAAAATAGAGGACACTTCTGTGATAATTTGGAGAAGTTAATATTACTATGGGTATTTGACTCATATAAAACAATATGGTGTGAAGTTTTCAGCTGACTGAGACTCTCAGTGAAAGCTCAGGGATAGTAAATCATCGTATCAATTCCTGTTGGATTCATTTTCTGTGATTTGTTCCCGGTTGACAAACTTGAGCTGTAATTCTGGTTAATTTCTATTAAATGCAATAAAGTAAATCACATAAACTAATTGCTGCTTAACTATGGCCATCATGAATAAAGAGAAAATATGATGTTAAAATATGCTTCTTTCCCAAATTAATTGTGCCAGACAGAAATGTTGAGATCATAGATGAGTTCAACTCAATTTGAATGAAATTTTTAAAAACACCCTTAATGAATTCTTCTAAAGCTGAAGACATCAATTTTTATAGTAGACTATATCTAAAGTTATATTGACACATTACATGGAGTTTTAGGTGAATGTATTGTTTACAAGTAAACTCTAACACAGAGCTTACTTTGAGAGATTATTTGCATAATATCACTAAGTATTGAGGTTACCTTCTACTACGCAACAATATAGGATGAATTATGTTCCTTCCAAAAAATATGCTGAAGACCAAAGTCCCAGCACTTGGGAATGTGATCTTATTCATAAATGAGTTATTTCAAATATAACCAAGCTGGGATCATTAGTATGGGTCAATGAAAAGGGTGACCTGATATGAGACAAGAATGCAGATATGGTACACACAGGGGATGCTGAATGACGACAGTGTCAGAGATGGAGAGATGCAACTGAAAGCTAAAGAGCAACCAGGACTGACAGTCACCATGCAGCACTAGGAAGAGTCAAAGAAGGACAAAGAGGAAGTAGTGGTGACATCTTGATATTTCTTTTCACTCTCAGCTTTCAAAACTGTGAGACAATAAATCATTGTTATTTTAAGCCACCTGGTATGGAGTACTGTATTATGGAAAATCTAGAAAACAAATATACTTAAGTACAGTATTTTAAAAATTAGGAAACACAATGTAATGGCCAAGTCTGCCATGAGGATTTCAAACATGCGAGTTTCAAAATGGACAGAAGAGAAAGCCTGAAGACTAAGTTGTATTTTACAAAAGCAGTTGGGTGTTTAGGCCACAGAGGACATGGGAAACTATTCACAGAGTACCAGTTTATGCTTTTTAGAAATGAACATGTTGATGGGATATCTATTCAAAAGTTAAAAACTTCTATTGTTAATGTTTGGGAAAGTATTTTAGATGACACACCATAAAATCTTTAGTTGTGAATTTTCTTTCTTTTGATACATGTATGACATCTAATGAGAAGAGAGCTTAATGCTCATTTAAAATGAGTGATTCTATTGCAGATATGACAAACACAGAAACAGTAAAAAAAAACCCAGCAAAAACATCAGAAAACATTACCCTGTCTTCATAAAGATAAAAATCATAAAATATATAAACCTCTAATAGGTAACTCCAAAAAGATGTCAGACAACTAGAAGCCTCTTGGACAAAACTGATTAAGAATTTAAAGATTCATAGTGGCAGAGGTTGTAATAGCTAAAGCTTGTAAGCCGCCCAAGTGCCCATTAATGGGAAACTGGATAAAAAAATGTGTTTTCTTTTTATAAAATGGAGTACTACTCAGCCATAAAGAACAAAAAACTAGAGTCATTTATAGCTAAATGGATGCACATTGAGGCCATACTCTTAAGTGAAATAAATAGGACACACATGTGTAAATACAGAATAGTTTCTCTAATGTGAGAAACTGATAGTGTAAACAAGAGTTAAAATGATTAAAATGAATAGTTGATAATGTGAAATAGGAAAAACGGTCCAAAGACGAAGGAGTGAAGGGAGGGGAAGGGGAAGGGGAAAGGAAAAGAGGGAAAGGAAAAACTATGAGAAAAGAAAAAAAAAGGAAATGAAATCTACATAAATAGGAAAGGGTGGAGGGGGTGAAGTGTGCACAGGTAATGGGGAAAAAAAGAAGAACCAAGACATATCATGTACAGGTACAAACACCCAATGATAAATGTAAATGAATTGTACACCTAAAATTACCAATAAAAGAACTAAAAAATAAATCAATATTCATCAATAGATTTGCTAAGTTAAGGTACATGCATACAGTGTAGTAGTAGCTAAATACAAATAATAGTATAGATCTATTTTATTGACATAGGCATTTGTTACCCACTGTTGTAAAAATTTATAATAAGGAATGATGGTAAGATTCCTTCATGTAAAACTGTGTATGTTTGTACACAGGTAAGGGAGATTTGTAGAAATATTTAAAATGATAAGAATGATTGAGAATGACCTTTTAGTTGATTTATACTTCTGTGCACAGGTTTTCATACTGTGTGAAGGCTTTACACTAAGCATGAGCATTTTTACAAAAATAATAAAACTATTTTTAAAAGTAAAAAAAAAAGAATTTAAAGATTCATTTTAGAATGATAAAGAAAAAGACTTCGATTTTTTTGTTTAAATTCTTTTATTGGTACATTTTAGGTATACAATTCATTTATATTTATCACTGGGTGCTTTTACCTGTAGATGATGTATCTTGGTACTTATTTTTTCCCCATTCCCTGTCCTCCCTTCAACGTCTATACCCTTCACTATTTACAAAGACTTTATTTCCATTTTTTCCTTTTCTCATATTGGACCTTTTCTTCCCATTTCAAATTATCAATTATTCATTTTAATCATTTTAATCCTTATTTACACATTCAGTTTCTCACATTAGAGAAACTATATTTACACATGTATGTCCTATTTATTTCACTTAAGAGGATGGCCTCAATATGCATCCATTTAGCTATAAATGTCTCTAGTTTCTCATTCTTTATGGCTGAGGAGAACTCCATTTTTTTAAAACCACATCTTCTTTATCCAGTTTCCAGTTGATGGGCACTTGGGCTGTTTCCAAGCTTTAGCTATTACAAACTGTGCCACTATAAACATGGGTGCACATATATCGCTGTGGTATGATTCTTTTAATTCTTTTGGGAAGATATCCAGCAGGGGAATATCTAGGTCAAATGGGACCTCTGGTCCTAGTTCTTTGAGATATCTCCATACTGATTTCCACAGTGGTTGCACCAGTCTGCTCTCCCACCAACAATGGAGAAGGGTTACTTTCTCCCCACACTGGCCCCCAGCATTTGTTATTGGTTGATTTCTTGATAGCAGTCATTGTTTTTGTGGTGAGGTGGAATCTCAGTGTTGTTTTCATCTGCATTTCTTGAATGACCAGTGATGTTGAACATTTTTTCATATGATTCTTTGCTGCTTTTACTTCTTTGTCTGAGAAACGTCTGTTCATTTCAGATGCCCATTTTTTAATTGGGTCTTTGAATTTGGGGTTCTGTTTTTTTAAGTTCTTTATATATTCTAGATATTAGTCCTTTCTCTGAGGTACAGCTGCTAAAAAATATTTCCCACTTTGTACGCTGTCTCTTAGCTCTGTTGGTGGTGTTTCTTGCAGTGCAGAAGCTTTTTAGTAAGATGAGATCCCACTTGTTGATTCTTTTGTGCTAGTTCTCATGCTACTGAGGCTTTGTTCATAAAGTCTTTTCCTATGCCAACGTCTTCAAGAGTTCTACCTAACTTATCTTCCAGCAAGTTTAGTGTTTCTATTTTAATATTTAGATCTTTAATCCATTTCAGTCTTAGTTTAGTGCATGGTGATAGATAAGGGTGATTTTGATTTTTTATAGGAAAGAAAAATACTGGAAGTAAAGAGGAATCAAGTCTATAAAATCTATAAAATGCTAGTCAATACGAATAATTTAGAGTTGTCAAATGTCAAAGCAATCCAATATGAAGAAATTCAGAAATTTAAAGACAATTGTGTACATTTTAAAAATTAGAAACCATTCAAATTTATTTGGAAGGTGACTTTTTCCAGTACATACTACTCCTTTAGATGTCAAAATTATTTTAAAAATGTGTATATACATTTATGCATACATACATATATAGAATATATGCCAAAATCATGGGCTACTTTTGAGGTTTGTGATTAGGACATTCATATCCTAGTCCCACGCCACCTATGTATCAACTGTCAAAGGAAACATGCCAGGGAGAATTACATGTGAATAACCCATTTTCCTGTGGGAAAGAAGCAGAAAAGTTCTCAAATACTACCTATGTAACTAATAAAGCATCAGGGGAATGAGGTGATATAAACTAATAATCAGAACTGGACTAAAAAAATCATAAATATGTCTAAATCAGTAGGCTTTGTTGTTTTTATATTTCTGTTCAATCACTAGCACTCCTATGACCCTAATCCATCACCTTAGTACATAAGTCCTCCATAATTTACACTAACCTTGCTAGTGGAAACATATTCTTTGTTGTTTTTGGTCTAAGATTTACTTTGCTCTGTCAGTTGGAGAATCGATTTGGGTCAGGGAGGAAATCACCAAACACCTCTTGTGAGCTAATAGGCAAAAATTAGACCACCTGGTGTGTGAATGCCAGAGGACAAAATACTTTTCTTTTTTCAGAAAATTCAGTGGAAAGTATGATGCAGAATAAGTCTGTCAAAGCAAGTGATTAGTTTCCCAAACATGTATGGCTGGTCAGAGGAGCAGAACAGGATAAATCCAAAAGCCAAACTTTGCTACATCTTTATTGTCTTGTCTTGTTTCTTTGCTCAAATAGTCATACAAAACCGGGCATTTCTTTTGCCTTAAAGAGACACTGCTATTTCCTACCCGAGAAGAATTTAACGACAAATGGGTGAGCTGAGAGAGATGCCTAGTTGCAGGTTCAGTATCAGTTCATCACAAGTTGATTGATCTCATTAGATCCTGAAGAGTATGCAATGGAAAAACCTTTAGAAGACATTTCCTCTCCACACATACTCATGGACACAGAGGAAAACATGCCATCACACATGGCTGCAATTTTTGGATAGCAGGTTTCTAAACAGTTTTCACCTAACTGCGATTTTTGACCTCATAGAGGGTTCAGAAGAATCTGTCAGCTACAGACAAGTTACCAAATTCTACCCGAAAGAATCCATCCCTTCCAAACTAGATCATTGCTAAAGCAATTACTTTTTCTATTTTTCCCATTTCTTATCACAGTAGAGTCACATTTAGCTGCCTATCTAAAGTCTGCCAATTCTACAGCTGGGAGAGAGCCAATCATAAACTTAAATTCCATCACCTCTCAACTTGCAAAAGCTATTTTAGCTTTCCATTCAGTAATCATTTTTCAAAAATATTGATTTTGCTCAATATTTACATTTTTCATTTTGCTCAATATTTACATAGATATTCAATAAGCATAGATTCAATAATTAGTTGTATTTAATGTGTCCCACTCAAATGATTTGAAAAATACTTTTCGAATATTCTCTGTGTAGCTGTGTCTGTATGTCTGTCTGCCTTTTTGTTTCTTACACAGGAAACACACACACACGTGTGCACACACACACACCTACCTCACTTTCTATTTTTTTGTGTGTGCATGTCTTTTAGTATGACAATGATGCCTCCAGATTCTTTTTGATTGGTCTCTCATATTGTCATGTGCTCACAGGACTGATATTGTTACCCAACTGAGAGAAAAGCCAATGAAGCTCACATAAATTTGCGCATACATACAGGCATGATAATGAGCCATGTATAAAAATGAGGTGATTGGTACAAAGGTAGTTTTTGTGAAAAATTATAATCTTATTTTGATCTGAGATCAGAAAATGAAGAGACACTAACTTTTGACACAGATTCATATGCACCAAGCAAACTGACAATAAATCTGAAAGTTTAAAGTTTCAGATTTCATTCTCATACGATGATTTCCTTTATATTCACAGAAGTTTTATTAATTCATCATGGTTTAATTTGCAAATAGGATGATTTTGATTCAGTGAACTACTAAGCAAATAAACACCTTCATATTGTTTTTTTTTAAATTAAATTCTTTTATTGGTACATTGTAGGTATACAACACAATCACATTTCTCATTGGGAATTGTACCTCTACATAATGCATCTTGGTTCTTATTTTTTCCCCATTCCTAGCCCTCCCTTCACCCCCTCCACCCTTCCCTATTTACAAAGACTTTATTTCCATTTTTTCCATTTCTCATCATTTTTCCTTTCCCTTCTTTCCTTTCCCCATGCCCCTCCCACTACCCCTACCCCTTTGGACCTTTTCTTCCTATTTTGCATTATTGATTATTCACATCACTGGTCATTTGAGAGATGCAAATGAAAACAACGCTGAGATTCCACTTCACTCCAGAAAGAATGGCTGCTATCATGAAATCAACCTTCATATTGTTTTTAATGATTTATACCACCTACAACGTAAAGACCATTCTTTCTAGGTAGTACACGATTCATATGTCACATTTTGGATCACATATGAACTGAACTTTTTCTTAACTATTAAACTAGTCATGAGCTGACTCTTGATTTAATGACTAAGCTTACACCAATCTTTAAAGAAAAAAATTATAAAGAATAATCAACATTTTTCCTTGTCAAGTGTTAAAGTCACCCTTCATACCAAGAATTTAAATTAAGAATATACTACTATACAATTAATTTTACATAATATTAGTAATTCTTTTTCTGCTTTTACAGGCTAGATTATGAGCACTAAAGCCCCAGCTACATTTTGTAGAGCAGAAATAAAGTAGCCATAAGTATGTTAAAAATGGGTCACCACACAAAATTTCAAAGATGCAAATTAAACAATATTCACATATTGTTTTTTCCTATCAAATTGGTAAAAATGTAAATGAAATAATCATGGGTTATATGTTTTTAAAAGGGTCCTTTAATTTCATATAGTAGTATATTTGATATTTGGCATTTAAAAAAATGTTAAAAATAATGAATATCCTTATGTACTTTAACTGAGAAATGTTAATCTCAGTAAAAATTTTAAGAAAATTTCCCAAAATAGAACTATATAACTTGTGTGACATACATATAACCCATCATTGTTTGGACAATAAAAGAAAACATATTTCAGAGGCCTATTTGTTAATAATATAATAAATGATTTTACAAAAGGCAATTAGAGTGAACAAAGAGCGTAAGTCTCATTTCATTATCACTCTGAAGGTAATCAAATAAAAATATAGCTTATCAGATAAAATTGAAAGCTTGTTGACAAATGTCATGTGTAGTCCAGTTTTTCTAATGCATCTTTTCTAGTGTTTATGACACTTAAAAAATATTCTTCATTTACATTTCTCTGACCCACATGCGTTTGCATGGCATTTGATGTTCATGAAGCAGTTTTTCAGTACTTCATATCTGTTCTCATGAAGTAGACATCTGTAATGCTAAATTACCTTAAATTTAAATCATGGGATACATTGTTTTTGAAAAAATGTAATTCTAAAACTTCGCAAGTTCAGAGTTTACTTATAAAAATCTTTTCATAATTTAGTTTTTGTATTCCATATGGAACATTCATTTTATTGCTCAATAGAACTGGAAACTAACAATTGTCTACTTTCTAATTGTTAAAGAAGACATTGTTTTATCTTGTAAAAATACTTATTAATAAACAGCTCATTTTAGCACAAAAATTTATAAATATTTGGCCTACCTGAAATGACACAAATGCTGATAAAGAGTTTGAGGTCTACTTTTCTTTTCTTTCTTTCTTTCTTTTTTTTTTTGGTACTGGAGATTGAACTCAGGACCTTGTGCTTGCGACACAGGTGGCGGAACCACTGAGCTAAATCCCTGGCCCCTAAAGTCTATTTTATCTCTCTGTTTTTCATAATCCTCATGGTATTTGTAACAATTAAGGTAGAGTTGAGAACTTGCATATTCTCACTGTACCCAGAAGTGAGAAATATTTGGAAACCATTACACTTATAAATATGCTCAGCCCCTTCCTATGTCCTTCTCAAATATCCTTCTATTGTTGAATAGTTAGTAAAAATATGAGTATGTCCTAATTATATGAGGTTATGTCTTAAGAAACTATTGACATGTTGGACTCCCTGTGTTTCCTATCTTTCACATTTAGGACATTTGAGTTACATTATTATTAGCTGAAGAGTGATTCTGTAGGCATGGCTCTCATATTATAGTTACCAGTCAACAGTATCAGAACCAACACCAGAAATAGGAATCACTGGGTTTCATGGAGACCTACTGATTCAGAAGTTACAAGCTGGACCTCAGAAACCAGTGTTCAAGTGAAGCCTTTATGTGATTCTGATGAATGAGAAAGTATCAGAACCACAGGTCAAATATATAAAAAGTTGTTGAACTTTATATATTCATCTCATGTATGAACTTCCTCTTGTAGATGGATGTTTATATGTTGAAAACAAAGAAACATTCATTGTTGGATCAAATCTGCTAAAGATATTACTGAATAATATGCAGTAGAGTTTGCCTAAAGTAAAAACAAAGCCTTTGAGTTTTAATGAAATGGGGTTAAGAAAGCGTACCTGTCACTATAACTCCTTTTTGGAAAAAAAAAATTTGTTTGAGAAATATGTGTACAAGCTAGTGAAGAAGAAGGTGAAATATTGTGCACATATTCAGATAAAGGTAAGGAAAAAATATGCTTATAAGTCTGCATGAATATATAAAGAAAAATTAGACTACCAGACACATAAGGGAAAACTGGTTAATAAAAGGGCAGGCTAAGTAATACAGTTAAATGATCTTATAAAGGGAGCAATAATCCTGAGTTCGACCCCAGGTACCAAAAAAATCCAAAACAGAACAAAACAAAAAAACAAACAAAGGAAAGTAATAATCAAATGATGTTTTTGCAAACTGGCATATATTGTAGTAAAAATCAGTTGCAGGAACCAGGAAGTTGTATCTCCAAGTTTTAACAAAATCCATTCACAGATCCACATGTTATGTGTTGTGCAAATTAATTGTTTTAAGAAAACCTTTGGCTGAAGAAGATGGATCAGAAAATATAATTCATCTTTTCCCTGCCCTCTATGAAACCTAAGCTATGAGAACCATGTCATTTTTAAAAGTTAGAAGACATAAAAATGAAAAGAACAACCAATAGCCATCAGTAAACAAAAGATTCTAGTGAATTTCTGGAAAGCAGATGGAAAGTCTTGCTTAAAATACATAGTACCAGCAGATGTAGCCAAAAATATTTTTTAAACTGAATGAAAGTAAGGAAATACAAATCTTTCCTACAATACTCTTCAGAAATGTTGGAGGATAAGTTGACTCATCAAGGATGTCAGATGGTAGAAAGGCTAAAAATGTGTTGATCAACTTTAGGTAGGCTCATTGAGTACTCCTCCACTATCTTAATCCAGACCCCAGCTTTTAAAAACAAAACAAACTAAAACAAAAAAGATTCTGCTATAACTGAAGTTTTGAGTAAAACTGGAGCAGTTTCTGTGAGTCTCAGTCCTTCTGCCACCATCAGTTTATTTATCTCACTAAGATAAAAAATATGAAGGGTAAAAATTGTCAGAATCAAAATAGAGAATTATTTCTGACTTTGTTATAATATTCATTGACTTTCCAGTACAATTAATATAATTTAAAAATACAAATAATTAGGTTTATTTTTATGGTTACTGTGTTTTAGAGAAGCAAAAGTTATTAAGACAATCCTAAATTTTCCCCAGTGAAAAATCCAAGGATATTGACAAAGAGAAATTAATATCGTTGGTATTATTCTCATAAGCAATGATGGACCTACAAAAAAGCAGAACAGGGGCTGGGGATTTAGCTCAGTGGTGCCACCACCTGCCTTAAAAGTGCAAGATCCTGAGTTTGATCCCCAGTACCCCCCCCCCCCCGCAAAGCAGAACAATCACTTCAAATCTCTGAGGGAAAATTATTTTCACCCCATACAATTTATACTGCCCTATCCATCAATAATGAGAGTAGAATGAAGTGATGCCTATTTGTGCAAGGACTCAAAATTATGCATCATCACCTTATGCATCATTACCTAGGAATTACTTTGGGAAGTGTGCCAGTAACAGAATAGTATTTAAAAAAATATATAATAAATGAAGGATTTAACAGGAATTTTTAAACTCTAATTTCAAGTGTAGTTATCAGACATTTTTCAAATAACCATGATAACTTAAAATAAATGGAGAATCAATATATACCAAAACAATGATACATAGGTTTAATATGATCTATAAAGATGAGAGGAAAATATGACATATTCTGTCAACTTATTTGAGCCCCATATTGTAAGTATTGCACACTCAGTACTGGCAGCAAAGGGTCTGTGCAGTGTAAACGTCTATAAGTGTGCATTACAAACACAGCAACTGTCAATGCTCATGAGTAGATACAGGATTTTAAAAGAGGATTATAATATATCAGAAAGATTGACAATAATCTTCCCATTAGTCATGACACCACACAGCGAGGGTAATTTTAATAAACTATGCTTTAGCCATCACAATCAAAAGAGATTTAGAAATAGAACTAGTGGGCAGTACTTGAAAAAGAACTTTCTCTTATGAAAAATAATTCAAAAGGAATTAGAATTTGCTTCATGAGAAAGAACAGTTATTTATAAAAAAACTTGAAGAAATGAAGACTTCCATAGTGAAACATAAAAAACACTGCAGAAAGAAATTGAAGAATACCTAAATAAAATGAAAAGCACCTGAGTTCACGAATTGAAGAATTAATATTGCTAATATGCTAACATTACCAAAAATAATCTACATGCTTAATGAAATCTTTAGCAAAATTTTAATAGCTCTTTTTAAAAATGTAAAAAAAAAAGCTGATTCTAAAATTCCTATGGAATGCAAGGGACCCAAAAGCAAAACTAATCCTGAAAAATAATCAAATAGTAAGAATTACACTTCAAAACTTATTATAAACACCAGTAATCAAGACACTGTCATATTGGCATAAAGATACACACATAAATCAATTGCAAGTCTAAAAGCAAATCCAAAATGCCAATGGTCAAATGATTATCAACAGAGTCCCAAGACTATTCAGGATGGGGAAATGTAGCTTCTTCAGAATTTGTGATGGAAACACTGAAGCTCCACATGCAAAAAGAATGAAAGTGAGTTTCTCACACCATATAGGAAAACTAGTGCACAGCAGATCAAATACCTCAGTATAACAGCTAAACCTATAAAAACTCTTAGAAGAAATCATAAACCTTTATCATTTTGGATCTCATAATAATTTCTTAGGCACAAGGCCAAAAACATGAGTAATAAAAGAAAAATAGGTTAAACTCTATTAAAACTGAAATATTTTGTGTAACAAAGCACAGTAACAAGGTGTCAGAAAGAAAAATAACTGAAAAAAGGGGAGAAAACACTTGCAAATCATATATCTGATAAGGGTCTGGAATACAAAATATATAAAGAATCCTTATAACAACAAAAAAGAAATGTTACAAACCATCAATGAAACTAAGTAGAACTTTCTCCAAAGGTGGTATAGAGCGACCAGCAACTACTATACATGGGAAGATGCTCAACATCATTAACCAGCAGAAAAATGCACAACAAAATAACTTAAAGTTCATGTATAATCATGAACAGAGGCAGAAAAATAGATGAGGCAATGTAAACAAGTCATAATTTAAGAAATAACAACACTATGAATTTAAGACAGAATAATGATTTTGAATGAACTCAACTTCCAAATGACAAACAAAAGATCTACAGTCTGATACTGAAGTTTACTGGAAAAAAGAAGGTAATTGTATCAAAATGTTTGGATATCACTAGCTACTAACTTTGTATTATCAAGTACTAGACAGTTTCCTGAAAAAAAATTTACAATGAGAAAATTTATTTTATCTTTTTTTCCTTTTCCTTTTATCATGTTACAACCTCTGAAAATAATATAAATAAAAAATGACCCCTGACTCTATTATCGTGTAAAAAGCAGCATGATTAATGGCATAACTCATGTTTACAAACAAATCTCAAATAATGCCTTAGTATAAAATGTGCCTATTTTTAAATTGTGCAAACATTTAATCAATTTGTAAGGCAATTAAGCCTCAGTTAGCTATTAATTACTTCAACTATTATGCAAACAGAAGATATTGGTGTCAAATGTGTTTGATGGTGATTCATTTGTGAAGATAATAAAATAAAATGTCACTATTGGAATTTTAATTCAAATTCTTTCTTCCAGTAAATCTCATTTACATTTCTAAAGTAAGAAAAGTCATTTTAGGCTTTAAGATTTTTAAAAATAAAACTGCTATCCACTTATTCTTTGTAGCTGTTCAATTAAAATTTATAAATTTGGTGTATATACATACAATCATCATTTAAAAAATTGTCTATACTGAAACATATTGCTCCAGCTTGTAACTAGAGATAATAATATCTATACTTCTCAGATATCATTGAATTATTAACTAAAAACTTCTGCACTTTACAGATATTACCTAAAGCTACAATAAAATAAATAAGGAGCCAAATAAGTGTGAACAATTCTATCAGCTTATAAAAACATTAGTGCCTTTGTATGAATTTCTGTAGAGATCTGAGACAGTGTCTCTGGAATAAAAATAAAGCACTTAGAATGTAGCAAGGAAATTGAAGAATTTTTTCATTTTATTTTTGTTTGGTGTGAGGGCTTGCTGTAGTATTCAATGAACCAAAACATTCTAAATTTTACCCAGAAGTTTTTTAGAATTTTAGTGAGCAAGTGGAGGGAAATGTTGTGGAACTACTGTGAAACTTCTGATAAGTTGAAAATAAACTTGAAAATCTGCAGCCATTCAGCCTCAACTTTATGTTCCAGTCCCCTGGCATGGCTTATCATCTCCTGAGTATCCAAATCACTTATTCTTGATTACAAAACTGTGTATTTGAAGTTTTAAATTCCAACACACTTTCAGCTAGAACTTCATTCCAGTCTCCAACATTCAAATACATTTTTTTCCTTTTTACTCAATTTCAAAGTGTAAAATTCTAAATACTCTCCCCTCTAGAACACATATATTACTTTATAAAAAGAAAACAAGTATTGTATCAAGCTTCTCATAAAATGTCACCTAAAATTATCTCAGTCATATTTGCCACTAATATTCTTTCTTTTTTCTTTTTCTTTTCTTTTCCTCTCCTTCCTTCCTTCCTTCTTTCCTTCTTCCTTCCTTTTCTTTTTCTTCTCCCTACCTTCTTCCCTCTCTTGTTCCCTTTTATTTCTTCTTTATTTCTGTCATTGCTGGGGATTCAGACTGAACTCATTGCCTTGCACTCCACTGAATTATGTCCCTAGCCCAAGGATATATTTTCATAGCAATCTTGTTATGAGCTAAAATGTCAGGGAAGATATATACATGATATACATATCTCAGTGTGCATGCATGTACACACACAAACACAATACACACAAATAGTTCTAAATGTTAACTGTGCCTATATATCTTCTACAGCTCTTACGAATAACATGAGTGATATGTTATACAAAATAAAATGTAGTTTTTAATAGGTTCTGCTAATTCTAACACAAGCTCACATACCTGATATCAAGATGCTGATCTTTTCCAGCATCCCAGAAATTCCCCACAGTGCCCTTTCCAGTCAATCATTTCCACACTATCAGAGGCAAGATTTCAGTGACTAGATAGGTCAGTCTATTTTTGAACTTCATATAAATTGAATCATTTACATGCATATATATGTGAGTATGTTCCATAGATATGATATATATTTTTTTAATTTTAAAGTTCAATATCGACTTTTTGATATTCATCCACAATTTTGCCTGCATCTGTAGCTTTTTAGTTTCTTTCTATATTATACTTTGCTTTGTCAGAGCATTTATTTTTCCATTCTACCCTTAGGACTATTTTGAGCTATTCCAGGTAATGGTTTAAATGAATAAAGTTGCTATGAAAAGTTTTGCACGCATATTTGGTGTCCAAGGATTTCATTTTTATTGAGTAAATAGCTCAAAGTAGAATTGTGTGGTTTCAGAAAAGATGAATATTTAACTCACTTCTCTAAAATTGTTGTCGTACCATTTTATATTTGTCAGAAACATGGTATATGGGTATATTCACATATGTGAACAATTCTACAACTGTTTCATAGTCTTACCTATTTTTACCTTACCAGTATGCGTTTGTGTGCGCAAGCCAGTGTAGTGAGTGTGAAACTTAATTCTGTAGTTTTAATTTGCACTTGCCTAATTAAAAATGGCATTAAGTATTCTTTTGATGTTCATAGCAATGTGACTATTGAATTCTTTGGACAATTTTGTATTGTGTTTGTATTAGTCAGTTTTCATGTAGCTAATACATAATACTTAACAGTGACACCCTAAATGAACAGAGGCTTAATTTGGCTTACAGTTTCAGGAGACTCAGGCCATGACTGTCTGGCTCCAAGGCAGAAACATCATGGTGGAAGGGCATGGTGTAGCAAATCTTTTTAGTTTGCAGCCAGGAAGCAAAAAAGGGAAACAGTGACAGAGAGGAAAGATCAAGCACCAAGCAGAAGCCTGAAAAGGCTTCTTGTCTCACCCAGACACTCAAAAGTTCAATTTACTAATCTCCCCAAAAGTATCCCTATGCCAATCAAGTTGGTATTTCATTGTGACTACAACAATATTCTTTCTTTTTCATATAGATTCATAAAATGTTTAAAATATTTTGGATAAATATCCAGCGGCAGTTAAGAAAGTGATTATTTTCTCCCAATCTGTGCCTCTTGATATGGTTAAGTTTTTTAGAGAACATGTTATTGATTATTTTCAATGTTAATGCTTTTTAATTGCTGCCTATGAAATCTTTTCCTACTCTAAATTTGAGAAGTTTTTGGTTGTTTGTTATTTTTCAGTTTATGGTTCCATTTTTAAGTTAGGTAAATGATATACCCTGAAATAACTTTGTGTAGGAGATGAAGCAGAAGGGTAATATTCATATATTTTAAGAAGATATTCAGTGGCTTCAGAATTGTTCATTAAATATATTTTTTCTCTACTGAATTACTTGAATACCATGGTCAAAAAATTGATCATATATATAGGTAAATTTCTTGACTATATTGTTTCATTGAACTATTCCTTTGTCAGTATTGATTGTTGTTGCATTACCAAATATCTTGAAAATGCAACACTTAAAGTGTTCAACATGTATTTCTCACCAATATTATTCAGATTATCCTCTATGTATTATAGGTCCTATAATATAAATATAATATGTAGCATTGTATAATATCATATAATGTGTATAGATAGATAGATAATGCAGAGTCTGACAAAAATGTATATACACTTCAGGAAAAAAGAATAGTATGTTATTTTTCCAACAGGTGGTGTTACAGTGGTATAAGGAACCCTAGAGGATGTCCTATATCACAGAAAACCCACCTCACTGCCAGCCCTTAGAGAAGACATTGAAAATACATATGGAGCAATCTCAGTGACCAAGGTTATCTAAGCAGCTGTTTGCTGTACTAATAAATGCCTGGAAGTTAATGGTCACCATTTTGAATATCTCTGGTAATTGGAGAAGGCAAAGGAAATTTGTATTACTCTCATGATGTCTCAGTAAATTCAGTATTAAAATATTTATACAAGTTTTTCCTTTCCTGAAGAATACAATTTTTTGGCATATTCCATATAATGAAATCTTCTGTAATCTTCATTAGTTGCTTTGAGGGGGTTTTAAAGGTTTCAAAGGCAAAATTATGTAATCTAAAAATGATGAGCATACTTTTAAAAATAACTATATGTCATATTTATTTTCCCTGCTGAATTACTCTGGTTCAGAACTCCAGAGTGATGATAAGTGGAGAAGTAAGGAGAAGTACTGCCTTTTTGACAGTCTTAAGTCAAAGTGCTCAGTGTTTCCCATGTAAGAATGAAACTATCCATCTGCAGAGTTTTCAGAGCTGTTCCTCAGAATACTGTGGATATTCTCTTGTGCCTTACCCTTTAAAAACATGGGCGTCTTAAATCAATTTTTTTCTGCCTTCATGAGATGTTTTCTTTGCCTTTATTATGTTAACATGGTGAGTTTAGGTGATTGATTTTCAGGTGATAAACCAATCTTGCTCCTAGAAAAAAATTCATCATTATGATTTATACATTTTTGGGGGCTACAACTTCATAGTATTTTTACAAATTTATATCTATTCTCATGAATATGAAGATCTGTAATTTCTTCTTTGTTGTGTTTCTCTATTAGGCCTCTGGTGTCATGAAACTCAGTGGGAAAATTTCATTTTTAATGCTTGATTTCAATGAATATTATTATGTTTTTTCTTCAAATAATGGGTACAATTTATCAGTGCAGTTTTCTGCACTCTGAGCTTGTCACTGTGAGAAAATTTTGTATAATAATTCAATTTCTTTAATTCAATATGGTTCTTTCTTTTATTCCTTCCATGTCAGGTTTTCTTAGTTTAATATTCAAAATAAGAATTAATAATTTATATTGCTATATTTAGATTTTGTTTATATTGTTCTATATTGTACTTAATTCTCATTCAATAGAAATTTTTTCATTCAATGTACACAAAATTATTTTAACATACCCATGGTGGGTAAGTGAAAACTCAAAATGTACTACTTTGTTATAGAGAAAGATGAACTTGAATCATTTATAGGAAAAAGGATGCACTTCAGACCATAAGGTTAGTGAAATAAAGCAGACACACATGCTTAAACACTGCATGTTTGCTCTTACATGAGAAACCCAAAATAAAAATAAAGAGCAAAGTAAAAGAAAGACAGTAGGAAGTAGGGAGATAGATCGTTCTCAAAGAGCAAGGGGATCAAGAGGTGGAGCAGGAGGGAGGAGGGGAGGGGATAAAAAGAGCACTGAAGATATGTTATGTACACGTGCCAACTCCACACAAAGAATACAAACATTATGTACTGTGAATACGTACTGGTAAATAAATACATTTTTTAAGAGTATCTTTAAACAATAAATCCTTTGGAGTTGTGTTGAAAACGGAAATGTTTAGGTAGGAAGCAAATTCCTAATTCCATAGATATTGCTAAATGATGCTCCATACTGGAAAAATATCTAATCCTTAAGAAGCAGAATGATGCATTGAAAAGTATTTATCTTTTGCAATCAGACACAGCATGGTGTGAATCCAATCTTTGTTTTTTCACTTTATTTGATATTGAATATATCATTTACTTTCTGTCACTTCTAGTCTCTTTATCTGTTTAAAAGTTATAAAAATCAAAAATTAATTAATTGGGAAGTATGTTTCATGATAAGACTTTAAGATATTTCCATTCTTGGGGGACAAGTGGGTGCAAAGACAGTGTGAAAAGGGGAGTAGGCTCCACATTCTCTCCAGTAGAAGCAGTGCCTTAGAACAGAGCACAAAAGTTCTTTCAAATTTAAGATGCTAAGATTTTGTAAAACCCCAAATCAATAAATTTGACTCATATTTAACAATTTTACCCATTATCTTCATTTAATAAATATAACCTATGAATTAAATATTATTAATTTCATGTTTTTGGATAGAAAAGGAAAGGTTGAGAAATAATTTCATATAGTAATTGGCATGAGTATGGCTTGAACCAAAGTTTTTGGGCTCTAAGTTAGATGTTTATTAAATAATAAGCAATCCCAACTTTGTGCATTTGATTTGTGCTATGAATATCTTCAAAAGTATCTTCAAAAGTATTATTTTACCAAATGAATGTCAGCATATCTTTTACATAAACAGTCCATAAATTACCATATATAACACATGGTCAATTCTAAAAATCTGTCCATTATTTTGTCAGTTCTGTGATGCCAAAAATGTGTCCATCATGACTATACAAATACTAAAGATAAAGTCTTACAGTCTCATAAAAATATTTCTTATTTTTTTTTGTTACAACCACTGGTTTTATTTTTAAGTGCAATTGTTCTTTAGGAGTTTTTTTTTCATTCTTTATTGAGGAAGAATTATTTTTTTTAAAAAAATCAGAAGTTGTGAGATGCAAAAAAGTAAGGTAATTATGAATATGAAAAAGGAAATTGAGAAATCAGTTTCTAAAATATATTAAATTTCACTCAAAATTTTTTTATAGGGGAGTATAGAGATTTCACTCAACAATAATATTAATCTAGACAATTTCATTTTGTAAAAGCATGTTTTTTAAACCCAACACCCATACAGTTTTTGTAAAGATTAAGGCTTTGTACAGTGTATGCCCTTTTAAGTGTATTTATTTTTTGTTACCAGAGATTGAACTTGGGACCTTGCACTTGCAGGTCAGGCAATGGAACCACTGAGCTAAATCCCTGGTCTTAAGTGTATTTAATAGGTTGAAAAAAAGAAAAGATATATTTATCACATTAATTTAATATTTAAAATTAAGTCTAAACAAAACAAATAGGTTCAATGCAAAACCTGATTAGAGAAAACAATTTAATGTGGACTTTATTCTGTGGTGGTGGTTGATTGGATCTGTTTTTATTCATCACTATTACTAGATGGGGAAATTAAATATTATTACAGGTTGCCAAAGATAGGCCTCAAAAATTGACTTCCCAAAATACTTAACATTCTGAATAACTTCTTATAAACCTTTAGAGAATTCTGTAAAGTACAAAATCATTAGAAACTTTACCAGATTCAAATGAGAAACATCTCTTACATGTTATGTTGCTTTGTTCAGTGTTTTCATTTTAATGTGAAATTGGAAAAATGATCAGACCGTTCATTCAATGTTTAATTACATACTAAAACTAAATATTGCTTTCCAATGTTTCCCCACAAATAGCATTTCTTTAATTAAAACACAAGTAAATGTTAGAATTTTTATTAATTCAATAAAAACAATAGCACTTAGAGATATATTAAACTGCAAAAATACACTGCCCCAACATATTCTCCATACACTTTATAGTCTTTCTTTTATGATTCTGTGCTTAATTCTTCAGATGTGAGAACCTACATAGGCATGGGAAAGTCAATTAATATGTCTAGTCCATTTATAAGAATGTTTCCAGATGATACACAACTACTAAACATCTAAATATCACAAATTAATTCAAAATTTTCTAAACAAAATATATGAAAATTATCTTAATGGATACATACAGCCCAATCTTCACCTTGTACTATTCAAACAAGTTTCCCTTTTCCTCCCCGGTGGCTAACGTAATTAATCTGAACAGTTGCAGCTGGTGGGAACTGAGGTTTAGAGTGGAGTAAGTGGAGCTCTACTAGCATGGGTTCTGTTGACATGCGGTCCTCTGCTTCTCTCATGGTTCTATGTGTCCTTCAAGCAAAGCACTGCTGGGTCTTTTGGCTTAGATTGTCTTAACAGAAATGCTTCCATCATGAACAGCACAGGGAGGCACAGATAGCTCTCCCTCTGAGAAAAATGACAGATGTGCTCACCATCCAAAAGCATAAAAATAATGCCCCTGTTGAAGGCTAAAGAGGGAGTTGTTCACCATTAAAAAAAACCTTTGATTAAAATAGAAAAGACCTTTGGTCTCAGAACCCAAGTTCTTTTCTTATAAATACAACTCAGTTTGTACAGGTATCATCCAGCCCTCTTGTACCATCCTGTAGGAACTGGAGCCTGGAAACTACTACATGAAAATGCTGGTACTCTGGTTGTCATGGCTGTGAATAATCAAGCTGTTCATTAATGTACCAGGATTCTCACATCTTCTGCATCTATGCATGAAACCGGCAGGTTAGCTTGTGAGCTACCAGATATAGAAAGACCTATGGCTTCACGATTCTTGACTGGGTCCATAAGAAGCTAAGTTAGGGGCAATGCTTCCTGATTTTTAAAAATAAAACTCTCTTTAACTATAGAAAAGTATTCCTTTAACGAGATAAATAGAATGGTACCTGAAAAGGAGCTGTCATGAAGTTGGATAATGTTGATTAACCTCCAAGTTCATGCAATGAGCATGATGATTTTAGACATAGTTTCATTTAACTATTTTGAATACCATATGATGTATATTGGATATGGGGAATTTAGAGCAAGGGAATTGTGATACCTTTACAATACCGAGCTACTGGGAATTCACTGTATATGTAACTTTATTCTAGAAAGTCTTTTAGGTAGATAAACATCCACTTACTACTTTATTAAATAGACCATTTTTGGGGCCGGGGATTTAGCTCAGTGATTCCACCGCCTGCCTCGCAACCACAAGGACCAGAGTTTGATCCCTGGTACCAAAAAATAAAATAAAATAAAATAAATAAAATAAAATTTAAATGTTGCGACCAGGGGTTTAGCTCAGTGGTTCTGGCGCCTGTCTCGCAAGTGCAAGGTCCCAAGTTTGATCCCTGGTACCAAAAAAAAAAAAAAAAAAGAATAGACCATTTTCATCCGTGAAATGATGTCCTTGGTACTGTGACAACTAATGAAAGACTTTGTTTAGAAATAGCTAGAAATCAAAGAATAGAGGACATTTCTTACAGCAACAGATTAATTACTAGGATGAACTGTTACCACTTTCTGTTGTAATGGGTCCCACTTCATTGTATATAGTAATTTACTTGGCAAATTTATTATAATCATAAAAATGCAGGTTTTGTAGCTATAAAATATGTGACTTAACATATCAGCTAATTACATGATGCTGATATTTCTAGCCATAAATTAACCATCTTCAAACTGTTCATTAACAAGAAGAAATCACTGAATTATCCATGTAGATATTTTGTTTAGTGGAAACGTCGATCACTCATAATCTACTTGCACCAAAATATCCAAAGGGCACAATTTATCTCTTATCACTGAGAATTAAGAAATGTCCCTTAATAAAATATGGCCTTTTAATATCACCATAATAATCTGAAATATTAAATTTATTTTATAATTTTCCTTGCTCAAAATCAAACATACATTTTCCAACAACAGCTGCAGTCACAACTTCAATTCTGCAATAAGGAAAATGTCTAGACTATTAATGGGGCTGTTTGATAGATTATATTATGTCTAAAGCTCACTCTTGTATCTTTGATTTTATGTTAGTAAAGTTAATGAAACAAAACAATGTCAAATTCTAAAAAAGAAAGTTGTTCTAAAAAAGAATGGTGTGGAAAGCTGTTTAATCAAGAAGCTCTCACAACTAAAATAGCAAGACTAGTTCCTACTATGTTGCTATCAAATACAAGTTTGAAAATATTTCAAGTGGATCTACAGATAAGAGTTTCAGGTAAATAAACTTTAGTTTCTTAAACTATATCTAGATGATTCCATGCTTAGATCCTAGCTATACACATTCTCAAGATTTTACCCACAAACTGTCATTTTAAAAGTATTTTTTTCCTGACTTGGATGCTGTTACCTTCAGGCAAATATTCTAAAGATGATCAGAGATTGCTAAATACTCATTTTTTATCTTCTATTTGTTAATAGATAAAAGAAATATTTTTTTAAAAAACCTGACAATTGCTTCCAAAATACAGTCAGTCTTCATCACTTCAGGGTTTTCTTTTTCAAATTATTTTGCCATGTAGTAAGTTATTATGTTGGTGTATGCCTCCAGAGATCTCTTAGAAAAGTTTCTCAAAATGAGTGACATCTCTAATTTTGAAGTGATTCTCTTATATTTTAATCTTGACTCAGAAATCTTAGCATCATGGCTTTTTTTAAAGTACCATGGTGGGGGTCGGAGGGGAGATGCAGACACAGAATGAGAGACAGACACAAAAAAGGAGAGGAGAGGAGAGGACAGGACAGGAGAGGAGAGAGGAGAGGAGAGGAGAGGAGAGGAGAGGAGTGGAGAGGGAAATTATAAATCATGTGGCCTACATTTAACAACAAGTCAAAATTTACCCAAAGTAACTTTTTAATTTCCAGTTTATTTCTTTGGATGAAAAGACGTTCTACTGACAACAGTACACTGAAGTGTACAAAATTCAAACTTAATCTGTACAGGGACACTTGTTGTAGAGTAATTGAATCTGAACCCTTGTAAATGAAATTCAAATTTGGCAGATCCTGTGTGGTAAGCAGGGCCCTTCATGTATTAGGGAAAGGCAGATCTACCTGATAGATCTCAGAGACAATTGAAAAGCAATCAGTAAAGTAGCTCAGAAACGACAGCAGAGTTTGGAGAGCTGTATTTAATTAAAACATCCACACGAATATAATGAACCTTAACAAAAACCTTATTTTTGAGCTGTAACAGCACAGGCAAATATGTGTTATAATAACCAAGGGAAGAATTTTAATCACTGTCCAAAGAAAAGCTAGCAAGGAGGCTGGGTTTCCAGTGACCAAAATTCTTCAGAATTGCAAGGAGGCGCAGGGATTTCCAGACCTGGCATATTTTGTCAGACTGGGCTTTTGTTCTCTGGATTTTCATGTGACACCTTAGTAAGGACATACCTTTCTTCCAGATTCTGCTAAGATTCCTCAAGGCAACCATGTTTCAGAAGATAAATTTCTTTAAATGTCTAAAATGTCATTTTTTTTCCCTGCAACAAGCACACCTTTGAATTCAGAAGTTGTGTAAATTTCTTGCACATTCACAGGGAAATCAGCAGGCTATCATTCTTTTTTTGTTTATTTTATTTTATTTTTAATAAAGTTTACTGGTACATTTTAGGTGTACAATATGATGACATTCATCATTGGGCATTTGAACCTTTACATGATATATCTTAGTTCTTATTTTTTCCCCATTCTGCCCTCCCTTCAACCCCGCCATCCCTCCCTATTTACAGAGTTTGTTTCCATTTTTTCCTTTTCTCATATTTATCTCTTTCCCTTTTTTCCTTTTCCCTACTTCTCCCACTTCCCCTTCCCCTTTGGACCTTTTCTTCCTATTTCACATTATCTATTATACATTTTGATCCTCATTTACACTTTCAGTTTCTCACGCAAGAAAAACTATTCGGTATTTACACGTGTGTGTCCTATTTACTTCACTTAAGAGTATGACATCAATGTGTATCCATTTAGCTATAAATGTCTCTAGTTTCTCATTCTTTATGGCTGAGTAGTACTCCATTTTTTATAAAAAAAAATCTTCTTTATCCAGTCTCCAGCTGATGAGCAATTGGGTTGTTTCCAAGTTATACCTATTACAAACTGTGAACAGGCTATCATTCTAATGGATTGCACATCACCATTTTAGTGGTGTCCTCTCCTAAATGTTACCATAGATGTGCTCATTAACAGCTTTGTTGGTAAATATCCAAGTGGCTCTTTGTAATTTCAGATCGTACACAATTTCTATATTCCCCAATAGTATGTATGATATATTTACTCCACAGTTATGTGTTGAGGTATTTTTAAAATCATTTTTATTGGCTTTTACAACAAAAAAACAAAACTAAAGGGGCCCTAAATGGCTTAATGGAAATGTGTCTTCTAAAGCACTGAACAGAAATAATCACCATTTCTTTGATTCATAATAAAATATAGCATTAATAATAGCTCTGTGAATTTGTATTCTTATAAACAATCTGATTTTTATGGTTTTGAAAGTTTTTAAAATATTCAAACAATCAAAACAATATTGTAGACATTTGGATAATTTTGAATGAAATATTCACTTGAAAATTATCGTGAAAATATATTTGATAATATAATATGACACTTCAAATATCAAAAAGAAAATTCTTCATTAACAATTCTTCATTCTTCATTAACAAAAACAAACAAAAAAACCCCAATAAACATCACTGACAAGATACAATATACTTTCATGACAATAAATATGGCAAAATTCCCATTAACATTTGCTCAATTTTTTTTAAAAAACATAGATTTTATATACTGAGTAAGCCATGGCAAAAATTAAAAATAGATCAAAACATGTAAAGCATACAATACAAAAATAATGGCACTTATTTTTAAGATGGCTTTTTGATGAACTATTATATAGATGTAAGAATATTCATGTTATGAGATCAGTAATATTTTCACAAAATGAATATATTGTAGAGTCAATGTCTAGGTCAAAAAATAGAACATTACGAGAAAGCCACAAGCTACTGTGAGTCCCCTTGCAATTACCATGTTTCCTCAGATATTCACTGTTCTACTGACTAATACCATAGATTAGTTTTGCCAGTTTTAACTTATCAAAAACAGTCATAAGACTTATCCTTTTGTGTTTGGCTTCTAGGACTAAGCATTATGTTTATGAAATTCATCTATATTGTGTGCAGTTGAGATTCATTTTTATGGGTGTGTGATAGTCTATGATTCAAGTTTCTTTTTCTGTTAACATATGCATTCGTTTTATTACATTTTTGGTTATTATATACTTTCTGAAAGTATTCTTATAATTTTATGTGAAAATTATGCTTAATTTTTAAAGAGGAAGCCAAGACAGAGCAGTCAATTTTTGCATTAAAGGGGCCTAAAAATTAACTTGCCATGTTATCTAGAAATACAGATAAATCTTACACTTCAAAATAATCAATCAAGAATCAAATAATATATCGCTTCTCGGTCTTTTGGCTAAGATCAAGTGAAGAATCAAATAATATAAAGGTATGTTTATTTTAAAATAGACTTTTAGTAAAAAAATTCCATGCATAATCCACCCCAATATATGGGTAGATAATTTTTTTACTCTATAAAGATTCATTAATAAGTACCCAGAATTATATTATTTACAAAGTAGAAGGCAAATTCAATACACATTCAGATGCTAAAAGAAAGGAGATAAACATAAATATCTATGATTTTAAAAAATTAATTTAACCTAGATATGTGCAATATTAACTGCAACATACTTTAGAACACACACTAAACATTTTCTTCTAGAACACTATTCAAGTGTACTCTGATATGCATGACTAGCAGATTTACTAATTTATTTTTAAGAACTCTATCTTCATAAAGAAACCACAGTATCAATAAAATAAAATTACTGGGATATAGTGATTTTGGGGGAGACTCTTTTTTAGAATTTGAGTTAATTTATTGTACTGTCTCTGACACATTGAGAGAGAGAGAGAGAGAGAGAGAGAGAGAGAGAGAGAGAGAGTTACTGAGAATTAAACCCACGACCTTTACACTGAGCTACATCCCCAGTCCCTTTCTTATTTTGAGAACTAGGTAAATGGTCTATGTTGGGCTCAAACTTGTGATGGTGCTGCCTCTATCTCCCAAAACACTGGGATTACAAGATGTGCCACCATGGTTGGCTGGATACTGACTTTATAATGAACAGGTTTGTCATTTTGTTTTTCACATTTTTTTTTTTAAATTCAGAGAATTCTCTCAATTGTAAGTTAATTATTATTGAATATATATCCACTTTGGGTTCAAAACTATTACAAATGCTGTAAGAAAATGTGATACCTCTTTTCAGTGCTGAATTTTGCCAGGGATTACAGGCCCATGTACCTACCATATGATATAATTCTGGAGAAAAAGGATATTTATGAGAATGAGATAAATCCAGAAGTTCATGGTGGAAGTCAGTCTCCAGAAATACAAAAGTGAAATACAAAAGACCAGGGCTCCATATAAAAGCTACCTCTACTATATTCTTTTAGTCATGGTGAAGATGAATATATTAAGATCTGGAAATGTGAATTGTTTCAAAATAAAGAAGCAGTAAGGAGAATATTTAATAAGCAGAACACACTAAACACAAGTCTCCTAACTCCCCTATAGCATTTTTTTCTCTACACTAGAAATAACAGTTTTCCAAGTATATTCCCGATGATTGCACTCCTAGGTTCAAGTGGAAAGAACAAATAAATGTGAGTGATACACTTCATATTTGATTTTTAAAATTTATTTCTGAAAAATTTCAAATTTGAGAAAGTAAATTTTAAATGCACGTGCACAATACTAAAAGAGCTTGTATTCAATACCTGTAGAATTCAAATTATCTACATTTAAAAATATTGTCAAATTTAAATATTATTTAACAAAATTGATTAATTTTAAAAATCAGAAATAATATTTAAAAACTCCTGGCGAGGTGACTGAAGCATGAGGCCCTTTCTTTTCTTATTAGTGGGTAAATCGACTGACGCTCAAAGCTGAATGTGCTATAGGGAGTTGAGGCCCAGCTGAAGGTGGTAACTGGGGCTATGGCTTCGGACAGCACACATACCTCCAGCCCGTGCTCTTCACCCGCCTCTGCCTCTGGGCCAGGAAGCGAGCAGCTTTGCCCCACCATGTCCATCCCTCATATTCCTGTCTTGGAGCCAGTCAACCATGGCCTGAATCCTCTGAAACCACAAATAAATCATTTTCTCCTTTAAATTGTGTATGATGGGTATTTGTTCTCAGGGGAGTGAAAAGCTTACTAAAACACACATGATTCAGCAATACTGCTTCTGGGTATATACCCAAAGGAAATGAAATCAATATGTCAAAGAGGAGTGTGGATTTCTGTTTTTATTACAGCATTAGTCAGGGTAGCCAAGAAATACAAACAGTCAAAGTGTCTATTAACTAATGAACATAAAAAGAAAATACACATATACACCATGTAATATTATTTAGTCATAAAAAATAAATCCTGTCACTAGTGACAGCATGGATGGAACTGGGGATCATTAAATTAAGTGAAATAAAACAAGCACAGAGATTGAGTACCATATAATCTCACTCAAATGTGAAATCCTAAAAAGTTGATCTCACATTAGTTGACAGTAGGATGGTGGTTACCATAGAGTAGAAAAAGAATGAGGATGGAGTGATGGGGAAAGTGGCTTAATGGGTACTAAACTGGAGTTAGACCAGATTCAGAAATTCTAAGGTTTTACTGCAACATGAGGTGCCCAGAGGTAGTGATTGTGTACTATATATTTCAAAAGGATAAAGAATGAACTTTGAATGTGTTTTCCATTCCAAAGTGATAAATGTTTAAGAAGTTTTATATATATATACAAATATACATATATGTTTGCTGTGACTACACAATGCATACATATATCAAAATATCCTGTGATTCTTCATTGATATGTACAATTTGTATGTTATATATATTGCTCATAAATAAATTTTAAAATCTAAGTATCATTACATACCGGTTTTTATACAATCATAGTTAGTAGTAATTAGAAGCCTATATGGGCTATATTTTGTTAAGTCTCGTCATAAGATTTAGCACCTCAAGTGATTTATTATTTCTGTGCATTTTCATACCAAATACATTTACAGTAGAAGAAAAAAATTGCAATAAAGGTATTTCTCTGCCAATAATGTAAATCTAGTCTACATTTATTGCCCAAAGTTATTTCATTTAGATATAAGGTTTCATATTAAGGTAGTAAGGTTGCAGAAAAGGAATCTTAGATCATTTCCACTATTTTTCTTCTCATGACATACTAACCACTGTTTTGCAGCCCAACAATGCCTGTATAAATTTGTTTCGTTGGAAAAAGATATGCATTCAGTGGTACCAAAGTTATACTGGTTATTCAACAATGCAAAATACATATGGTAAGAATACTACTTCAGCAACTGCTGTAACACCTAAGTACTTCCTGAAAAATATCCATTATGTGTTTGACACTCTTGAGTTGGTTTTGATATATACACTTAAGTTGTCCTCAGGAAGGTGGTACCAATTTATAAATGTCTTTCTAAATTCTTAGCAATAAATTTGAGGAAAGCAGGGGCCAGGGGTTTACCTTAGTGGTGCTGCTGCCTGCCTCACAAGCCCAAGGTCCTGAGTTTGATCCCCGGTACCAAAAAAAAAAAAAAAAAATTGAGGAAAACAATTTAATGAAAATATCTATAATCCTTTTAAAAGTGCACCATTTTTGTTATAAATGGATCCTGCATTTCCTTTGTACTCTTTGGCATATTTTAGCATTTAGAAATTATTGGCAAGGTATATGAATTAATAAAATAATAGAAGAAAAAACAAATTAACATCTAAAACAAAGAAAACAGAATAGCACCACTATTTGTGATATAATAAACTAATATACAAATGTCATATTTATACTTTATTTGAAGCATATTCATTGTACCAGAAACTAATATGAAATATATTAGTTGAACAAGAATTCAGAAGATATACATTCTAACAATCTGAAACAGCAGACTGTACTCAAACTTTGAATTTTCTCTTATGTTTAATCTCGACTTCTTCTACTTTGAACCATTCCTTGTCTCTCAATGGTATCATTCAAAACTTTTGGTTGCCTAGTGATTCTACACAAAGTTGCTAAATTATAACTTTAAATTCAAATAAATCATATAAATCAAATGCTTGATTACCACTGTTGGCTTGTATGGGTAAGTTTGGTGGTTTTTCAGTCCCTACAGGTTCATTATCACATGAATATTGTGTAGAACACCTGAACACAAACTACTGCACCTTATACAGTCAAGAAGGGGAGCGTGGCAGTGGCCCAAGTATCTGTCAATTTAAATCCTCCCATGTGATGCTGCAAAGCCCTGCACATACATTTAAAACAATTTATTACCACATGCTCGCAGGATGTGAAGGTTACATTCTTCTCAGAGAGTAGGTGCATATACATAACACAGCTCTGTTATTTTTCATTCCCCTTTCCCACACAACTCCTTCCCTCTGCCTCTAAATTCCCTCTCCTCATTTGCATTCTTATTGTTAAGACTGTTATATTAACTTCATGTCTATGATAGAACACTTACATTAATTGTGGTTATTGGATTTTTGGTATGAGTACCTGACACATCTTAAATCTTTTACTTCCCCTTCCTCCCCTTGCCCTCAGTCTCCCGGACCCCTTCCCATTTGCAAACGTCTATCTCCCTGTTTCCTTCTGTCAGTTCTTTATTTTGCTCATTACTTATATTTTGCCTGTTTCAAATGAAAGATTTCATATGATATTTAAGCTTATGTGTCTCATGTATTTCACTGAATCTTTTTTTTTTATTTTCCAGGTCCATCCATTTCCCTACAAATTCTTTTCTGGAAACCCCTAACCATAGGATAAATCCAATTTCATGAAGCTTGGCTACCAATGCTTTTCCTGAAAAACCAAACACAAGCGTCTCCACATTTTCCATCTTATAATGGATCTAAATTTCTCACCACACCTTACGAATGGCTTTTTTAACACCTCCCATTCTGGAAACCTCTTCCTTCTTTTGACACAGCTGGTATACTCCCGATCTTTCTAAAATACCACGCCTTTTCTGTGAGGATTTCTCCAATTCCTCTTTCGTGGAGTGAGTGTCTCAGTGTTCTCCACCTTCAAACACTTTATTCTTTCTTTTATTTTCATGATTGTGAACTGACATATGTATAATTTATTGAATGCTTATGGAATTTCAGTTCTTTCAGGTCACACAAGCATGATCTACTGGATTTTTTATGTAGAAAATATATTTTGAAAAAGACGTGCTCAATTAATGAGTGTTAAAAGATAGAAAATAGTTACGATTAATGTTAAAGATGTCATTATATAAATCCCAGGTTTTTGGATTTCTACATAAGACATATTTTCCTTTTTTGAATATTAAAATATTTGTTTAAAAATAGCAGATTATGGTGACCAATAATTTAGGTATCCTTGGAACTCAAGAATTCCCTAGTCCTAAAATCAGGATTGATTGGGGAACTTGAAACAGTTTAAAATTAAAGTCATAATAATCAGGAATATTGTCATAATGTTAAGAAATGTATTAGAAGATAAATACACTAGAATTGCTTTCTTTCCCTTTGAAAAAATTAATTAAACTTCACATTTGAAGGATGGTGCTTATAGTAGAATAGCTGTAATCTAAAATATTTGAAAAAGTATCCTTTTGTACAGACATATTGAAGAATAAGCTATTGAAAAACAAAACCCTTTCATGATAAAATATTGAGATAAAATTGAGTTTGGTGAAGCATTTCTCCAAAGAAAAGAAAAAATAAATAAATAGTTTCATAACTGAAAAGGTCCTTGTTTCCATGGTAATTTAGACTCAATTCATGCCATATTTAAAAAAAAAATCATCTATCTAACAAGATTAGGATGAACTTCATGTAAAAATAATTATTTTAAGGAAAAAGTAAGACAGATCACACTTATTAAATTGTATTGTGAAAAATATAAATATAATTAAAAGTTTTCCAAATAAACTAAGACCAGAATAATCATCCATTATTAAGAAAATTAAATTAGCAATGTCTGTGAATTTATAAACTTTTAATTGCCTAAAACAAATTTATTACCCATATAAATTTCATGGCAACAAGTTTCTTCTCACAATCTCATTAATTATATTGAAAAACTCTGAAGACAAAGAACACCCTCAGAGCACCTGAAACTAAAGATGAAATGTTTGTAGCCTCTCCAGGATAAAGATAACCAAGAACCCTGTCAACAAACTAAAAGAAAACTATATCTGTTTACAAACTTTAAAAACTTTAAAGATTTCTGGCAGAGATGTACTGATCTTTAAATTGCAAAGGTAAATAATAAATTTTCCCACAATGTATTTCATTATTCTCTTGAAGAATTAAACTATATGATACAATTTAGAATCAGATAATACAAAATTTAAAGCCAACAAAATGTACTACAATTATGATCTTGTATGTTTTCATTTTTAATGGCTACATTTTACAAATAACATTTTCCTAGTAAGTGTGTATTTTGCTTTTATGTGTCTTTTGTGTTATATAAGATAAGAACTCTGTAGTTTTACTCCTGCCTTTCAGCAGTTGGCACAATGTTTCTCAGAGCCTACACAGTGGATCCTTACAATATATATAAGCCAACTTAGTGTTAAATTGTTTGATCTGATTCATTCCATATAATCTTAGTAAATATTTGATATCTGAAAAGACTCTACTTTTTGTCAGTGATGATTGCCTTAATAAAAGGAAATAATAACAGAGTATTAATTTAGGAATGCATTGAGAGACTATGGTCTATACACCATCATCGTCTTTGCAATGGCCAACTAGCTTGACATCCCTCCTGCTATTGTTCATGATGAAATCCTTCAGGTTCAGGGTTAGAGCCAAGTCCACACAGTGTCATGGAATGGGCTAAGAATCAGGCTTCTATGGGCATTAATAAGGATCACTATGTGTAATCACCACCAAATTTCCTTAATGTAGCAGTAGAATTAGCCATTGTATTTCCCAACACTAAATACCCTATTTTTATCTTCTCTTTTCCTTGAGATCATCCTGAAGGATATGTCAGCTTTCATCATGAAAGTTAGCTTTCATTATGAAAGTTTAGCTATGCTAAAAAAATCAACATACACCAATGGTCAATTGGCAAATAAGCAACACACCACTTTCATCTTATCAGAAAGTTACTTATGCATAAAATTAAACAAGGCTTAGTCTGTTACTTTGATAGTTATCACAAAAGAAAGAAACATATCACAATTCTGTCCCTCTCCTCTCTGCTTTCTCATTTCCAACATTCACTATTTGACATTCAATATATAATTTTACAAAAAATAAGAAGACATACTCAATATCAAACTGATGTACAAAAATTACTCCAAAAACAATTTCCTGAACAAAATTACACCAAAATGTTTATCAGCAATATGTATAAAAACAGTAAATATAATCATGATCATTTTAGTAAATTTAAATATAATGTGTTTTGTCCCATGCAGTATTTTAAGAGACTATTTCTGTACAGAATTTTTTGAAATATAAAAAAGATAATCACAAATGGAAAATTGTAATTAGTGCAGAAATGATGTAAGTATTGAACACTAATCCCTGTGGGTAAATATCTAATGTTTGATAGTAAATGTTTTAAAGGTAGGTACTTCAGGCATACAAGAACAAAAACCTTTTTCTTTTTTAAGCCAAAGTCTAAGTTTGCCTAAAAGGTTTTCATTGTTCAGTTATTCATACTAATTGGCAAAATACAGTAACAAAATAGACTTACATGATAATTTGGCATATTTAGTATGAATTATATAAGATTATGTCACTGAAGACTGCTAAAGAACTACAAAAAATATTGATATGAAAAAATATGTGTCCCCCTTCCATGTCTTTACTGAATAAATATAAGTATATTGATAAGCCATGAAATGTTCCCTTACGCTATTTCCTTCAAGACATTGAAGGTAAATGTATTTACTGTATGCTATGCTTAACAGAGTTTTTTGCTTTAGTTATTATTGAAGAATAATTAAATATTTCACTTGCAGAAATGAATCACAAGAAATACCAAGAGTATATCTGAACAATTTCTTTTTTTTACTTCTGTCTATTTATAATATAAATTTTCGATCTTATGATCTGTCACAGAGTCAGTAGGGCAGAGTAATATGATACAATTCTTTCTCTTTTTTGTCAAGTCATGAAAAATAAGTGAAATAAACAAAAAAAGAATTTTCTACACAGGCAGTATTTCTATATCATATCATGCACCTTGATGTGAAACAACAAAGGACTGAAAAAATGAGGAACTATACTGATTAAGTAAATAAATAATCTCAAAGATTAAGGAATATATGATATTATAAAATAATAATTCAAAGATTAAGGAATGAATGCTTCCTTGAAAACAAAGTATTTTTCAAAAGAATTCAAGATTTTATAGAGAAAATGTAAAAATGGGATAAAAATCACTAGGACAGGTTGATAATATTCCAACTGATTCCAAGTAGACTTTTATAAAATGAAGGGTCCTTTTATTCTGTAGATTTGAATTTAGAGTGTGCTAGAGGGATGAGGCAATGAATACATGCATTTCCATTAAGAAAAGGGAGGAATGAAAGTCTGGCTCTTTCTTGTGCTTGTCTGTATTTTAAAAATGTTAAGAATGAAATAAAATGGAAAGTATGATTTGAAATGGAAGGGTATGCATTGGTTGAAGATCATGAAAATGTTCTTTTAAGGGAGTGCTATAAAGACAAGCTCAATTAATAAAGCATAGTGTTTCAGGGCAAACAAGAGAGAATGTGCTGTAAAACAGTACTTCCTACCCTTTTATGTACTAGTGAAACACCTGGTACCTATTAAATGTCAATTCTGACTGGGCAGGTCTGTTTGGGCCCTGGTATTTTGCATTTCTTACAAGCTTAAGGTGAAGCTGCATTCCTACTCCAAAGCCAACCTTAATCAGTAAAGCTGTAAAATTAAGGTTAATCTAAGTCATAAAGAAGACAAATGAAAATTCTAGAAAACTTTGTATTGGAGGGAAGATTTAAAGCTCTTGGAATTTATTCTAGGGGTATGGGAGGGGTAAGTTCCCACTTGGTATTTATTTATTTATTTGTTTATTTATTTCATTTATTTATTTACTTTAGCACCAGGGATCCAACTCAGGACCTTGAACTTGCAAGGCAGGCGCCAGAACCACTGAGCTGAATACCCAGCTTTACTTGGTTTAAAAACAAGATGGGCATGAAGATTAAGAGAGCTCTGTCATGTCACCCAGAATTAAGGAAGATTTAAGTCTGAGAAGGATGAAAGCTGATCCAAGCAAGGTGGCGAAGATCCAGCTTCTCTTCTGCTTCTGAGTTCAACTCACAAGTGGCAAAATTCTTGGAAAGGCTTGAGTGTCAGCTTAGGGATTGTTCCAGCTAAGTGAAACTTTGCCAAGAGCACAGGCATAAAAGTATAGCAAGAAGACCAGCTCAAGAGAAGTCTGTGCTACTACCCATATTCACAGAATAATGAAATTGTCACTAATAAATGCTGCTTCTACTCAGAAGAGGTGTTATGTGTATATTTCTATAATGTTTGCTTTGATTCAGGGTAATTAATATATTCTGAACATATACTTTTCACCTCTCACCTTATAACTAGAACCTGAATTAACTCTAAAAGTTTCAGTCATTCTTTATGCCCCCAACACTGCTTTTCAATTGAGAGAACAAAGAATTGGTGTTTGTGGCCTTCTCAATATAACAAATATATTACAACTTATTTGTAGAGCTATATTGATAATCAAACTAATATATTAATTAGTAATTGTCATTAAAGGAGAGCCTCTCACAGTTTATCCTAAATCTCTATAGCAAACCCTAGGTCTCCTGATTGTCTATATAGCATACTCTTGCACCAGAATATTCCAACATTGCAAAAATTCTATTAAAATTCACCCCTGTTGACAGAATTCCTATGAATTTATTCTCAGAACCATCACATGAAAAACATGTAAGTTAATATTTCTATACTTTATAGAGTCACGATTAGATTTGTTGTTTTATTGTTAAGACTACAGCTACATTTAAAGACATCAGGAGGATAAAATGTGAGCAACTTATGAAATTAATTTATTCAGTGGGATCAAATTCAGTTCTTATCTTTGTATTGGGTGGGAGCTAGTCAAATTTTGTATTTGAATAGCCTTAACTTTCAATAAGTTTTCTCATTATCTAATATATGTTCTTTCATAGTGCCACGTTTAGAGGAGTAAATATACTTTCTTAATGAAAGTGGGAATTATAAAAAGCTCTATATAAAATTGGTTTCCAATAAATAGCACCATCCCTTAACTAACAAGTAGTTCTGTTTTCCAGAAAGATCACAACAGAGAGGACATTTTGATGAAGAACCTTGAAAAGCACCCCCTTGAATCATTCAGCTAGCAATGTAAAAAGAGGTTACACTTTAGCATAGTAAAATTAGATGAACATCATCTCCTGTAATATTTCTTTCCACTAGCAGAGCACACATGCTAAAGTCATAAAGCTTTATGGATCACTTTTCCAATTGCTATGTTTACAGGATGAAGCCTCTCCTTCATCACCCTAAAATCCCTTCTCTGTAATTCCTAAACATCCACCTTCTTCCACCCCCTCTATTCCCAGTGCTCTTCCAACTTGATTCCATTTTATACACTGACTTTTGTTCCCTAATTTACTTGGCCCTTGAAGTTTTATCATCTTTCACTTGTCCCAAGTAATGCATATGAGCATTATTTTTGAGATCTTGCTAATTATTATTTTCCCCATTGTTTTTTCCCTCTCCCCTGCAAACTTCCATGTCTACTTCATATTAGAAACTCTTTTGTTAAAGTTATCCTGTGGGCTTTATGCTCTGGTAGCTAAAGTTATGTGTACTCTTCTGTAGCAATAAAAGACACTAATATCTAATCTCACAGTACACTACAAAAAACAATCATGCTCCACATCAAGTTATTAAACCAATAATAACTATGAGTGCCAAACAAATTCCAAGATAATAATTACATTTAGTGAAAATAAAAAGGTATCAAAATTATTTTTATTTTTGAGCAAACACATATACAAAAATATGAAATAATCTCTGAGGTTTAAAATCCCATGAGAACAGTAGAATAATCAAAATAATATGTAGAAAAAATTTTGAAAAAAGTTAAGGTGGCACATTAATATTATGCTTGCTTCAATCAAATATGTTACATAATTGTAGAAACAAAAGATAATGTGGAAAAGTGAGAATAGTAGCTCTCTGCAGTCTTTCTAAACTGAGAAACCATGATTATCTAGTTAAAATAGAAATCATTTTGTGGCTGGGCTTGGTGGTGCATCCCTACATTTCCAGCACTCTATGAGGTGAAGGCAGAGGGATCTCCAATCTGTGCTCACTTTTGATCATTTAGCAACTTAGCTTAAACTTATTTCAAAATCTAAATAAATAAAAAGGATTGGGGTGTAGCTCATGTGAAGGCCCTAGTTTCAATCCCCAATACCAGAGAATAAATACATAAAAGCATAAACTTCAAAAGGTTGTTTTGAGTCTTTTGCTCAAAAGCTAGTGCAAGCTTTGTGCCTAAATAAAAATTGCAGTTGACAGTGACCTATAATGCCCCACTCCCATCTTTCTCTAACTTCACCTTCTGCTTTTCTCCAGGTTTCTGTTTCTCCAGTACGTTAGCTGCTGCTGGTCCTGAAGGGTATTGGGCAATGCTTCCAAATTTAGGCCTTCGTGTTTTATCTTGAGAAGTCCCTAACTACACAGCTCCTCTTTTCTTCTCTTTCATTGGTCATAAATATATTTTCCTGACTAATCACAGTTATTTCTCCCCAATACCCTCATCTTTTTATCCCTATTCTATCTCATGGAGTCATCTTCCAAAAGGCTCAAAAATTTATTAACTCATTATGGTTTTTATTATCATGCTGTATCCACCACAAAAGTGAAGATTTCATGTTTGCATATGTATAGTGTTATATATAATATATATTTGTGTGTATATATATATGTGTGTTGCGCAGCCAATATTGTTTCTTGACAGCTTTCTCTGCACAATAGCATCCAACTCTTTTTCCTTGTTCATTCTCTAGTGTGAAGACAAGAAGATCACCGTACTCTTTCCCTCCTGAAGAAATAAATGAATAAATTGAAACAACGCTAATAAAACCCTGACTAAATCAGGAACTGGATCCGTATGGAGATTTCTCAAAGGCATTGTCCTACTACATAGCTGGAATGCACAGGCTTAGCTGAGCTTCCGGGATGTAAGTAGTCCAAGCTTGATACTAGTTCTCAGAAATTCAACAGTCCTTGTTTTTACTCCAGATACTGTCTCAGAATCTCCCTCCTTGGAAGCCTGTATCCCGGTAAATACTTTCGAAGACAATGTACCAGAAAATGAAAACAAAACAAAGCTAAACTAAATAAAATAAAATATAAACATGAAGACAAGCAAAAAGAAAACCAAAGAAAGGATATTTATAAACATATAGCAATATGATTACAACACCTACTGATTTTTATAGATAATAACTTTTTATTAGTATTAGCATGCCTAACCAATTGATATAACTGAATTCATTATTTTATTCTTTTCACTGTGCTGCTATATTAAACATAAATCCAAGAAGTCACCTTTTCTTTGACATTTCAGTGTTAAATTTTGATTTTGAAACTCTTATATACATTTATGTTTTGTTCATTATACAGATCTGATGAAGTGGCATACATACAATACAAAACCCTTCATAGAAATCAGAAAGTACTATAAAATTAAAAAGATTAATATTAAATTTCTGACACATGTTTATTTTCATTGCCTTCTGTGTGCATCAGATTTAGAGTGAAAGAGTAATGGGAAAACTACCTTCAAATAACCATGGATATTTCCCATTGAAACTCATTAATGGTTACACGTGAATATAAAAGTATACTTGTCCCATAATGTGTTCTGAATCTAATTTACTGTATACTGAAAACATTACATTAGTGATAATACACAAAGCTGCATCTCAGAAGGTGGGCATTTTGCTGAAGTATCCAGAATTTTTTCTTATTAAACTACCCGAACTTTTAACGCTCTCTCCTTCCACAATCTTCCAATTAAAAGAATCTGTTCTCTTGCTGAAAAGCACTGAAATTTAACAGAAGTTTTATGTTACATTTAATAGTTCAGGATTTCAAGCTAATAAAAGTAGACTTTGAAGAGACAGGAATATAGAGTGTGTTTGGTGCTGACATGTGGTATCTTATATTATCATTAGGATAAAATTGAATTGTATTTCATGGTTTGCTGCTTTTAGAAATTATAAGGAAAGATGGTGTTTTCTTCAAGTTTGTCACATTTTTTGATTCCATACAAGGTTCTAAAAAAGGTTATGTAAATATATTCCTTTGTTTCCTTGGTAATTTAAAACCGTTATTCTTACATTTTTGGGTATGTGAAAGATAGATGTGAAACCTTTTATTACTGCTGATTTGAATGTTCACATTAATTTTTTTCATGTGACCAACAAATACAGTCACTAGGTAATAACTATAGTACTTTAAAGAGGGTGTCGGCCCAAACTTGTTTTGTGGTTTGATATACAGTGGTACCTTAGTTCGTGAACTTAATTTATTCCACATTTTTGGAAAAGTTGGCCATGTTTGTATTTGTGTGGGAAAGACAGCTGCAGGCTTGTCCTTCACTTGATGCAGAATTTTCAAACAAAAGCAAAATTTTGCCAAATGCTCCTGTTTGCTAATCAAATTGTTTGAAAACAAAAGCATTTGTGAACTGAGGTTCCACTGTATCTGACTCACAGATTTTATTCTCTTAATTGAGAAAATTGTCAAATGCATAGACAGGGAAACTATTGGAGACTCAGTGGTTGTAATGCTGTACTGGTAAGACTCTTCTGAAACTGGAAAAGTGCAGGTGCTTGTTTTGCCAAAATTTTAACATCTGAAATCTTACTAGTTTGTGCTTGAGAAGGTTACACTCCATCATTATGTGATTTTAAGAGAATAATCATTTAATTTGTTTGTGGCTTTTTCCCCAGTTTTCTATCTCATGGGAGCAGGTATCTGCTTACAAACTTTCAGGGGCTGAGCTAAAGAGGCTGGATTTAATTTCCTCTTTTCCTTGTACTCCAGCAACAGCTCCAAGGCTGACTATACCTAGGAGGTAATATATTTCCTGTACAGTTACACACATGAGTGACTTTTCCAAATTGAGGAAGACCCAATATTCTAGGTTCAACCGTTGCAATGAAAATCTCTGTGTCCCCCAAACTGTTCTTCAGTACATCCAAGAAGACTATGGCATCCATGTGTGCCTTCTGCTGGGACGCACTAAAAAGGATGATTTCAAAATAATAATAATAATAGACGTTGGCTTTAAAATGGATTCCCATTCATTTTGAATTTCTTTATTTTGGAAACAAACACTGAACACTCTGCCTCTTTTCAGGACATAAACTGCACTGCATGATTGAAAATAGCTTTTACCTCAGTTGTCCAACTCAATTCGTTTCAAATTCATGTTTGATCATCAAAAAGTTTCAGAACTGAACATATTTTTTTCCCATAAGAAATAATATAAACCAAATAACTGAGTCTGAGGTCTAAAAATTACACTTACTAATTAATTTTTCCAGGAGTTTAACAAATTTGCAGTGATTCCTTTAACTCTACCATGGTTCTCACAGTTTTCCTCTTAGCTTCACTGCTGGTATTACTAACTTTCTTTGGAGCCATGATTATGATATTTGTACAAATAAAGTGCAAAAAAAAGCACAGTGAGGAACGTTTTAATGCACTGACACAAGTGCTGTCTGTTGTCTGGCCGAGCGCAGCATCACCCCTTTGGGTCCACAGCAAGTGACCCGTGACTCAATCTCCACCTGTACAGGTTTTTTTTCAACTTAAATTTCTGGTTCAACTGTCCAACAAAGTTAGGAACATTGAGCAGATTCTTTTTCTAGCTTTGCTGTTTGAGTAGTGGAAAACTCGAGAATGGAGTCTTGGGCAACTGAGGTATCACTGTATACCAAGAAACAAGCTTAGGCACCAAAACATAGGAAATAGAATACAGCAGTTCCCCCAGATCTGTAGCTGCTTCCAATGGCTACTTAAAACTACAGATATGGGTGAATCCTAATTAGTTTATGTTTGGTTGCACACATAAATATCTATGATATAGTATGATTTATAAAATAGGCCCAGTAAAAGATTAACACATACCACAATGGCATCACTGTAACAACTGAAGCACTAAATCTCATGTAAATATGGTCTCCTTTCTCAAAATACCTCATTGTACTATACTCACGTTCTTTCTTGATGTGAGATGATGCTCTGTCTATGTGAAGAGATAAGTTAGGTGAATAATGTGAAGTTACACTGCTTTGGGAACGTTACTTAACCTCAAGCACTGCGATATTCTGGCAGTTGATCCGATAACCAAGACTGCTATGAAGTAACCAGAACCTGGATAGTATACAGAGTGTATATAAACTGCATAAATGGATGATTTGCATCCCAGGTGGACAGAGCAGGATAGTTTGTGACTTCATCACCCTCCTCAGAAAAGTGCAGAAGCTAAAAACTCATGAATTGCTTATTTATGGAATTTTCTATTTAATATTCTTGAACACAGGTAGCAGAAACCATGGAAAGTGAAAACATGGAAAAGGAGGGATTGCTGTAATTATTTTTCATTCGTTTTGGGATTATTGCTAGAAGCTAGATGGGCAGGGGTGAGTTTGTTGGGAAATATCGGAAATATCAGGAAAGACAGCTGCTTTCCATTTAGTACCTTCTCTGGGCCAACAGAAAAATTTAAAATTATATTATTGTATTCCAGGAATAATTCTCTGATGTAAGTAACATTAAGATCCTTGTTACTAGATAGGAAAACAAAATTTCAGTTCTAAGGATTTTACTTAGAAGACAGCATGGTCTGCTATTAAACCCTAGGACTCTTTGACCACTCAACTTAAGTTAATAAGTCATATAATGAGTCTGCTTTCAATCCTGTTTTTAAAGAACAGATAAATTAAATGATAAAAATGACTTCAAATTGGCAGTTACATTTGACAAAATGTACTCTTGACTTTATCAATATTGCAATCCACAGTATATATCTCATATTATAAAATACAATAACTATAAGCAGAGGTCTCATAATGATGGGTATATCATGTATGCAGATATATATGTAATATAATACACAAAGATAACTAAACTATATGTGTATAAAATTATATATACATACACACACACACCTATATGCACAAATTAGTTTTCCAGATTATCTAAAACAATGGATAATGTTTGAATGAAACTGCACTACAACAGTATTTTCTTTACTTTTAGTGATATAATGATAGTAAATTAATGATGCCATTACTAGCCAAAATTCCCTTGTACATTTGTATGAGGACCTCATTTACAGCAGTACATTTCTCTTGTGTGTATCCTACTCCTACCTTAATTCTCAAATAGTTAATGCTGAATATAAATCTTGAGAAAACATTTGCCTGCTTAGCCCTTGTAATACCTGAAAGCTCTGTTAGGATCACACAGAAATTAGAACATATTTACATTTTGTCTTTTGGTTTTATTATTTAGGAGCTACATGAGCCTCACAGCCCAATTATACTTAGGCATGGCACCTTTCAGGCATCATAGAATTTACATACCAAAGTGCATTTAATGCATTTTTAGAACTTCCATAAAACCTTATTTTCCATAAATCAAAGATAATTCAATTTTGGACTACATTAGTTCATTTAAAAAATTGTAAATCATGGCTAAAATACTGGTGAAAGAAGAAGTTTAATTGCTTTGAATCCATAAAAATCCAGGCACTGTTAGAATGTTAATGGAAAGAATAGTTGATCAGACATCTTAGGCTTGATGCTCATCACTGCTATTTACTACCAGCTTTCTTACCTTGGAAAAGTTCCTCCACCTTATTGCTCCTTGGTTTATTCATTTAGGGATAGTACCAAATTTACTGGAAATATATACAATGTAGCTGGTACAATGTCCTGCACAGTAGTCGGTCAAAATTTGTAAGGATTTTAGTAATAGCTAGTAGGCATTTCAATCCAATACAATTGTTTTTCTTTTTTTTAATAAACCAGACTGCAGTTTTTCACCTATCATAGAAGGCAGATCATTTCTTTATTGGACAACTCAGATTTTATAGATGATTGTCCTTTCATGTTCCCCAACTTCTCTACCATGAACATGTTTTCCATCACCAAACATATCCTTTTGTGCTCCATAAATAATATAGAAATCTCTAGTCACATTCTAAACACCTATAAATACATTTTTCTCCTTTCTTTTGCAAGCTAACTATCCCTTAGTTTTACTGTGTGTGTGTGTGTGTGTGTGTGTGTGTGTGTGTGTGTGTGTGTGTGCTTTCCTACATGATATATTAGGACTTTTATTTCTGTTTTAAGTAAAAGTTTATATATTTGATCTATGTTCTAGGGTAAAATCTACTAAGCCTAGCTTTACTATGACCCAGGGACTCAATATGTCATTAGAACCATATTTTACCATCTCTAAAACAGTTTCATCATTTACCTGTATTTGCCTGAAAGATTTCCCCATTTGTTGCTAAGGACATAAGATTTCCAGACATGTGTCATTATGAGTTTATTGGGAAGGAGAAAATGTCTTCAAATTAATAATGAAATTAAATTCTGTGGGTATTGCAAATAGAAAATGTTGATTAACATAGATATATGACATAAATATATGCACAAATATATGAATACATATAAAATATACACACTTATTAAGAGTAAACCAATCAGAATGAACACATACTATTAAAAATTATGGCTACACAGTGCATCTGTACCTAACCTTATTTCTATTTCAAGAACTCCCTTTGACCTACCCTAGGAACAAATTTCAAAGTAAAATTCACCTTAAATATAAGTACTAAGAATGGAAGGAATAAAAATTCATAAGAGGAAAATATAATTATGTTTACCAGAAAGAAGACTGGCTGAGTAATATCAGGCATTTAAAACAAGCATGGTATACTATACATGATTTTGAGAATTTCTAAGAATCTAATTACTTTGCTGGATTTATTTCAGTTAAAAAATTGTTGTTAAACATGCTTTACATAACTAAATACTCAGCATGAATTCAGACAAATCTTGTATATAACAGGACTATTACCAGTTTTATCTAAAATTTGTGCTTTTATAATGAAGCCTGAGTGTTCTGCAGTCACTTTGGTGCTCTTTACTTGAAATATTGCCAATCTGGGTCCTTCAGCATTCTTACTTGAATAGCTTATTATTTTTAATGACAAATGTCAAGTGTAACTCTTTCTTTATAAAATTCTATCTTACTTGGTTTAGTTTGTCCTTCTGGTCATTCAGGATAACACTAAACATTCATATAAATTCAAGCAATAAATTATCTTCTAGAACCTTGGAAATATCATTACCAGACTTTGAAAAATAATAAACATCCAATCACTGAAACCAATTGAAAGAAAGAGGGAGACAGACAGAGAGAAAAGTGGTCTCTCCCTTTTTCTTCCCCCTTCCCTGAGTCCATGACTCAGTAAAGGAGACTCCCTCTAGATTTTTATTGATTGTTTGGATAAGTTTGAATAAGGACTTATGAACACATTTCAGTCCATGTTTCTCACCATGTGGACAAGCTATAATGATTGTTTTTATTAAATTTCTGGTTTAAATTTAGATCCACCATTTCTATATAGTTGCTGGAGGTAACAGGATGTAACCAGAAGGATCCTGATGTCTTTTAGTTTAGTCTATTTGTTGTTTCAGTTTTCACACTCTTGGTAACTCACCATTAAATTTAGAATTCTGACTGGCTCAACTTCATACTTACTGGCCTTAGACTGGGGGATCTATTTCCCCCCTTACATTTATGATATTACCATTCTTTACCTATGCAGAACTTGGAAACCTAAGATTCAAAAATAACACATCATCAACCCTGCATTATCCTGAAGTATATTATCTGCATATCAACTTATCTTCATAAATCTCATTTTGTAGTTCTGACTTCTATAATTAAGCAGAGTAGGTGATGAAGTCTTACAGTGCTACTGCTCTTGTGCTTAATTTTTTTCACCTGTGCCAGGTGTGGCACAGTAGGAAAGCTTTAAATGGAAGTAATGAATTATATCTGCAAACTTAAGAAAAACATTAAGTGGTAATTTCTCAAACTTTGAAGATTAAGAGGAAGAAAAGTTCCCCATGGGCTGCTATACTGTGCATCAATGACTCACAGTTTTAGGATCATTCTATTTCAGCCTCTTCATTGTGCACAGGAGGATAAAAGCACAGGAAGATCACTGTCTGATAGCTGAAAAGGATCAGAGCCAGGACTTCAGATGTTTGTCATCTCATAATCCTTTCCTATGGTGCCCACTGCTCCTCCACATAACACAAAGTTAATGGTGCTCAAGAAGCCAATAAGCAGGAGCAAGTGGTTAACTTTGTTTATTCGTTCATCCAACCCTGTATTCATTTTATTTCAAATCACTGAGAACTCCCTTCCAGTTACTGTTTTAAACTCTATGGAGGACAACAGGAGTAAAACAGGGACTATTCTCAAAAAGGGGTTTCTAATGTGACTTTCACTAGGACAGAGCATTTACACTGTAGATTCATGTGATTTTAAGAAAAAAGTTCAAAGTCCAAGAAAAAATAAACATCAATATTCAAGTATCATCTGTCCTTCACTATTTTCAAAATATATTGATTCCTTCTTTTTGGTCCTTGTAGTATAATTTAGAATTGTCATTATCTTTCCATAATCTAATTGGGATCATACTTTATATAAAATTCTACTTATATAGTGTGTACCTTCAATGCTATAAGCATTTCCATGACACTGAACATTTCAAGTAAATATTATTGCTGTGACATTGAACAATATGATACACAACGAGATATAATATGATGTATTTAATAACTATTGCTATTTTGGTCATTTGCATGTTGTGTTTGTTTTGTTTTCATTTTTAAGACTGATTTTGATTAATTTCTTTTCATTTTATCCCTAGGAACTGAATCCAGGGCTTTTGCACTGAGCTAGATTTCCAACCCTTTTCAGTTTCATTTTGAGAAAGGATCTCTCTTTAAGTTGTCCAGGCAGGGTTTGAACTTTTGACTTCCCTGCCTCAGCCTCCCAGTGTTGAATCACCGGCAAGTCTTACACCTGGTTACATTAAGTTTATGCAAAGAATATATAAGTGAATCTCTGGCTTAGATCCCTGAGTTTTGTTTCTAAGAATTATGTTAAATACATTTAATCAACAAGACATATAACATTGATTTCTCTGCCTTTTCACGAACTGAGTCATTAGCACTTTTAATTATCAATTAAAACATTTTACTAAGACAAGCTACATATATTTATATATATATATATATAAAAGGTTTAGATAAAATACGCATTTTTACTTCAAAATCTTTTCATTAATATGCCTCATAAATTTTTTTCATATTATTTCTTTGGAATTTATATTTCATCTTATCAATAATGAAATACTGTAGGCAATATTTTATGTTATGCTAAACAGTTTATATGTACAAGTCAATTGTTATCTTTAACATTAGAAATTACTTTTAAACTGTCATTCAGATGTTTATAAATCTGCAACAACCTGTTTTTACATTAAAAGGAGAGATCATTTGGCAAGTTAGACTGTTGTATATTTTTATGACTAATATTAGACCTTAAATATACTACTTGTTCAATAATGACCTTTTATCAATTATTTAAAAAATTTATTTAATGTGTTTCTTATCAATTTTTCCAGTTTCATGGCCACAAGCTGGAAATTTTCATGTATAAATGGGTGTAATAGCTAATATTGTGGCCTAACCTTTCTAACTAGCACCACAAATAAACAATGTGCTGCCACATTTCTAGAAAAAATGTATTCCTTATTACTAAAATATAATCATATAGCTTGCATCATGAATTTCCAAGACATAAGGAAAATATATAAGAACGATTTAAAAATAGTCTATTAGAAAACACTATTTACTTTGGACAAATTTCCCCAAATATGTACACATATGAACATATGTATATGTGTACACACATATATATGTAAACACTGTGATACAGCATCTTATTATCTTTATAGTGTATCGGTGCATGTATATCACGTGTTTTGGTCAGCTGGGCCAACAGCGCATGGCATGAGGAAGAGAAATGACTCAGTTCTACACCTGAAGTCAGAGCCTGAACTGTCAGGAAAGCTTCTCTGACCTGTTGCTCTACTGCCCTTTATGGATCCAGACTCAGTAAAAACAAAACAGAAAAGCAAAGGCATAAAAATCTCCTATGTCTGTCTGTTCCACTCACCAGGCACAGGACTATGTGAAAATGCACCCCAAGCCTCAGGCACTCTGAGTTGGGAGAAGAAAGAAACGCTCTCTGCTGTCCTGGGGTGGGTGCAGAGCCACCCAGGCATTGAGCTCTTCATCTCCCTGTTTATCACAAGTCAGAAGAGTCCCCACATCTAAAATGCGAAATAAGACAAAGAACTAGCAAAAATAATTAGTTGCCTCAAATATACCAGTGGAGTTAAGGTGAGAGAGAAATGTAAAGTGGAAGCAGTACTACATGGACTCGTGATTCTCACAGTTTTGATTTGTTTTTTATTACAGGAATCTGAGCTTTACCAAGTATAAGGACTTTCTGATCAAACGTAAATTTTCTTCTAGGAAAATCTTGGATACAGGTATATTGGTAGGGTGAATGTTTTCGAAAATCTCACAGTAAAATAAAATAGCTTATTTTATTTACAAAACACGTTTCTAATTTAAAACTTCTAAGACAGCTCTGGGTATGTGAAATTTAAAAATAAGAGATCTAGGTAATTTAACCATAATTTTTAAAAATCACTTATTAATGTCTCCTCAATCAAAATATTTACTAAAATAATTTATTGTCAGATTCACAAATATGCTTCCCGTATAAAACAAATATCTTCAGTTTTAAAGTGTTTTTTCTTCAAAATATGTATAAACCACACCTGGCAAATAGCATTTTTGTCTGTGTTGCTTGATATCGAGCATGATAATCAACCCACATTGCAGTGTTTGCAGTTTCTGACGAGTCGCAAACGAGGTGCCATCAATTTCGAATACTATTTCAAGAGTAGAACTAAAGATGAAAAATCACACCTTGCTTCTAAAATAAAATTCTACCCCATCAAATATATTCCAACTAAATTATTTAAGTCAGAATAATTGAACCTGGGCATTTTTTGAGATTATTCCTGAGCCATCACCTGCCCAAGGTAGCACTAATCCTCGGTAAATGAAATGTGATTTGAGCATGTTATCAGCACAGAATGAAAATTCCAAATGTAATCAGTATGTACTTTTTTTTTTTTGGTACCGGGTATCGAACTCAGGTCCTTACACTTGCAGGCAGGCAGCAGAACCACTGAGCTAAATCTCCAGCCCATCAGTGTGTACTTTTAAAGACCTATATATAAATAATTCTAATGTTTGTTTTGAATAAATGTATAGAAATAAAGTTCTTAGTAGTCACCTTTAAATCATGATTAAAACAGTATTTTGGAATACTTTTTTAAAGATCATTGTTTATGACACTACTCATCAGCACATCATATCAAGGCATACATTTCATAAAGCATTTCAAAAATCATACTAAAAGACAACATAATTTACAAAATAAATATAGCTAAAGTTTTTAGCAGGTAATACAAACATCTGAACAGGGCAACCTCATATTTGCTTGTTTGCTCGCTTCTTTGTGGTACTGAAGAAGAAAGTCCAAGCTTCATGCGTTCTGGGCTTTACAGCCTAGCATTCTAGCCCACCACCCCAGCCTACAACATCACATATCTATAAAGAGAATGCTGCCCAACCATCTATGTACAGTGATATAATCAGAAACGTAGAACATCCGTGTTGACTTGGATTGTAAAGCAGGTCACTAGGGAGTTAGGAATGAAACAGGCTAAAGTTTTGTTCTTCTGTTTTAAGTAATTCCACTGACTTTTCTTGTTACATGGGCACTTTTGGAGGCTTCTGGTATTGAGGGAATGATCTGACTGCTCCAATATATAGCTTGTAGATATGAAAGTTAAAGTTATGTGTGCATGATCAAGAGACAGCGTCATGAAAGAAAGGGAGCCAGAAAAACGATCATTTGTTTATGGTTACTCTGCAGGTGGCAAGCTCTGAGGATTGCAATATTGTAATAGTGAATGAGTGTGTGAATTTTTACTGGGAAATAGGATACTTATTTCTTTCTTTCAAAGGAAAGAAATGCCACACAAAGTGATCAAGATAGACACATTTATAGAACAAGTAGAATAGATAGATAGATAGATAGATAGATAGATAGAATAAATAGACACCCTAGAATATATTTTTTATTAATTGGTATCTTTTAAAAGGCATTTAAAATACTACCTTGAAATAGAAAAAGCACTTTCCATGAGATATATTTACATGACATAATCTCAAAATCCAATTGCCTTAAGGTGCAGCAGCAGATGAAACAAGATAATTGTAATCACTCATTACTTGTCCTTTGTGATAAGAAAGGGAGAAATCAAACTGGTTTTTCACCTCTAAACTCTTCAAGTTAGCAGAAGTTCTTCTTTGAGAAAAATACTATGGATTGAACTATTTATGATCTAAATTGTGTCTCTTGAAAAATATCTAAGATGAAAGAGGTTACACTTTTGCATCAAATCTATAGAAGAGCAACTTCAGCCCCTTCAATGCCACCCAATAGGTACCAAAATACAAAAAGTTCTTAATACTTCCACAAATGTTCCAACAGAAATATTTTGTTTTAATCATTTTTATCCTTATTTGCACCTTCAGTTTCTCACACTAGAGAAACTATTCAGTATTTACATGTGTGTCCTATTGTTTCACTGAAGAGGATGGCCTCAATATGCATCCATTTAGCTATAAATGTATCTAGTTCCTCATTCTTTGTGGCTGAATAGTACTTCATTTTATAAAAACTACATCTTGTTTATCCAGGTTCCAGTTAAGTTAAAGTTTCCAACTTTAGCTGTTACAAACTGTGCCGCTATAAACATGGGTGCATATATATTGCTGTGGTATGATTCTTTTAATTCTTTTGTGAAGATACCCAGCAGGGGAATAGCTGGGTCAAATGGGACCTCTAGTCCCAGTTCATTGAGGTTTCTCCATGCTGATTGCCACAGTGGTTGCACCAGTCTGCACTTCCACCAATGGAGAAGGGTTTCTTTTTCCCCACACTCCCTCCAGCATTTCTTATTGGATGAATTTTGATAGCAGCCATTCTTTCTGGGGTGAGGTGGAATCTCGGTGTTGTTTTCATCTGCATCTCTCGAATGACCAGTGATGTTGAACATTTTTTCATATACTTATTTGCTGCTTTTACTTCTTTGCTTGAGAAATGTCTGTTCATTTCAGATGCCCATTTTTGAATTGGGTCTTTAAATTTGGGGGAGGTATAATTTTTTTCAATTCTTTATATATTCTAGATAGTACAATTGATAGTTTGAAATAGGAAGAAAAGGTGCAAAGGGGTAGGGGAAGTATGAGGGGAAGGGGAAGGGAAAGGAAAAATTATGAGAAATGGAAACAAAGTCTTTGTAAATAGGGAAGGGTGGAGGGGGGAAAGGGAGCACAGGAAATGGGGAAAAATGAGAACCAAGATACATCATGTACAGGCACAAGCACCCAGTGATAAATATAAACTTACTGTACACCTAAAATGTACCAATAAAATAATTTAAACAAACAAGAAATATCTTGTTTTAATCCTGCTTTAGAAGCCTGCATTAGAATGGGGATAGTCATATCTTGGGGATTTGGCCTAAGGTCCTCGATTCTCTGATAACAGCCTAGAATCAGGAATCCTCTAATGAAATTCTGGATTAGTACATGAAAGGAAAAAGAAGTCTTTGGATTTTCATATAAGCAAACTTGTTTTATATCTTTCTTTTTTTTTCTCAAGAAATAAAGAATATGTAATTCTATGCTGTTCTTAGATTTATTTTAACTACTGTATTTCTAGGTTCATTGTGTTTGGAAATTAAAAAACTCTTTGCCAAAGTTCAGTTGATTGCTCGACTATAAAGACAGATTTCAGACCAAGAAGACGCCAAGAACAGGTGAACAGAGAAAACACTGCAGAATGCTCAGCTGTCTCTCCATATAAATTTCATGCATGACAGTATAACTAAAGCTTCCTTTTTTCTTTGTGATTGAGATCTCTACATTAATAACTGATTAATTGTCTCATTTAACAATTGCCAATGATCTCTTTGTACCAAATACTGACTTATACCCTTGGACTACAACTAGGAATAAAACTGACACTGTAGGAGGGAATTCCAGCAGAAGATAACACTTGTAAAGTACAGAGAAGCTTTCACTGTCTCAGAGGTCAGCTGTGCAGCTGATTAGACAGACTAATAATCTATCTGTATCTGGAAAAGGCTGTGTAGCACCCCAAAGATCATGAGAATATTGATCTCTTTGTGTACAGATGGATAAATGAAATCAAGCTGTAAGGTAGATGTAAGGACAAATACACTTTAACAAAATGATGCATCTAAACTTTCACAGTCCCAGGGATAAGACAGACATTCTAAGATTTCCAGAGAAAGTGTATCCTAGTGTGGGCTACTGAGTTATTCCTTCCAATTTATCTATGTATGAAGTGAGAAGAACAGAGAAAAAAATGCTGATCTTTCTAAGACAACTGGGACAGAAGATCTCTATTGAGTAAAGTCGCATTTCCATTCCTTACAATGACATAGCTGAATTTAATATAAATACATAAGTGTTATAGTTGATATGTGTCACATTATTTTTGTATGGCAAGAAACATAAAAGAGAACAAGCTGAACTCTGCTTTTTACTTATTCCAGAGGAAATCTGGATATTGTGGACCAGTGAAACAAACAGGATATTATGGAGTACATAACATCAGTGACAACTATTAAGGATAAGATTTATTAGGGGGGTATACTGTGCCACATTTGGTACTATTCACTTACTTTATTTATTTTATTTTTTTTTTGGTACCGGGGATCGAACTGGGGTCCTTGCACTTGCGAGGCAGGTGGTGGAACCACTGAGCTAAATCCCCAGCCAAATAGCTCCCTTTCTTTCTTTCTTTTTCTTTTTTTTTTGGTAAAGGGGATTGAACTCGGGACCTTGCGCTTGCGAGGCAGCCGCCAGAACCACTGAGCTAAATCCTGAGCCCTCTATTTCTTAATTTTAAGTCTCAGTAGTATGGCTAACAAAAGTATTGTTATGGATGTCATTTTATTGATGTCAAGTGACCACAAAATGGGTTATGACTGCAATTATTTTGTCTTCCCTGATAGGAAAGGTTGAAATACCAAGAACTGGAGGTAATAATACCCTGACATCTACTTTTGAAAAATACATATTTAGAAATATAATAGTTATCAATAATAACTGTGAAAATAAAATCACCATAAATATTCTATAATAGGATTTTGCCTAAAGTAGGTTCACTTACATTTGAACTCATACAGCATTTCTTTCTGTCCTCTGTCACTTAACATATACTATCTTCTTTTGTAAGTATTTCTACCCACATCATCTCTTTAACTGGATGATAACCTTTGAGCTAAGGAACTATTCCTTGTATCATTGTATCTCCTATGAATTAAGAATTCAATAAATATTTGCTAACAGAAGGAATACATGAATATTAAAAGTAGAAATAGAAGCTTAAATTAGTGTAAGAGATTTACAACTATGCAGAAAAAAGGTGTCTGCTTAGCTTGGGAAATAAAAGGCCAGGATAGTAGACAAGAAGTACATTACAGAGAAAAACAACCTGAACTTGTTTTTTTTTTGTACTGGGGATAGAACATGGGAGCTTGTGCTTGCAATGGCACCACTGAGCTCAATCTCTGGCCCTGAACTTTTTAATACTAGAGAATGTTAAAGTTAAATCCAATGTCTAGCTACTTCCTCTTTCCCCACCTACTTGCCAGATATTGCCAAATAGTGGACACTAATTTAACCAGAAAACTAATCTTACTGAAGAAAGTGAAATGTACTGTCATGTTATATAAATTAAATTCACAAATATTTGTGGGTTTTTTCTTTGATTGTTCTAACCAGTATCACCTTTTAGTACAGATGAGTGATATAACTAATTGAAAAAAGATAATTGATTAAAACAACTTCCTAATAATACTGAATAATAAACATTTCTTTTTGATAGAAAAGTAATATCATGCAGACAGGTGAGGAAGAAAATTTCCTTTGTTAGGGATAGTGACATCCCAGTTAAAAATCAGCTTGTGCAAGGGGCTATCTAACTGCTTCTTGAAAAATTCCCTGTTCGGTGGAAGAACCTAACCCAGTTACATCAATCAAGACTGCCATATTTACCGTATTTTTCTTCTCTGAAATTTTAAGTCCTCGTTTTGAATAATACAAGTATGATATTTGTGCCAAATATATTAAACTGTTCAAAATAGCTGGGAAGCACAAAACAGCAGTTGGTTTTGTTTTTTGGTCTCCAAGTCTATCAAATTCAATTCACAACTGAATATACTAAACTAAGAATTAAAAGTTTAAGGAGAGCAAAATATTTAAAAAAAACCTCTCCCTAATCTTGAAACCTTCCAGTCATCCTCTAAATTATAAGGTACCTAAGATATATGATCTTTGTCCTTGAAGGTGTGGCATAAATCCATCAACATGGGCTTAGGAGCCACTCTGCAGGCCTAAAGGGAATTTTGAGTGACAGGAAACACTAATGGACTTTGTGAAATTCTACAAGGATGGCAGGAAGCCTGGATGTGTGATTCTAACAGAAGAAACTTCTGATCTCTGGGCTGATGCTGGCTTGGGTAACTGAATCTCTTTATCTCATTCTGCATAAGAATATACGTAAGTTAATACAGGCTTTTGAAATTCTTTTCCTCAATGATGCTTTGCTTTCCCTTATTACTCCACTGTTTCCCTCCTTTATAGACTCAGCATGTTACTTCTATTTCCAATGGTTACTCTTCCTCCTTATAAATATAAAAGTTTCCCAAGAGAGCAAAATGAACCTTTAAGAACAGCAGATGCAACTGCCTGCCATAGACACAATGCGCTAATTGTTCATGGTACCTGCACTCAACAAGGAATAAGAAGACAAAACGTTTCCCATTTCTTTGTCATTTATGTTTCCCTTTAAGTCTATACATAGACTCAGCTGCTAGAGTTTAGCATGGAGGTCCTTTGATGGACTCCCCCCCCAAAAAAATTGTTTTGCTCCGTTTTGGTAAATATGCATACTCAAGATATTTCAAACACAAAATTAATTCACTTTTGATGGATGTTCAAGTAATGACGTTCTTTTTATCTTGGAAAAATGGTATAAAAATAGCACTGAATAAAGTTCTTCAGCATGTTTTCAAGGAATAAACTCAATCAAAAAATGTTCACATTTTCCTTCAATGTTTAATAACTTATGATTAAATTTTTCCCAAAACATGGCTCATAGTCTGACAATGGATTTAGCTTGCTGCTTGTTAAAGTTATAGATTCTTTGTCTTTTCTCTTGCTGCTCAAGCCAAGCCACCCAGAAAAATGAAAAACTTTTTTTCTCTATCCCAAACTGAATGATTTAGTATAATTCACTTAACATCTCTTAATTTTACTTTCCTCATGTGTAAATTAAATGTTTTACTAGATCAATGCTTTTCAAAACAGCCCATCAATAACTATTGTGCCCTACCCATATTTTTATTTAAATATGTTATTTTCTTGAAAATAACCTTCTCAAAGTGTTAGCAATATTTTTCTAAACTGTAGGAAAGTTAATGTATAGGTATTACAGTTTTTAGAATGCTCATTCTTATACAATCAAATTTCATATTGTGTTAAACTTTAGTTTTTAAATCTTGCTTATAAAAAAACATGTAAGAGTCAGTGTTTCATCTCATGAATTAACCTTCATTTGGGGCATTTAATTTCTTGACATAAAATTTTAACATACTTTCTTTGAACTACATTTATATTTAATACAGTTCAATTATTTTCAAATTACAGAATAAAATGTTATTGTTTTTATGGATATGCATTTGAATACTTCTAAAACAAATATTTTAAAATCCTTTGGATAATTGTAAACTCTGAGTTTTAAAAAATGACATCAATATTAGAACTTATTTGAAAAGAGAAAAAAAGTGGTTTGAAATATATACAACCGGTGTTTAGAAGAAAAAATCTTTGAAGGGTTATGAAATTCCCTGAGTATTATTGCAATGTAATTAACAGCAAATTTAATTAAATTTTTCTTCATTTATAAGTCAGCTTGTCAGGCAAAGTCCCTAAACCTTTCAACTAGACAAGTTTGCTGTCTTTTATGTGTGGAAGATAAAAGAGGGAGGGGCAGGAGAGAGATTTACTCTTTGTATAATCCATATAAAAATTCTAGTATTTACCCATCCCTATGCTACATGTTTTAAAAAACATTTTTTGATATTTCAATGTACTTTCAGAAATAATATACAATGAGAAATAAATAAATTTTAAATATTTATAGTGGAATATTACAAGTTACATTGAACATAGTGTTACTAATATTTTTACTTTTTTAACCATTGATGAAAAGAAAGTATTTAAAACCTTACAAAATACCATATTTGATTTAAAATTAACTAAAGGCCAATGAGTAGGATGCTATCTGAGTCCTTTACTAGCTGCGTTAGTTGAACCTATCACTTTCTTTTGAATCGATATTATGTTCAACACTAAGGACTCTTTCTCGATTCAATGTTTACGAAGAGTTTTAACTGTGAAAACTACACTTAAAGTAGACACAGACATTCAGACAAAATGAGTTACGGACTGCTACAAAAGTGCCAAGTTTTCCAAGAGTATCAGTGACAAATGCTGTACGAAATTTCCATATTCAGAGGCTGAAGATTCACGGTTGAGAAACTCCAGCCCATTTCATTAGGTCTTGCTCCTTTCTTTTCCAAAGTGTAAGAGGAATAACAATAAGGAGAAGTTTCATTAAGATAATTAGGAGAGTTTTAAGTTAGTATTTGTTTTGGCAAGACTTTCCTTCCTACACCCCTCTTTTATGGGAAGGGAATAAGAAGTGATTTGAGCTCTCAGTAAATAAATCATTTGATAATGGAAATATACCTACATCCTTATCTTTTATTTACAAAGTATAAACCAAGAGGTAAAAATTAAGACGAGCATAGAATATAAACTACAAGAAAGTTAGAATTCAAATCTAATTTTAATAATTTATGTAAAATTTAAGTTATTTTTAAAACAAAACGGTGATTAAGTTTTAAAAATTGGATTTAGAATGAGAATACTTGGCTTAATGTTGGCATTTTAATTTACTACCCTTTTTAAGAGACTACATTTCTCTAAATTTTCATTTCTTCATGCCTAAAATAAAAGTCATTAAGTTTGTTCTGTCTTCCTCAAGGGTCTGTGAAAACTGAATCAAGAGCTAAATTGACTACAATTTTATATGATATTGTATAATTACTTTAAATAAAACAAGTCAAGATATATATCCAATATAGATCCAATCAAGATGAAATCAAATAAAAAAAGTTTTCATTTTTTGAAACTGTGGTACCATATTCCAACTTACTTTTAATTTTTATTTGCAATACAATCATAATATTTGACTCTATATTAATATTTTTCATAATTAGATAATTTTTCGTTCTTAAAAAATTCTCAATTTCTGTCTTTCAATTTCATAATTCAGAATGATATTTAGGTAGAATTTAAAAATATTTTTATTAATACATGTTTGTGGTCCAGTTTCACACTCCTTGTGTGGAGCTGGCACAAGTACAGAACACATCTTCATTCTTTCTTCACCCCCTTCCCTCCCCTCCCTCTTTCTTCTACCTATTTCTTGATCCTGTGCCCCTTTGAGAAAGATCTATCCTTCTATATTATAGGCAGCTAAGTTAAAAGAGAAGTTAATATACATTCAGAGTGGGCTTAGGCCCTCAAGGAAGTCAGCGCGGAATAAAAACATCAGAGTTGTGGTTGGAGGTGCATCTGAAGAAGGCCAGGCCTCAAGATGAAGATGCAATGGCCAGGCCTCCTTGCTTCCTTAAGGGATGAACAATAACTTGAGATTATATTGTATCAATATCAGGTAAGAAGCTATACTTTTATTTGATAGGTTGATTGTAGTTTGACCCACCTTATGACTTTGCTGTATAAATTACCCCTGACATAGGGCCTCTGTGGCCATCCATTTGGTTCCTCTCCTGGAAATCCAGGAGCTATTCTTCCTCTCTTTATTTCCAATTAAACTCTCTTAATTTCTTCCTTTGGTTCGAAACTTCATTTCTCCATATTGTGGGACCACAAACACAGTGCATTTGACATCTAACAGGTTGGGAGTTATATTGCTCCTATATCACCTACTTCCTATTTATCTTTTATTTTGTTCTTAATTTATACTTTCAATTTCTCATATAAGAGGAACCATGAGAAATCTAACCTTGTGTGTCTGATTTATATTTTTTTTATCATGGAGAAATACATCATAAATTTTCCTCATTTATGGATAATCCTCTAAATTAAACTTGATTTTGGTTCCTTTTATGATTTTGGTATCTTTATAAAGATGTGAACTACATTTTGTGGATTTGCTAAAATTTCAGTTAAGTTGTGTTTGTTTGGTATTATATTTGAACAATATTCTTCATTTGTTCTTTTTTCTTAATTATATTCATTAATCCATATTAATAAAGACCAATGTCAGTGTTTCACATTCATTTTTATTTTATTTTAAAAATGACTCAAAATTATATATAATTGTGCTAAAGATCATCTGTAATTTCTCTACTGAAAATAAGTTAATAAAAGTAAAAATTATTTAAAATCAGTTCTCAGAAACTTCTCAAATGCAAAATTTAGCACACACATACATAAAACACGTATACACATTACTGTGGATTTCTTGAAGAGATTTTTTCTTTTCATACACAAATTACACTATAAATACAATTTAAAAAGATCTTCCTGAGTCTTCCCCAAGAAACAAAGAAATTTCAATGAGGAAAAAGTCCTTCAAGGAAGTAAAATACATTTTGTAGGTAAATTAAGTGAACTTTTCATTCATATAAAGCATTGAACAATATTGTTTCACCTTAGTCTTTTAAAGGAATATTCTTGGGCATTTTGTTGCAGCATGTCTTTAGCTCTCTGATTGTGGAAACAAAATTATTACCTTAATGAACAGAGGTTTTATTTTTTAAATCAGATTTGTCAGTATGCAAAGTAGAGCCTAAATCACTGGTCTCTAAATTATTGTCTTAAAATCCCCGCTTCCTGGGCCATACAAGGTGCTGTCTGATTCACTAGGACCAGCACTCTGCATTGATGTGGTAGCTAGAGAAAAGGTACATTTGGTAAAAACTGAACACCAGGGCACAGTTTTGAAAAACAATTTAAAATTGATTTTAATCAATCAATTATATTTAACAGAATCATATAATTTTGTCATCTTAGGGATCTTCTAGGTTAAGTTTTTATTTCATGTGAGGGGGAACAAAAGACCTGGAGAACAGAAGGTTACATGACAAGCCCACGAACAAGTCAGGCTGAGAAGACAGACATCCAAACTCCAGGGTAGATTCACTTAAGTATTTTTATCTAATCGTTGTTTATTTAATATTACATGACAGGTGATGTCGCATGCATATCTACCAGTCATAGTGAGAAAAAAATTTAAAAGGATTTTTTTTTCTGGTACTGGGAACAAACTCAGGACCTTGCACTTGCAAGGCAGGAAAGGAGCCACTGAGCTAAATCCCTCAGCAAAGGATTTTTTTAAAGTTTAGAACTTTTTCATAGTACAAAAAGCAGTAGATAGATAACCATTATGAGCCTATGTTATCTCAAGTCAGACGTATTATTTTATGCTTCCTGTCACTATTTTAAGTGTTAGACTAAGCCATAAATGATTAAGCAACAACAGTTTAAACTGTAAAATCTGTTTCAGTTTATCTTCCCTAGCTTCTTGTTACTGCTTTTTTCTTTTTATCACAAGTAATGTACACAACAATTTCCAAACATTAAAAGATTTCATATTTCTCTGTCAGTGATAAAATGTGATCTGAAAATCAAAAGTCTTTGGTTAGTGTTCTTTTGTCCTATTCCTGTTATTTACCATGTATTTTCTCTTTATAGAAGTATCAATTGGATGCCCTGAGGAAAATATTTGTAAAACAATTCCACTGCACTCACGTATACACTACATTATTGTGAGCACCTACTTACTCTAAAGCAAGCACTCTTCTGGATGCAGGGTGAGAAAACTAACAATGTACCTATCCTCAAAGAGTTCGGACTCAAGTGGAAGAGGAAGACACACATTTCAAAGACAACCATTCTGCACTATAGAGTGTGTGTATGTAAATTTCAGCACATACTTGTGTGTGTCAAAGTTAGGAAAATACAAGTGTATAAAACAAACACCCTTCAGATATTGATCACTGGAGTTACTGGTCTGGAAATCTTGTCTGGATGAGAGAGACTTGAATGATCAGAAAGAAAGAACCATACTCTGATTTGCTTGGGAAAGAGGTTTATAGAGAAAGAGAAATTGATGCGAATGGGGGAGGAGCTCAATGTATTCAAGGAAACAAAAGCTGAGCTGTATGGGCAAAATTCAGTTGAGGTGGAGAATGATGGAGAGAGAATCACAAACTGTCAGCGGTGCAATACCAGACTTGGTAAGTCAGAGTTCACTGACATTCACTGTGCTCACTCCTTTATTAACTGATATAAAAGTTTTGTTCTACCATGTGTTGGACACCAGGAACACATGGATGGGCTAAGAACGCTGCCCTTCTCACAGAGAAGACAGACAGGAGCTTCTCAACCTTCCAGCAGCTATGGCTATTTCTGACCACCCACTTTAATCAGGTTTTTTATTATACAGAGTCCGCCAAAAAAGTGTACCCACTTCAGCAATTCAGCAGTAATACACAGAAGCTAATGGCCACCTCTTTGAGCAGCTCTTGTAATTGTAGGCAACAATTTACCCAAATTAAATTTAGCATTAAAATATTTATGCAAGTTTTTCTGATGTATACCTTTTTTTGTCGGACTCTGTATATGTAAACTACTATGTGCAGGCTTTTTAAACCTAAACTATTTAAATGTTTTTTGGGCACTGCCTACTAACTGTTTGCTGAGAGGTTCTGTCTTGTTCACCTATGCATTTCACTGTGATTACATTCTATGATAAACTTCGTCTTGAATTAATCATTCATTATATTGCTATAAATTAGAGTTAGGTTGCTCTGCTAATAACAGTACCAGACATAAGCAGTAATTATTGTGATAGGATGTAATCTAATGTTTTTAATATCAGAGAAATAATCTTCCCTGTACATTCACAGAGAGAGAGAAAGAGAGACAAGAGAGAGGGATGGAGAAAGAGAAAGGGTGAAGGAAACACACATACTGCTCAGTATAAACAATTACAGTATAAACTATATATATAGTATAAACTACATCTATACTACATAGTATAGTATATATATTTCTCAGTATAAATAATTAGAATATTGTGCATACCTATCGTTCTAACATTTAATTTAGATGTCACAGGAAGGAACATAAAAAAGGGTAAAATAACAAAAATTCCATGGGTTACATTTCCATTTCTGAAAAAGGAAATTATTTGACGCATCTTTTAAGCAAATAATAAAGACATTCCAGAAAGATTAGTCTAGATAAATGGTAAGACATACCATCCTAGATACTTTCTCATCACTGAGACACACTACCTGACATCCACAATTTAAAAGAGGAAAGGTTGATTTTGGCCCAAAGTTCATAGAAGTTTTGGTCCATAGGTGCCTGTTTCCAAATCAGGGCAGCATGGCATAGGAGAAACAGCACATGACATGATGGGAGGAAGCAGAAGGAGATCCAGGTAGGAAGAGGTGATAGACTCTTCCAGGCTACCCCTTCAGTGCCCACCTCCTCCAACCAGGCTCCAACTCCCTCCACATTTAGCTATGAATGCATTGGTGGACTAATACACTGATGTGTATCATGTTCCTGTGAGCCCATCTCCACCCAAAAGCCCTACCTATAAGCACATGAGTCTTTGCGGGGCACATCTGTATGTAAACCATAACACATGCTTGGCAATCTATTTTTGATATGTTCTTTACAAGTTCATAAAATTAATGGGGTGTTTTACCATAGCTCATTGTAAAATACAAAACATAAACAGGCATAAACCCACAGACACACATATACCATAAAATGGAGCTTCCTTCTGTTTTTTTATCTGCATGTCAGACACAGTTTATCAAAAGACAAAATATAAACTGCTGTAAAGATGGCACATTTTAGAAACAAGTCACAATTACATCAATAAACTTATTGCTTTTCATATTTTAAGGGAGAAAGAATATCCTAATTATTTCTATTTTAATTTTCTGCTAATCTGTTTCACTAGAATTTTAAATTGGTAGAAGAATAAAATCTTTAGAGAATGTGTTTCATAATAGGTAATTTATAGTCATAGGAGCAAAATAACCAAATTTCCTAATAGCTATTGCTGGAAAGGAGCCAATTCTCATAAAGGCTTAATATGATTTGGGTTTATTATGATGTTTATGTATAAGGAATATTTTGTTTTTAAAATAATTTTGGTCTTTGAAAATTCAGTGTACCTAAGCCTTCTGATCCCAAATTAGTACTGTTATTTTTCAATAGCTCTACTGAAAGAAGTACTGAAGCTATGAGATTGTATATTATCTTAATATATTCAATAGTTATGGAACAATAGAAATATATTAGACTAGGAAATAGTCGCCAGTGTTCCACACATTAAGAAAATACCTTTAGAAAGGGCTTTTGGGCCACCATCTGTCCCGCCACTCCCGGCCCAGAGGAAAGGGCTTTTGGGCCACCTTCTGTCCTGCTGCTCCCGGCCCAGAGGAAGGGGCTTCCAGGCCACCATCCCTACCACCACTCTCAGCCCATGGCTCACTTCTCCCAGCTCAGAAGAGGTGAGCCATGCGGGCGCCAACAGCACCCCGGACCCCCCAGTCAAAATGCGAAAACATGTAAATAAGTCTCAAAACCAGACTTCCAGATCACCTACAGCAA
>NW_004624757.1:20536125-20555752 GCF_000247695.1 Heterocephalus glaber | reverse complement strand
GGGGAAAGGAAAGAAGGGAAAGGAAAAATGATGAGAAATGGAAAAAATGGAAATAAAGTCTTTGTAAATAGGGAAGGGTGGGCTAGGAATGGGGAAAAAATAAGAAGCAAGATGCATCATGTAAAGGTACAAGTTTCCAATGAGAAATGTAATTGTGTTGTATACCTACAATGTACCAATAAAAAAATTTAACAACAAAAAAAGAAAATACCTTTCAATGTCATCTACATATCACAGTCATCAAAACATTTTGATTAATAATCCAGCTTTCTCAACCAACTATGGGAGTGGGACACAGGAATCTCATGTGCAAAGAATTCTGAGAATCACTGTATTGTGGGTTGCAGTCTCTGGATCTGCTAAATGATTCTAGTGATTGATATGTTATTGCTTTGATATTTTGGATGCAGTATCATAAACACATATGAGTAGCTCCTGTTCATATCAAGAAATTCTTCTTGTTGGTTTTGTATAGATGAAACGTCAACAAACATGCAATAATAAATATAGTGGGCCAAAGACCTTGGAATGGACAGAGATCAAGGGGATTTTGAAAGTTCCTCTGAGAAATAAGGGTTAAGAGCCCGATTTAGTGATAGATTTCCACAAAATACCTACTATTCTTCTTAAATATTGGGCATTCAAAAATAATGTATAATCCAATTAAACATATCTCTGCACTTAGGGGTTCCACAGTTAGTCAATTTACATATTTGATTGACATGAGTTTTAGGTCTTAATTATTTCACACTCTGAGTATTTTCTTTATGGGACTACACTGTCATCTCTGCTTAGAATTATGAAACTGCCATTGGATGTAGCAGGAAATCACACTGCTTTAGGTAGCATTTGATACATTTCATTCCAGTTTTCCTCACAGCTTAACATTAAATCACTTCTTAGCGGAAAATTTAAATGCCACTTATTAAATCATAGATGGAGTAATTTACATGATGACTTTTCTATTTATGGAAAGAAATACAGTATTAGTATTCTTAAATTTCTTCACATGTAACATAAAGTCTGTTTCCATTACTTTTCTAAGGCAACAAGCTATCTACAAGGACATGTAGGGGAGAAATGATACCACCAAGTTCCTCAAAGGTTGAATGAATGAGCCATTAATTACAGATTTAACTTTTGTTTAAACAGAATCTCTAGGGCTGGGGATTTAGCTCAGTGGCACAGCACCCGCCTTGCAAGTACAAGGTCCTGACTTTGATCCTCAGTACCAAAAAACAAAACAAAACATCATCAACAACACAAAAACCCCAGAATCTCTATATTCTGGAATGTTACGGTAACATAAAATATTCCAGACAGTACATGAATTGGTTGTCAAAGAGAAGAAAATGTCAAAGATCTCTAAGACTAAGTGGTTCCTCAAATCATTTTTATTAAAAAACAAAAAAACCCCAGTGATCTACTGACACCCAACTGGGCACTTATTCCATAGGCGTGGAACAAGGCAATGAAGACAAGAGGAAATTTTTGTCTGTAGATCTGTCTTGATGGAGAAGGAGAACCTGATGGGTAAGTATGTTAGTGTCTGTATGAAGTGACAGGGAGTGACAGGTAAACGAGTGACTGCTGGTTGGGTCAGATTGCATCACACAGGGAAGAAGGCTATCCATACTTCAATCAACAACTCAAGTGACGATAGACTATAAAATCCTACTCAATTTCCAAGTATAGTTCCTCACAACCTTCTACTTCTTGCCCCTAACCCCCTTGTTCGGATGAACATTCAGGTATATCAGGATTCAAACACAAAAGAAATGTATCTTGTCTTTGTGGGAGACTAACAATTGTTTGCATTTAATTTCGTATTTTTTATCAATTCACTAGTAGTGATGTCTGGAATTTACTTTTCATTTTCTTAAATCTAAGTATTAAACTAACATTAGCATATGATAATAGCTTTTTGCAGGTTGTCAAGTTAGGATCACTGTGGATATTGCATATTTTCAAACAAGAGTATTTTCAGTTTGTCATTTTTCATAATCAAAATTTAAAAGGAATATACTTTATGGCTTAAAGATGTATTTGTTCATTCATTGAGTCAGTCAGTCAGTTGTTGGATTTATTCATAGATATAGACTGAGTCTATGCTTTACCAAATACAATTCTTGATATAAAAAGTAGAATAGTAAATAAAGCACTTGCCCTTTGGTGGCAGCATGTTAAAGGGCTAGGGGGAGAAATACAATAAACAAGAAAATATATAAGAAGAAATGATTTCAAACATACTAAAAAATGATAATACTGAGGCAGATATAAGTATTAGAACTCAATTTTATTGAGTTTTCAGTGAAAGCCAAATAGAGAAAGTAAAATTTAATTTGACACCTAGTATTTGAAGTTCTAGATTGCAAGGTTTCATTCCAGACAGAGGGAAAAGAAAACTTTCCTCACCTGAGAAATGGAAAGCTTTTCCAAATGGCTACAGTATGACAAACAAGGAGGAAATGATAGGGTGAAATCAGAGTTTTAGAAGAATTCAAATCACATAGTCTGATATTCATGGAATCACGGTAATATGTGTGTTCTTTATAGTAAATCCATGATACCATGGTAATATGTGCATACTGCATACTATTCCTCTATTACTAGCACAGATATATACCTAAACACTTCAGAATGAGAATTCTGAATGAGAATTCAGAATGAGAATTTTTCATCCTGTGCTAATTAAAAACCTGCCAAGCCAAAATATTAAATACATAATTTTTGCACATTATCAAGGAAATGCAATAAAATTATTTTATTTTACATAATCATTTATCATATATAAGCAGGTATGAAACTTCATCTTGATATATAAAATTACTGAAATGCAGAGCAACTGATTTATTATGCATCATTGATAAGAGAATTTATCAATATATTTCCTTTTATTACATATTTTTAATGCTATTGTACACTACTTTCCATATAAATAGAATGCTTTTCTCAGAAATGTTCATATTTCTGTTTATATCCAATTCATCCTGTCACAGAGATCTTTGACACTGGAAACAGTGAATCATGGATTGAATATGCAGCCATAATCAGTGAACTATAGAAATGCTCTTCAGTTAAGTTTTTAACAGCCAGAAAAACACACAGCATCCTATTTTTATTCTACATAGCAAATAGGCCAAAGAGTAGAACAGTCATATTTTAAAGACCACCCCAGCCTGGAGAGTATGACAGTGACAAGGAATCTTGCATACAGACATGGAAGATTTCACAAAAGTATTTGCAGGTTGGGAATTAATAGCCAAGCTGCCTACTGATGACTGGGAGAAGAAGAGGACTAAGTTTCATATTTTAATATTTTTTTCTTCATATTTCTTTTGTATATTTATCAAATGATTTTTTCATTTCAATTGATAAATAACCCCTGTGTCTTATTACTTAAATATATAAGTTCAAAGCATCCATTGCTTAGATACTGACTCTGAATCTCATCTGATAAACCCAATTTTGTAATAGTTTCACACTGGAGAAAGAGAATTGATTCCATAAATATCATCACAAAAAAGTTTTGAAAATGGATTGTTGAAGTCTAAAAGTGCTGTGGAAATAATTCTAAGCATAATAAGCGTAGACACTAATCTAATCTCTCAGAAAATCACCCTCTCACTCCTTGTTTAATCCTGGAGCTCTACCTTTATGTTCTACCTTTAGCTTGTGCATTGATTTAGTAGAAAGAAAAGTTTCTGTTAATTTAGTAATTTAAGACTCACTGAATATTTAATTCATTAATAAAGGGTGCATGAAACTCAGTTGCGGGATAGAAAATATGGCTGAGGGATTTAGGAGAGAAGGTAGACCAGTTGGAGAACAAAACAATGCTTTTGAAAGAGGAGTGAAATAAGGATATTGTTTTAAGATGCTGCACCTCTGATTGATGATGCAGTTTGAGATAGGATTTCTTAATAGTTATCTGTAGTCTATGGTGTCCCATTCCCAGGTGAACTTTCATTTTTTTTCCATGGCCAGTAACAATGAAACTTCTTCACATCAGATGGAAAAGCAGAGCATAATATCTGCTTCTATCTATCACTGGATGCTGTACTTCTCCTAATAATTGTAAATATAAAGAAAGCAACAGGTGTGATTCGTGTAGTTTTTATCTCCAATAGCATTTTGATGCTGTAAGTGTCCTTCTGCTTGTGTCTGCAAAGTCCAGTAGGGAAATGTCAAAATAAATGAAGGCCTTGACACATGATCTGCATGAGTTACCCTTCATAAAGGATGTCTGTTTTGAGGAAATTTTGTTATTATTCCAGATGGCAGTACTGTCATCTTGGCCACACCACATGTAGCACAGTTAGGGATTATTCACTGTGTCTGCTGGCCTGGAAATGATTCTTCTATTGAAAAGACTGTAAGGAAGTGTTAGCATATGCCAAGCTTTTCAGCACTGTCCTCCAAAAGAACTTCTTTTCCCATGGGAAGTGACTAAAAAGTTTTGGTCAACAATCCAATTTTCTTTCACCAGGAGTTTACAAAGGAAAATCTTCAATGTGCTGATCTTTTGTTTGCTAAGAATGAACCTAGGTTTCTGTCAAATGCCAGCTATGCCTACCATTGTAAAACACAAGTAGTCAGGAGCTTTGCTTAAATTTAAATAATCTGTGGACAGAACTGTTAGGCAAATGGTCAACACCATTGGTCTTATTAAAGTGAAGATCTCAAGGCTCAAATGTATTCATTTAGGGAAAAAAGTGTATTTACTAGTCTTAATGATGACTATCTTACATGTGTTCTTTGGTAATTTTGACTGAAAGACTGGAATTTCTACTATCCTATGGAGTTTAGAGGTGAGTCTCTTCTACTATAATTGAAGTTACAGATTTTTGTTATATGATATCCAGTGGACAATGACCTCAAGGTATCATAATTATGTTGACTGACTTCAAAAATCTTCCTTCCATGGTGTCCTGACAATAGTAGAATCATTAGAAATATCTACTTGAGAATCCTTTGACCTTGAACTTTCAAATGTACTTCCCTACACATCATTAGAACTATACATGAACATGTTTCATACTACAGCTATAACAGACAAGTGAAGACATTCACTAACTCTATATGCAGTCAGTCTCTAAGAGATATACCTACTCTATTCTTTAAGATCTGATGTGGGACATTTAATAAGGACTGCAGAGTCTTAGGATATTAGGAGAGCAATCTGATGTGATATAATATGAATTGGCAACTTTTTTATCACCCATTGAGCCCCAGATTTTTCACTCTAATTGTTTGAATATATATAAATTAGTGGAAAAAGCTAGAGAATTTTACCATGTGTTAGAGGAGATACATGCGAAGAAGTGATTATACTAAATCATCATGGGGGTCTGTGAACAAGGGAGAAAAGTATAGAGAGAAGACACAAGGGGAACAGTACATGATTAATAAGAGGGGGAGATTAAAAGGCAGTTATCTCACCATGGAAAAATAATGGCAGAGGAAAGAGAAAATGCACATATTGTGTGCATATTGGCAAAGCAAATGTAAAAGAAATACAAGCCTACCTTAAAAGATAAGTGAAAATTGAGGTAGTTTTCCTAAAGCAGGGAAACACTAAGGTTCTGCAAAAAACTTAATTCTGTGTTAGTTTTTAAGATTTACTATTTTAGGCTCAAAGGCTTAGAAACTTATTTAGCATTAATCAGTCGATAGACTAAATGACCGAGTGTCAACAGATGAGCCAGTGGAAGATAATTACTGGTAAATAAGAAGTGGAGATTTCCAAAAGTTGGTGTGCATTTATCACTCTGTCTCAAGTGCCAGTAGTCTGCAGCTGTCAATGATTTCCTACCAAAACGGTATTTAGAGCACTGTGCTTCAGGATTCAAGAAAATGAAGTAAGGACTTATTTACTTGTAGTTACTATTTAAATAATCACATTTTAGGATACTTAAGACTATATTGAGAAGGTTAATGCATATATGTCCTCACAGCAACCCAAATTTATGCTGATTAAGTGTATTTCAGGAGACAGTTTATCAAGCTGCAAAGTACCAGAAACTGTCACGTCCCATTTGACAAAGTGACTGTGAGAACATGTTTGGAGTTAGAATTGGGGACACCACAGGAAGCTCAAGGTAGATGGACTACTTTACAGGTGGTGATATGTGTCATATTGCTTTTATTTTAAATTTGTAAAGTAAAACAGGCAGAGAAGAGCACAGAATGATGCTGGCTAAGCTAAGTGTAAAAATTAAAACAAAAGAACTATTAGAACCCCAAACCAAGGACTGATTTTCACTCAGTAAATAATCAGGATGTCCAAGTCACTAAATAAATTTACATCAAGAAACATGAATTTTATGTTAGATTCTTGGTGTAACTATTACCCCTTTGAGAGGACAGATGCTACTCAAACTTGTATTTCAAATCCTTAATTAAGTACAATCATAGTTGCCTTAAGTTTGTTAATTATTTTGTATAAAACATTCATGATTTGGGGGATAACAAAGTGTGAGGTAAATGTACTGTGTAATTAAGAGTGAAGATTGTAGATTGTAGTTTTGCTAAGACTGAAATACTCTAAAAATGTTAAAAAGTAAAATGCACATCCTGAGAAGTTTTAAATGTCCAAGGTACCTTTTGGGCCATTAGAAATTACAACCAAACCCTGTAGGATATTCTTTTGAGGCCATCATTCATTCTTCTAGCTTTCAGTAAACACTCATTAGTTTATACCAAGTGTTAGGTTATAGCCTGGAGATTCATCAATTAATGAGACAGAAAAAGTTCTGAGAATTGGATTGCATGGAAGCCAGACAACAAGCAAATAAATAAATAAGTAAAAAGGATTCCAGAATGTTAAAAGAGGTAGGGAGGTAAAGAGGATGAGTATGTGAGGTGGCCCATTTGCAATGAATGTTCCAATGAGCTGGGAGGTGAAATCTGAGTTGACCTGAGAAAAGGGGTGAACTTTAGAAGAAGATGACTAGAAACTTCTTACATAATAGGGTTTGGCTAGAGTTTGCTTTCTTTTCCTCCTTCAACACATACTTAATGGATATCTATTTTGTACAGCCAGGCAAAAGTTAAGTAAAAAGAATGCAATTGTAATAAGGCCAAACCAGGTCATGCTATTATGGTAAGAGCTAAAAAAGGAAGACAGATACTTTAAATAAGCAGTGATAATAAAGATGGTGATTAATAAGATCAGGATCATTTAGGTACTATGACAACTATGGCCAACCAAGTCCAGTGGAATGAGGACCATGTGAAAAAGATGACAAAATTCTAAGGTAACTTAAGATTTCCCTACCACCATACGGGTCTTGCATAATCCAGAGGAATGTGTGCTTGAGAGATCTTCCTGCGATAAGGTTATGTCACACAGCATGACCAACTTTAAAGCAGGGACAGGGAGATCCCCGGATAGGCCTGACATAATGACATGACCCTTTAAAAATAGGGTGGATTTTTTCCCCCCTAGCTGGTCCAAGAAATCTTAGACTCAAAGCACGGAAAAGATCTGATACTCTGCTTGTGAATGGAGAAGAGCACAATCAGATAGTATAGATGGCCCTAAGTGGCTTCCAGCTGACAGCCAGCAAGCTTCCAGGTTTCATGACCTAGGAGGACACAACTGTGCCTAGAAGAGAAATGAGCTTGAAAGTGGTTATGGGTTCCAGAACCTACAAACAAGAATGCAGCCTGGCAAGCCTGCAATTCTGGAATTCCGGATAACTCAAGCAGAGGATTCCAGCACTTTTTTGTCTGAATTCTAGGACCTACAGAGTTGTTAGTAGTAAATGGATGTTGTTTTAAGTCAATAAATTTGTGATAATTTGTCATCAGCAATAACAAAATAATACAGCAATAAGTGGTAATGATAAACCCTACTCATTTAAAGTTTTACAGAGTCATATTTGAATAATCTCTTTTGGCTTGAAAAAGGTAAGAGTGATAAGTAAGAAAAGATTAATTTACTCAGACATAATATTTAGTACTCATAAATTTATAATTGTTTAAACTTAACCCATTGTATTATATATCTAAACATCCACGTCCCTAGTCTAATCCACACACATTGCACATTCTCAGATTATTTGCTTTGTAAAAAATGCAATTATACATATATATTACTCTTATTCTTTCCTATTGCTTTTTATTTAATAAATATTATATACTGTCAATTACCTTTCAAAAAACGGTAAGGTTCAGACAAAACAGCCATCATAATAGGGAGAAAGAAGCGAAATGAAATCTTTACTTTCATGGAGATTAAAACCATTAATGATTCTAATTGTTCATAGAAAGAATGAATAAAAAGTAAATAAAAGAACCGGTCACCTTTCCATTTATTTTTAAGTCCTTGGATTTTAACTGCAATTTTTTGAAGTTATTTTTTATAGATAAGTTGCAAGAGAAAAGGTAAAATAATTCTGACAGTTTATAGCTGATCTCCCACCTTTTGTGCACTCTTAGCTTTTATGGGCAACGTTTACTTCGAAATGCCATCAAATCTATCATTGTAATAGTAAAGACCTGTCTTTTCTGGCTTCCAAGCAGTTTCACAAATCATAGTCTAACAACTATAATCTAAGCTTGGAGTACAAAGTAAGAAATAAAGTTAAATCACTTTTAAAATTCTATACACAGAACAACATCTTGAGAAAGGAATGTCTTATATAAATTGATGTTAAGAAAGAGAAAGCTGACCAATGTTGGACCTTAGCAAAATTGTTCCATGGACACAATGTTTATTTGTCACCTCTCACCTTCCTTTGAACTCTATATGGCAGCTGACTATAAATTATAAAGTTGAGTTCTGAGTTCTGCCACTTTTTAAGTCTGTATCATTAGGTAAATAATATAATTTCTCTGAAACTTAGAACAGTGAGTAATAAGACTTCTTTGGTTTCAGAAATAATAGCTGGTAATTGTACAGAACTTCATATGATCACAGTTCTTGATTCATCTTCCCAATAATTAATAGCTGGGGACTGTTTAGCCCTTGGGAGATTCTTGCCAATGCTCTGTACATGAGCTGAGGTATGCTATTGGCATCTAAAGTGAAGAAGCCAGAAATACTAGGAAAGATCCTACAAAACAAAAAATAGATTTCCAAAATGAAGATTTCCCACCTAACCATATCATGGTTGAGGAACCCTAGCCCAGCAAGGCAGGTTATCACTATCTGTTATAGCATCCTTTTTGGATTTCTTGTTGTTTGCTTTCTTTTTACTTCTCATGAAATCTCTTGTTCCTTCATAAAGATATTATGTAATACACAATGTGTCATTCAATCTTTTGTGCTATGCTTATCTCCTAAAATTATTTGGAATTTTATAAGTTCAATTTCGAAGTATAATCCAAACATAGTGAATCTCACCTTGAAAATCTCTGTTTTAGAAGAGGATTAGGACAAAGGAGGGTGCATTTTTAGATTTTTAAATTAATTCTTCAAAATAGTAGGATGCTGGTGAGAAGTTAATCTTTGTACATATATTGCTGATAGGTAAGTTAATTAAATATCTTGTGTGAAGTTAGATGGGACCAGCCCTCCAAGAGCCAACACAGCAAGGAGCCAACATGGAGAACAATTGAGGCACATTCACTGATTAGCATTATATAAAGGAAAAGAAGTGCTACTTCCCCTAGAGATAGCAGGTATTCTAAATGGGAAAATCTTTGTGTGTGATTTGTCTTCCCATTCGATGCCCATTTAATCAATGTTACCTGGGTGACTGTACTTGTAATCTTATTGGTTGGTCATGGTTTTGTCCCACCTCATGTCCACCTTGTAAATTTCCATTGGGTCCTATAGTTTTGTTCCACTCTATACCCGCATCACCACATGGCTTTGCTGTATAAAACATCTTTGAAAAGTGGGGTGGGCGGGCAATCCACTTTCTGGTCCCCCTTCTGTCTCTCTTAGGCAGAAGCTTCCTTTCTCCCAATAAATTTTTCCTACTCTTAACCTCTGTTGTTCCTAGAATTCATTCTTCTATTTTAGAGAACACAAACTCGCGTTTCAGATATCTAGTAAGTTTGGGAGTTACATCTCTTCCCCCTATATCACATACACCTAACTCTGCTCTACATAATGTGAAAGAAGTAAAGTTGACCGAGTATCCCCTAATGTACTAAATGTGATGTTAATGGGAGGAAGATCCTTCTTCCTAACAATGATGTTTTTTAACCTAAAACTCCAATGCAGAAAAACCTGTGTAGGTGCAATATTCTGTATAAAATTCATAGGTTGGTTATTTTTTTTTATCTTCATCAATAATGACTCAAGGACTAATCTTTCTAGGAAAAATAATATTGAAAAGTACAAGAAAACAAACCAACTCTACTTGCTTTTTTGACTCCATAATTATTCATAAGGAATATTTTCCAGTAAAGGCTGGGGCTTCAACCAAATAGATATTTATACTCCAGGGTCTCAGCAGCGCATGCAACTTTGGACTTATTGCTTATTGGGAAGTTAAAGACCAAATATAATAGTAAATGTGCAGTGGACTGAGAAGCAACTTGGAGGTTGTGAGAAACTGTAATCTGACATAAAAAAGAAGTTATAAACATTTAGAATAGAAGGAAAGAATGAAAATATGATTATAAAAAATATTGTACATAGGTATTTGGTGAAAAAAGCAAGGAAGAGGGAAGAATAAAATCAGTTGCTTACTTCTTGGTCCTCTCTAAAGACCAAGCTGCCATCAAAAGAATCCAGCAACAAAAGAATAGAGTCATAGATACCTGACTATGGAAGAAACTCTAACTTGTAGTGAATGAAGGCCATTCTACTATGACTTTAAAGTTCATTTTTATTTGAGGCTGTGCCTTGTAATTTAAAAGATATTTTACATGGAATAAGTTTGAAACATCATGAAAAATGATATGAATTTTAAAATAATGTAAACTATCAACATATACCATAAGTCAAAATAATCATTTATCTTTTCTATGTTCATAATCAGAGAAAAAAATTTGTTAATAATACATACCTTCATGTATTCTGTTTATCTCCACTATGATATTTATTTCTAATCAATGAATTTCTTTGTTGATAAGAGTAATTCTTATGAAGTAATACTTATGAAGTATTACTTATGAAGTAATACTTATGAAGATGTCAGTTATTAATAAAAAGTATGTGTTGAGGTTAATAAAAATCCTAGAAAGAAAAGAATAGTTGACATTCAATAGTCATTAATCGACCTTCTTAAATCTCTTTTTTTGCCATCATATCAATTTAAAGTTTGGATATTCATAACATGAACTTTGTTTTATTTCTGGAAAAAACGTCAATAGTAGTACTAGATCTGAACGGCTGGAATTAAGTAAGACACATCACATGCAGATCAATAATTTATCAAAAACCATGGTCTCATGAGGGGATTGAATCCATTAGAATGCACTATCAATGTACAACACCCCTTATAACACCCAGAATTTTACCATTGGAAATAGGAATACTGAATCATCAATATAGTTTAATCTGATTGGCTGGGCTAGTCTCCTTAGAGGCAAAAGCAGGGATCCTATACTGCTTTCTCTCCCCCACACTGTAGTGTGAAGTAATTGCTTTATCTGTGAAGAGATATACAGAGGGAGAAACTTACTTGACAAGTAGGACACAGCTCATTAAGTCCGTCATCTTTACACTACAGTGAATGGGACATTCATTTGTCATTCTGTCACTAAGTAGCTGTATGAAGTAGTTTCAAAATGCTGGATTTGGGATATCTGAAGGGCTTACAGTTAATTCCATATGGTTATAGTTTCAAAATTGATCCTTCTAAAGAATATTGTAAAAGTAGGAATAATATAGGCCAGATATTTTACTGAATGAAACCACTTTAGTGAGTATAATTTATATTTGAATTTTTATCTTTTAAACCAGATGCACCAAACACACAATAATAGTTCCTTTCCAAAATGGCCATTCTAAGAAAAAGTGCAGCAGAATACTCAATTTTGTTATAGCAAGGAGAACAGCAAAAAATAAGGCATTGTTCCTTAAGTATGACTTTCCATTTTCATTTGAATTTTTTTCTCTACTTACATTATTACTGAAATTGACTTTGAAAGCTCATATACTCCACTTAGGCATACTTTTAAAACATATTTTCCTGCTCTTTTGTATAAATATCCACCATTGCATAGTTATTTTTAAGAACACACTTAACTTTTATTTTTTCTGAATTTCATGTTTTACAATTCCTTAGATCATAACCTGATGCAAAATAGCCTCAAAACAAAAGACACACACAAACACACACCTGCCCACTCCCCACAACTTCTCTCCGGAAACTGAAATGCTTTAAACTTGTATCATTAAATTATCTCATTTCTTCGAGGGCTAAGAATACCGTTCTAAGCCATGTGTGGTGGTTCAGGCCCATACTTTCTGTAGTCTGGGAGGCTATGGTAGGACATTGGCAAATTCAAGCCCAGCCTGGGCAATTGAGTGACTTAGAAAGATCCTAGCAAAATTAATTAACGAATTAATTAAAAAAAAATCCTGGGGATGTAGTTCAGTGTGAAGCCCTAGGTTCAATCTCCAGTAAGGAATGATGATACCATTCTAACTTTCTCAGATATAGATAAGCAATTTTTGATGAATAAATATTTTAATGACTCTTTTAGTAGATGTCTCTGTCCCTGGAATAATCTATTCCAAGTGCTACATCATGGAATTCAAAGTGCACAGAATGGAAGGAGATAATTACATGATACCTTATAAGTATAAGGAAGCAGTAACAAGTCTTCTTTAGATTAAGTATCTTATTGGGAAGGAGAGAAATGCAGCACTTTAATACAATCATGTTGTTATTAAATAGTAGCAAATACTACTAATTTCCTAATCTCAAATCTGTTTCCTTCTATGTTTTTAGTATTTTAGTGGATGGTCATACAAAATTAAGACTACAATTCCAGTCTTTAGGTTCCCGTGATATATACCCTCCTACAAGTGAAAAGTAAGTCTAAGTACTTTATACAGCTTCTGTGTTATGTCATGACCAACTTTAAAGGGCAGGCTCCTCTTGTGTCATTTTGACTGGTTAGAATGAAGATGTGATCCTCAGGGCTCAGGCAGATCTTAAACTATGATGTGAAGCCACATGATGAAAAAAGAGAAGGTAAACTAATCCTGGTCTTTTGATGTCATCCAGGATTCTTATCTCCTCAGATCTGCCTACTTTGACTTATATGTTGCTTAAGTCACTGATAATAATATATGTATGAGAGAGGTATTCACTAAAACTGAATTTTAATAGATTCATTTTACATGCTGCAAGAGAAATGCATAAATGTTACTGATGAGCTACTATGTTTCAGGGTAGACTCTCATTAAAAAAAAGAGAAAGAAGGAAGTCATTTTTTTTTCTTTTAGAGAATTAAAATTTTGGTGAAATATAAAGTAAAATAAGAAGTATATACACCAATAAGAATGAATAAATGATAAGTATAGGTAAATAATATTTTAATAGAATAAAAGAAAAGAATCAAATTTCCTATGAGATTAGAGAAGTATAAAAGATGAAGTGCATAATTTTCAAACAAAAATATTTTCATTCATTAGCTATTAGGAATTTATCAGATTATCATTCATTGTGCATTTGTTGAAGACTGAATTCTTAATCATTTATTTAGTTGATATTCCTCTGATATTTCACCTTCCTACTTTGTGTGCAAATATTAGGCCTCTAGTCCTTATAATACTTTGTGAAAATCATTTTCTAGATGAAGAACCTGAAAGGTAGTGAGGGTCAAAAATTCATCCAACTTCAGTGGATGACCAACACCAGAACCCTGACTGTGTGGTTCTAAACTCTGTGTTGTCTGTGTGATTCTAAACTGTGATGCATGTCATGGGCTTGCCCCCACCTCCCAAGGAGTTAACCTCCTGTGGCTCACCAAGCAAAAATTACAGTAAACGCAAACACTGCAACAGTATGGCGCTGATTCTGTAAAGCAGAAGGGACAGGATGGCTGGATCCTCTTGACAGGTGCATGGTGGGAAGCCATAGAGGAGGCTCACAAATGAATTAACAAAGAAGCCAAAACTTTACACAAATATAAGACTTTACCTGACATAAAATCACAGAACAAAAGTTCTAAGTGTAAATAAAGATGAGAATGTGTGGAGGTAAAGACCTGCAAAAGCCCAGCGCTCTGTAGAGTATTTCAGGGCAGCTGCTGGATGGTTTGCCTTAAGGAGCCATGGGAGAAGCAGGGCAAAAGGCAAGGAAAGTGGGATTTTCAGGCAGGAGGGATTGTGAAGCCAATGGGATTGTGGCCAGGGAGCAGGAAGACTGAAGAAAGGTGATCTCCTTTGATGATTAACAGCTGTCATCAGGGACTTCAGAGTTGGGGACTGAACCAGAAATAGTTGAAAGTGGAGACACTGAATTCTGATCTCTGAGACAACTGGAGGGAATGCAGTACTGAGAATTGTGATTTAAATGTGAAGCAAGCCCCCCTTTATGATTTGATTGTTGTATATTTAGAGAAGAAGGCACTTTAGCATATCTGGAAGAAAGGAAGTAATGTCAAAAGATCCAGAAAGATTATTAACAGTTCAGCTTCTGGAGGAGACAGCACAGATGGAGAGGAAACAACTGAACAAGCAGATTCAGCTTAGCAAAAGGGAAAGAGTGAAAACTCCTCTGTAAAGCAGAACATTTCGAGGATGGAAAGGTCCCGCTGAGGTCAGTTTAAGTCGAGGTAAATGAGTTGAGGAAAATGACAAAAGACTTGGCCGTAAATGCTCCACGGAAATTTTAAAAAGATGTAAAGATATATGTGAAAGGATTACAAAACATTGTTGAAGTTTCAAAGAACACTGTAACTACAAATATAAATTATGCAAACACGGTTGGGAAGTTATTACTAATGTTCTAGCTGAATGTTAATTGGCTGAAGCAAAAATACAGTCTTCATATTCACTGTTGAGATAAGAAGTCCGAGGATTTCCTTTTCTCTGATTTTATCTGGAGTGAGATTTATATTCTGGATCTAAGCTTCCTCACTCACAGCTTCTGGGCTGCCAGTGCAAAGTCTCCCTCCACAGGAGAGGAGATTTCAAACCCGTGCGTGGAAAGGTGCAGGAATACAAAGATTCGAACTTCCAGATGGATGAGCAGGGGCCGAGAGGTACCTCCCAATGTAACAACCTCTTATGAGAGCAGTGGTGTAGAAAGGTATTGTAAAGAACCACCAGGAAGGCATTTGTGGGAAGTAAAGAGTGGTGGAAGGATACTGTTATAAGCAGAGAGAACTGGACTATAGAAAAAAAACCTTACTTACCCTATACTGAGAAGGACGCAGGGACAAAAAGGGACATTTTGGTCGAGGACTGCAAATGCACCAGCAGAAGCAAGACTACAGAAGCGATCAAAGCTTTTGTTTTATGGAAGGGAGAAAGAGAGGGAGAGAGAGAGAGACAGACAGAGAGTGACAGAGACAGAGAGACAGAGAGACCGAGAGAGACTGAGAGAGAGAGAGAACTGTGTAGAAAGTCCTGAAGGCTAAGTTCCACACTGGATGAAAGGGCCTTGCCACTTCTAAAAGGCCAAAAGGATGTGGTCAAGGAAAATCTCACAAACCTCAGCAATGACCATGATGTACTGAAAACACCCCCATTCTCCAGATATCATAATAAAAACTCTCTGCAGATCTTCTCTATCCAAGGAGGAGGAAAGATTTCATAAATGCACATGTAAGAGAATCCCCCCGTAAGGTGTGGCAAGTACAAGTAAAACTAGATTTATGTTCTAATAAAAAAATAAAATAGGGTATTTTGTGCCATTTATACTCTTGCTTATATAGAAAACTAATTTTGTTTGCAGTGTTTTTTTTTTTTTTTTTTTTTAGTACTGGGGATCGAACTTGAGTCCTTCTGCTTGCGGGGCCCTGGCCCCATAAATCCCTGGCCCTATGCTGTGATTTTTTTATAAGCAGATTTCTCTATTACACATCTTCATCCTGTCTGTCACACCCCCCCACACACACACCTACACACACAACAACAACAAAAAAACTATTCTTCCTTTATCCAAGTTTTAATCTTTAATTTGCTTATCATTTTGCTTGCACTGAATAGTTTAATGATGTTTCATGCAAATTAAAGATGTTACCAAAGGCCGAGTTCTTTGCCATCTGCACAAACAGAATTACTTTATATAATTACCATCTTTTACAAATTCTTCTACAAAAGAATCCAAGTATTTAGAAAATTATACCTTGAAAATTTTAGGTAATTTTTAATGTGCATTATTTTGAAAATAAGATCTTGATTTTTTTTATCCATTTTTGTTTTTTAAAAGACCATCATAAAGCCCACACACTATTCCACATAATTTTTATCTGTATCCAGGAACACAGGTCTGGCCTCTGCCTCCATTTAGCACATGCCCACCGGGCAATATCAAGCATTCCTTTGATGTAGGGTTGAAAGCATAAAATTATGTACTCAGTTTTGCATCTACTTCTGATTCACATGATGATTGGACAAGTGTGTTAAGTGAAATGCACAAAAATTTTTTCTTTAAATCTGTGATATATTAATGTTCAAAGTACTCATTTGTCAATGTTGTATATTTCCAAAGTAATTATCTTGTAGTCACATTTCTTCCACACTTGATATCTGATTATAGAGAAGGAAAACCGATTTACAGTTATGATATGTGTTATTAAACTTCAGGCTAAGTATGGTGTTTTCATAATTCTGTGACACTAGGTAAGAAATATTTACAATAAAGTATTAGCTGAAACCACTTAATGATTTACTGTGGATTTTGAATGAAATTTACTTATCTTTATTTCATTCCTCCAGTTTGTTTAATGGAAATATTTCCTGCTGAAATAATAATGGTTAAATTGCTATTTCAGCAACATTATTTGAAAGTCAATTTGACTATTATTAAATTATTGTGTCACCTGTTTCTCCTCTCCCAGCTTCTAACTTTCATATCCATATGTGAATACCTGTGGCAAAGAAACGTTAGTAGATGAATATTTATCATGCTTTTACCTGATACCTAAAACAAAAATAAAATTAAACATTTTGAAAGAACAACTGAGGCCCTTCAGTCTCCAAAATACCAAAAATTAGCAGCTCAAATAGAATTTTGAATACATCCCAATCATCTCAAGGAGGTAATTTGCTCTTGGGTTACCGTGGGTTTCAATCATCAACTCCATATTTCAATCCTTTCACGTGGTCCCTGACATCTGCAGCATTTGCTGTACTGTAATAAAATAACTGACCTGTTTGTATCATTTGGGAACTCAGATTCGATTTTCTTGATACTTCCCCAAAGTGGCTAGCTTGTTTAGAGGAAAAATGCTGGAATATATGGGCAGGAGACAATCAAGAGAGGCAATCCAGATAAGATACTGATGATTAATATCTGGAAACTTGCAAGTTTGTGCATAAACACTACAAATAAAACCATATTTATCTCAATAAATCCTGTCTGTGTTCAGTACCTAAATAAATTGTTCATTAGCATTTGTGAGAATTGATCAACTGTCTCCAAGAATGTATAAAACTTGTAGAGCAAAAAGTTTTATGATTAATAAAATATCTAACAAGGTATATTCCTATAAGAATATTTGTTTAGGGGATGGGGATTTAGCTCAGTGGTTCCTCCACCTGCCTTGCAAGAGCAAGGACCTGTGTTCGATCCCAAGTACCCAAAAAAAGAATATTTGTTTAGGTTCATAATTGAGAATAATGTTAATGTTTAATATAGATTATTTAAAGGTTTTTTTCAATCTATGTATAAATGGTCCCAATATGTAGTATATGAATTTACTTGTCATTACATATTGTACTTATTTAAAAATATGCCAAGTAAATATAGATTATCAGAAAAATAGTTTCCTAATGCTCAAAAATTTATAAATCATTTAACAGTTCAAGTCCATAGTGAACTTGCAATTTGAATATTAGTTTGAAGTATACACAATGCATTCTGAAAACTATGCAATATTATGAGAATCATAAATATATTTTGTTGCAAGATTTAAGATTTTTATCATGTCAATTCTGTTTTCTCAAGTAAAAATCCATTTAAAAAATTGTAATCTCTGTTTTAGTTGTTTTGTTTTATGACATTTTACCATTACATTTACTGCAAAAGCTCATTCTAAAGTAGACTTTAGTAAGTTTTATTCATTAAAATTTATAAGCATTAAGAAAAAAATATTATAAATTGCTGTAAAAGGAGTTTTGATTCCCTGTCCACTGAAATGATCACCTAGCCTCACATTAGAAGCCAATAACATATAATAGAAACTAAGTAAAGTACAGATGTAATAGATTGGTAGTATCAATGTTCACAGAATTTCTTTTTATACAGAAATTGAGGTTGTTTATGACACTACTAGAAAGAAAAGGTTATAATAAAGTGGAAAATGTGGAGTTGAAGAGATAAGAAAATGACAATGTTGGAGTTGGTACAAGCTGACAATGTGTGGCTCAGAAAGGAGACCACCAGATGCATGGAAAGCCACAACAGATTAAATTACTGGAATTAGTTCTTTGGTTAGAGTATGTATTTTTCTCCGTATTTTAGCCATACTGTGCGTTTTACCTGTTGTTAATGACTGCTTCCCCTCTCCTCCCTCTCTTACCATGCTTTTTCAAACTTCTTTCTTAGAAACAGAGAGAAGGCCAGGCAATATGCAGCTGCTACAGGTTCCCCAGTCAGAGACTGGACTTTTCATCTCCCAGCATCTCCTGGCCCTGCCTATGGAGGCAGGCACAAGAAAAGATGTGTCTGCTGGTGTCTCCCATCTGACAAGTACATTATAGTACTCCAATATTTTGAACACTAAACAAAAATTCTAACACTAAAGCAGAAACTCCTCACCCTCTTCATCAATTTATGTTGCCCACTTTCAATTCAATGCTGGGATCTGTGGCATGGTGTTGGCAGTTACAGTGCTAGTAGGAGACATGGGAGAGATTCTTAGAATTCTCCGGACCCTGAAAAGCTAAAGCAATTGCATTGGTCTTCCAAGGCTGTAACAGCCTCATTATAAAACTACATGAAAGTGAGAAAAGTGAAATGTAGAAAATTAACTTTCCAAAATCAAACACTACAGGGAATCATCATTAAGTGTGAAGTAAAGACATCCAAAATTTCCCACGAAGTAAAGACACATTAATTAATGCATAATTATATAGATATACAGGTAGATGTACTCATGCACATATATTTAATAAAACTGAGTATATTTTGTCATTGTTTAAAATGAGGATAGAGTACTGATGATAATAATAATGTCAATGGTCAATACTTATTGAAATATTACTAGTCACTATATTGATATTCCTTATATCTGTAAAATTTTTAATTTTTAATGCATTATGATGAAATCAATCCCATTTCATCCTTATAATCTTTTTGATTTAATAATGGTAAATCATCTTTTTAAACAATTAATTTTATTGGTACATTTTAGGCATTCAATATAATGATATTCATCCCTGGAAATTTGTACCTTTACATGATACATCTTGGTTCTCAATTTTTTTCCATTCCCCTGCCCTCATTTCAATCCCTCCACCCCTCCTTATTTACAAAGACTTTGTTTCCAGTTTTTCCTTATATTATATTAATCCCATTCCTTCCTTCCTTTCCCC
>NW_004624757.1:20508693-20534488 GCF_000247695.1 Heterocephalus glaber | reverse complement strand
TTTGTGCTAGTTCACGGGCAACTGAGGTTTTGTTCATGAAATCTTTTCCTATGCCAGTGTCTTCAAGAGTTCTACCTAACCTCTGTTCCAGCCCGTTTAGTGTTTCTGTTTTAATATTTAGATCTTTAATCAATAATGGTAAAGCATCTTGAAAGGTGATGATGACTAAGAAATCTACCTCTATTACTTAAATAAAGAAGTGTAATAAATATTGTCTATTTCTATTATTTTAGTAAAAAGTTGTAGGGAACAAGGTAAGGGGACATTTCTAGAACCTCTGTAGTAAGTCTTAGTCTCCTTCGAGCCATGACAGCACAAGATGAATTAACTTATTAGACAGGAAAGATAGAAGAAATAAGACTTAGAGAAGAAGCTGAGCTTTGGGGCCTCATCAGGGCTGCTTTGGGCAGCAAAGCAGAAAGCCCCAGACTGAGCTTACCACACCTTTATTCAGTACATTGGGAGAAACAAATGTAACAGATGACTCAGGTGGCGAGTGTTCAGTACTTGGGGAGAAACGAATGTAAAAGGTCACTCAGAGGGCAGCGGCAGTGGTGTGGAAAAATCTTAGAACGATGAGGAACTATGCAGATGAAGCTTTTGTTCCTCCCAGGATGTCTTCAGCTGGTGTAATCCTGTCCTGGAGCATCACAGAATCACTGGACCTTTGAGGTTTTAGGTGTGACGGGGCAAAGATGGAGTTATGTTTTAATGTGTTGTAGCTGGCCGGTAGGCAGGAAAACTAGGCTCTGATCATGATTTAATTGCGAAATGTTTTTTCCCAAAACTATGTAGAATTGCTCCCGACAAAAAGTATAACAAATAAAGTTAAGTCCATGTACCAACTCCCCACAATGAATGTGGTTATTATGTGCTGCAAAATTGTACTAATTCCCAAAAAGTTAAACTATTTAAAAAAAATGCTCAGCAAATATAAATCAATTTCCTCAATGTGATAAAAAAGTGTTTACATACAAAAAGATAAGCAACATTAGAACCCCTATTCTAGAATTGATAATTATTAATTGCAATAAATATACACTTTAGTTTTAATATATTAGAACAACATCTGAGTTACAACATTTTTTGTTTCTGTCCATCCAATAACCTCACTTTCTTTATTGAACTGTCCTGTACTCCCAAATCTGATGATTCTGGTTTGACTAAATCATGGTAACCTTTTTCATTAAATCTGTAGGCGGTAATGACGGAGCCCCATATCCTTGTTACTTGGCTGTGAGAACTGTTGTAGTGTAGACATATGAGTAACCACCGATGACTCCTGATTCGTGCTGTGCAGAACAGAGATGGAAAAGGAGATGCACTTTTGGGTTAACTGCACTCTATACATGATCGTCATTCACTGCTTCCATTTCTCTTGCCACATGGAGAAAGCCTTTCTTTATTAAGAGGGAATAATATCCACACATACGGATTAGAAACAACTGGAATAAGACGAGTAAGAAGAATGGAAGGAGAGAGCTATGCATAAAAAAAAGAAAGTGAGGAAGGGGAGGCAAGAGAGTGAGAGTAAAGGAAGACCGAGAGAGCTGAAAGCCTAATTTGGATCTGTCCACTGAGTTGACCCTAAACCCAGGTGATTGGTAGCAAATATTTAACAAATGGATCCGGACGGGGCTGAGTGGGCAAAGGAAGCCCTGCTTTGAAATATTTGCTGTTTTCTGTGGTATGAACACCCCACAGGGCTGATTTCAAGCTAATAGGTATATGTTACATAAATGCAGAACTGGGAGGAGGGGCACAGGAGCACCCTACCATTTCCACCATTGAGACACAATGTAGATGCAAATTATTTCAAGAGGACAGATTATAGTGAAATCTATCAAGTAGGAAGTGATAGGACTTGATCACATTTTACTTTGTCCTTTTAGGATTGACATGAAGACAGTAAGATCCTTCCTAAGGCATGTATTTGTTACACATATATATATATATATATATTGAATGCACAAATGCACACAAAGCTAACAGTATCCATCAGGTAGAATACCTAGATAATTATTAGCCATGTATTGTTGTGTGTGTTAATTTAAAAAAAGTAACCAGAACACTGTATTCTCATTTGTCATTTGCTCTCCACCATGAAATATGCCATTTTATTTGATTCTATTTCATGGAAAAGTACTATTCAGGACACTGATCTAAGAATGGGTGGGATATATTTTATTGCAAAATTCCTATGAACAAATTCATCAGTATTTCAAAGTTTGTAAGAGTACAGTTATAGAAAATCAAGATTTGAAGTGAAAAACATCTCTTTATATTACTGAAAACTGAAATTCTAGTATTTTAAAGAAATATAGTTTATTACTCAAATATACAAGTGTAGTTTAGCAGAGGGTACGTGAGAAGGAAAAAAAAGGGAAGAGAAAGAAAGCGGCAGCAGCTGTTGAAGTGTGGTGTGGAATACTGGCCTGGGAAAAGGCTGTGGCAAAGATACAGCTTCCTATGAGCACATGTGCATGACTGAGCCATGGAGAAATACCAGAGGTAAATGTGCTGGGAGTCGAAATTCTGTACAGAATGACCTGGTCATGTCTACCTGATACTTAAACAAAAGTCAATGCAAGGATCCAAAGGAAGCAGCAGCAACAACCGCAATAGAAAAAGGAGTTTATTTGTAACCCTGTCAACATCTAAAATCTCAGCTCTTAGCCAAGTATCAAGAATTTACATTAATGAAGCAAAATATTTCATTTCTTAAAGTGATTATGGATTGATAAGTAACAGAAAAAGTAGGATAATAAAGAGAGAAAATGGGGGAAGGTATCTTTATGGTTTAAATGTTAAAAAAAGATCATTGTGAGCCTCCTGACTGTTGTTGGGAAGTGGGACTGCATAATAAATAACGAGGGCTGGCTCTGAGCACAGGCTATCTGCTTGGACACTAGGACTCAATGATGACAACATGAGAAACATTCTGTAACTGGAGTTTTCCTCTTTTAAATGGGACTGGTAATAGTGCCTACACCTTGGGTTATTGTGGTGTTTAAATACATGTAAGACACATAATAGAAGTAATCTGCCTTTACTTCGAGTGTATGTGTGTGTGTGGGGGGGAGGGGGTATGTGTACACAGAGCTGAGTAACATATTAGACTGGAAAACAATGTAAGCAGGAGTACAGGATTCATGTTACCTCATCCGTCCAGGAAGGGCTCTATGGTCATGAAGAGGGCGATGTAAGTGGATTAGATAAAACAGTGAGAAAAGCACAGGAGACCATGCCTGTACAAATCTAAGCCAGAGAGGGAAGTCTGATGTGTCACCGAAAGCCAGGTCTCCAGAGACCAAATAGTACCAGAAAAAATCTAGAGACATTAATCCAGAAGATAAAGGCCATATTGGAGAAGCCGGTGGCTATGAAATCAGTAACTAGATATTAAGAGCCAATTAATTTAACACTGGAAAAAGTGGCGATTATTTTCTATTGATGAAAAAGGAGGTAAAAAACATAAATAGCTCTGGGATTGGAGGGAGATGTAAAGTTCAAGGAGAAAAATGGATCAAGTTTCATTGAGTAATGTAATCATTCAATAGTTTGGAAAATATACTTATTTTTAAAAAATCTTTATATGTATATGGCATGATTTATCAATAATTTAAAAAATCAACATTTTTACATTTTCTTCATTTAAATTTCTGGTACAGCAGGTATACTAAACATTTAGACAGAAGCTCTTTGAGGACCTCAGATTTTTTTTCAATTTGAGGGGTTCCTAAATGCAAAATGTTTGAGAACCGTTTATACAATCCATGTAGCTACCAAACCAAGAAGAATCAGCAACTAGATCCTGTTCTGATCTTGGCCAATTCTATGAACCTCTGTTTTATCTGATTTCATATCCAGCTTCTTGACTTGGTTTAATCCTTGCAGTTTCTGATTTCTTATCTGTAGCCTCACCTTTTGCAATATCCTGGCCTAAGTCCCTGCCCCTACAGACCTCTTACAGCACTGATATTTGCTATCAGCTATATTAGAGTACTTTTGGCTCCAGGCCTTGGCTTTGGCTTGCCTGTTTCTGTAGATCACATCTACTTTGAAAAACTCCTCCAACCTACCAGCTAAGAGACTACTCAGACCTTGCCCATGTATCTGTTATTTCTAAGCATCAAACTATTTTACCTGCATTACTGAGAGGTGCTTATGAACTAATGTTGTCTTAATATATTGTTATTCAAACCTTTAGATATGTTTCTAAATTACACACTAGCATGAGTATATACACTTTCTTTTGTCATTAAGATATTGTGTTTTCCTATATAATTTCCATAAGACATTTGAGTTAATATCCGTGAATATTTTATTAATATTAAAATGTAATTAACTATTCTATTATGTGAAAAGCTGATTATATGACTTTTGGGCACTGGTACTATATTTCAAGTTGTCTTGGTGGGGTACTGGGAAGTTTTCAATTAGCAATGATCACACCTCAGATAAACCTCACTGGTGACAATTTCTTCCACTGCGCAAAGCTTGGCCACTGGTACTAGAGCAGATCATGATTGCTGAAAGTGTGCCAGCCTTCCTTTGTGATTACTATACTTCTGATCTTTGTAGTCTCAAATGCCATAGCCCTTTCAAATCACACAAATGAATTTTAAGTGAGCAGGGCTAGAACTTGTGTGCAATCAGCCCACAACCCTACAGCATGCTGTTTAATGATCCCTGGAGAGAGTCTGAGCTACACTCTAATGAATTCACAAGCATAACATCATGCAAACTTCTTAAAAATACAACCATGGCATTTAGCTAGATGACTCCCAGGTTTTTCCTAAGAGTTTGCAAAGTTGCGAATAGTGCAATCTGGCCGTAACTTCTCCAAAAGTATCTCGTTAATGCCAGCTTTGGAGCTTTATTCATTTTACTGCAGTATTTGCACTTTGACTTGTTTTTCACAGTCTTTGGCTGGAATAAAATAAAAGTTAAAAAGAAAGGAAAATTAAAGATGACATCCCAATGTATACCCTCAAGTTGAGAACTCGCAGCTGTTAAATTTGCTAAAGGAAAAATTTTAAGCTACAAATACAAATATATATGTATCTTTGATTACCATGTAACATAAGGGATAAGGTAGGAAAATGAAGTGCAAAGTATAATTGTTTCCCCTTGGACAATAATTTTTTTAGCTTTCCTTGTCCCACATTGGCATGGAGAAAAGTGCTGGGAAATCAGGCACCCTAAGTATAGTCTTCTTGTAATGCTGTATCTGCTTGTACAGAAAAATAGTGAATCTGGAACATTATACTTTTTGTAGCTAAATTATTGATTAATATTTAGATGCTTATAAACTAATTTTCATCTAAATGTAAGTAAATACTAATGAGTTTTGTGACCTGGAAATAAAAGAATCTAAAAATATCAGATGCACATTGAAAGACATACAGAGATACTCAAAAGAGCTAGAAACCCTTGCATCTGCACATATAAAACTAGAGTTGTAGAAAGATGGCATAGGCCCTCAGCTAGTCATTATTTCTGAAAGATATATGGTGCTTTATAAAACATATTTCATAACATTTAAAAATGTGTACATTTACATATTTTGAGAAACAGGTGAATAAATTTTTTACAAGAAAATTTCAGTTGGCTTCAATCCAGCAAGCTTTACCTGACAGTTCTAGTAGAGGAAAAATTTTGCAATTAACTTGTCCTTTTATTTGCGAAAAGCAATTATTAAGTATGGCCTAGATTAACGAGGGAAGGAGTTGCTAGGAAGATTATAAATTCTCAATGCAACCATACATATAAACCATACATATTTCATTCTACTTGATTAGATAAGAGCAGAACTTAGAATTGGGACAAGATGAAAAGCCAATTGTTGTAGTATTAATTTCCCATTTGGACTGATTAATAGAGAAAGAAAAAGAATCTGAGGACATATGGCTAGTGGAAGTAACCCATTTAAGTTATCCACACATGAAAGTTACTAAGTGAAACAAAAATAGCACTTTTATTATTTTTCACATATAGAAATATTATAATAGGAATGAGAGAATTGCCAACATTACTTCTAGCTAGCTCTGATTTGCACTTGGAGAGATACTCCTGGTGATTGGGTAAAGCTGAGTATGCCTGTGGTATATTGTACTTCACTCTGTGGAAGAGTGGAAGGAAGGGCGTAGATATTCAGTGAAGGAGCTGCCCAAAGAAGGCTTTTTAGCTCACATAATTCCCCCGAAAAAAGGATTATACATTTCATAGTAATATTTATTAAAGTAATATTTTTGCTTAAGGTATCTATTATGAAGAGTTAATCTGGGTTCCATAGTCAATGTTTTCAACTGGAGTCTCAGGATAATTAAGGACTCCTCCAGTGCCCTGAAAGAGCAGCAATTACACTGATCCTCCTGCATTCCAATACCTTAGGTACAAATGGAAAGGATAAATCCTGGAACCCACGCAGGACTAAGTAACTCAGAGTCTCTGGAAAGGCAGATCCAAATTTGAATTTTTCAGAAGCGTTTCAGTTACTGTTTAGGCTGTGAGCAATTTAAAACTCTGTTTATTTTTCTCTAGATGATAATTTATATCCATTTAAAGGTTCAGGGATAAATGATCTTCATGCAGAGGAATAGATTGACACCACAAAAGCGATGGTAGGGAAAACATCACAGAGCTTACTAATAAAGTGAGGAGAAACAAGAAAATGGTTGTCTAGGTTTTAAACAACTATTCTTAATACCCTACTAATCCTATGCATTTTTCCATAATATCCATCCACATACAGATCTCGGGATCAAGGATCTAACAGAAACTTGATATTCATACTCCATTTCCATGATTCTTCTATTTGAAGCTTGTAGCCTCCCAGAAAAGGGAGGGAAACTATTAATTTCAAATGCTTTAAACTCCTCACTACCAGAGCCTTGAAAAGATGCTGAGCTACCAGTTTATGTCATTGCTATATTCCTTTCATAAAATTGTTATTAATGTATTCCTATTTGTAACACTTGCACTTTAGTCTCTCAGAAAGTGGCATAAACAAATTTCAGTGCATTAAGAAAAATATTAAACTGTGACAACTAATAGAAAAATGTAAATCACAGCTACCTAAGGATTTCTTATAGTCTATAAATCCAATTCCCATTTATAAAGTGGTGCCAGCAGTTTATGTAGGAAACCATATAACCTTTTAAATTTTGTACCTTTAATTTAGCTTTTCTTGCAAGTCATTATAGTACTTTATTTACATCACATTGCTGAAAAGTATGTTTCCCCAGGACACTTTAAAACTGTAAAATCTTATGTAAGAATTCAGATGAATTGAAATGTTAGGAGCCTGCTATGCTGAGTATCAGATTTAAGCCTAATCCTGTTAATAACAGATGAAGTACATTGCTATTGTAATTATGAGTTGTGTGTTTCTCATTATGTGTCTGTGTGTCTGTTTCATGTGTGTGTGTGAGTGTGTGTGCATCAGTGAACCTTCTTATGGTCAGTGTTCTATCCTAGCAGATTTGAAACCTTTTAATCTTGTTGGTTACCCAAAAAGTCATTTCTAATTCTGCTTTAACCATTTTTGTTTTTTCTGCCAGTGCAAGAGAAGAAGAAAGATGAAGTTTTTTATTCTTTCACAGTATCAAGAACTCTCAAAACACACATTATAAAATAAGAACCAGAATCTAAACATAACAAAACAAGTTGTGTTTACAACACAAATTTGTAAATCAAGCTAAGACACCTCATTAAAATGATTGAAAGCACTGAAGAGCAGCTCTTCAAGGATGCGTCAAGAAATGCTTAAATTATACAGGTTCACTGGAGAGACTCACAGTTTCACCACCACAGCATTCTCAGACACACTGATTCATGTGCAGGGTCTGGTCAGGAGAAGCCAGTGTCAATTAACAGAAAAGGAAGGAGTGACAATATAATGCTCCGTTTTTATTGTCAGTGGAAGTAAGTACAGTATGGAATTCACAACAAGTCAGATATTAGTGGCTTTAAGAAAATCCATAGAATTTCATTAGACAACGAAGGTTAAATGCCAACTAATTTTTTTATATGAGAAACCCAAAATATAAATAATGTAAGGAGCAAATAAATAGAGATGACAATAACAGGGAGATGGGAAGGGGATCTGGGTATGGGAGCGGGGGAAGGCTAGGAATGGAAATGGAAGTAAAACTCATTAAGGTACAATATGTATATGTGTATATGTAGTGATTCCCCAAGATGAACATAATGATTAGGTGTTGCCAACACAGATGAATAAGAAGTCAGCAGCATTTCAGGAAGCTGGTGATAGAGGCAACAGATATCTAGGAATAGAGAGAACAGTCTAAAATGAGAAGGAAAGCTTCCTCTTCCCTAACAAATATGGAACTGATCTGCAAAATACCTGTGTGGCAAAATACACACACAAGAAAATAATATTAATTTACTCTGTGAAATCAGACAGTAGCATTCTAATGTTTTATGTCCAAAAGAATATTGGCTCATGTGGAATTTCCTCCCTGCTAGAATAACACTTTTAGAATTTTTCCAAGGATACATTTGATGAGTAAAAATGTTCATAGATGTTCAGTCTTTTTGTTTCAAAATACAGCACAATCAGTGATAAATTAATATTCCTTAGTCATATGCATTAATGTTCGCCTTGATATGTGTTAATGTTTTGGATTATTTGGTTTGCTACAGCTTGGAATACTGTGCAGAGTGAAGAGAACTTGTATCAGTATTGCAAAGATAGAATAAATTATCACAAGTGTAGACTATTATCATAAAAAGACGTTTCTGACTTGACAAAACACACATTACTTCCATCTGGTAACTATTAAAATATTTATAAATATCACAACGTATTTCACATACAACACATGATATAGCAGTGATATTCAATTTTCATGTCTCTAATTAAAGGCCATTATGTATTATAGTCACATGTTTGGGTATCTAACAAAATAAATGATTTCCTTAATATCTCTACAGGGATTACTTTCTCATCCTGCTTGAAAAATACTGTAAATACAATATTGAAGGAAGTAAAAATAAAATGCCTTAATGAAGTTCAGGCTTGTTTTCACTACATATAGAATAACTTTTTTTTCTAGAGTGTTTGAGGTTCATAATTATTGAATTTGATTCTTTTCAAAATTTTCTTTTAATTGAATGGATGAATATTATGCCGCATTTAAGTAATTTTCTTGGGAATAAAAAGCAGTGTACATAACAGATGTCATGTCCCATACATGTCTGAATAAAGACTAGTTTTATGGTTCAAACATAATTCATATTTGTTTAACTACAACATGTTTATTTGTAGTAGAGAATGTTTCACATTCAATTAAATAGTTAAAGAAAATAAATGGTTCATGATCTAAACCCAACTACCTTTCCTACCCAAAAGCATCAAAAGGCACTGTCATGATGTTCGTATGTCAGGGACTTTCTCAGATTAACTGCAAACTGCAAAAGCAGTGTTCAAGTGTCATTGACCATTTCTATTCATCAACAAAATAAAAACCAATAAATTTAAATTTATTCTTGAAATTTCTTATTCTTAGGTTTTCTAACACAGAGTCAGACAATAAAGCTGGAATGTTTAAAATGTTTTACCTGCAAGGTACAAATGCAGGGTGGGTTAAAAATAGAATCAAACACTAAGAATATGTCTCTCTCACTTTTTTGAAGGCAGTATGCCTTCCAGTGTAAAATTTCCTCAGGAGCCCACCTTTGAAGGTTTTCTTTTGAAGATGATTTGTGCTTTGCCATTCCTTGGGTTCCTCTTCTATCAGGCCACATGTTAGATTATTCCATTGTATTTTTCTTTACTATAGGACTATGTTATATGCCCTGGAGTATAACAAAGAGTTAACTAAGTCAATGTAAGAACATTTATATGACTCATTTAGTTTAATATTTTGTGTTGTTATGTATGTTCACAATCATTTATACTAGGCTATGTCTATCTTTGTCCTCCATGTACAAATGTCCTCTAGAGTCTCTATTCACAAAGCCTTCTGTGTGAACTTGCTTCTCCTTTGTACACTTATAACGGGAATGCACATAAAAATTTGTTGCAAATTTTAAAGTGCTATGGAAATATTTGTCTTCCTATTCTGTTGTTATTGCTTATTTACTCAAATATGCATTAAGCAGCTTCTATTTGCCACATACTTTCATATTGGTTCCCAAAGTACGGTATGAGCCCTCCCCTCCTTTAAACCCATTCAAGTTGTCACATGGGGTCAAGGTCATATCCATAGCAACAGAGATAGGATATTTACCTTTGCTTCTCTCATTTTCTCATACATGTGTAGTGGGCTATTGCCAAAGCCAGAATGACCGTTAGCTCTGATGGTCAATGGAATGTTTGCTTATGTGTTTTTCAATTTTAAAATTTCCTCAGCTCTAGTTTTCACTAAGGTAAAATGCAATAGACATAATTCATATAAAACAAGGTCTGGAAAAATTTCTAAAAAGGACAAAGTAGTAAATATTTAGGCTTGGCAGGTCATATGATGCCTGTCAAACTACACCACTCTGCCATTATAGCAAGAAAGCAATGACAGATGATGCAAAACTAAATGGTAGAGCTATCTTCCAATAAAACTTTATTTACAAAATCAAGACTGGCTGTATTTGCCCTGATCACCATAGTTTGATAGCTTCTAACATAAGTAAAAGGTCTCATTTATGAAGAAATGATACCTATGCTATATTTTTCAGTAAACAATCAAGGTAGGGAAAATCATTTTTGGCTCTTTGTTATGTATCAATGAAAATACAAGGTAATGTTTAGAAAGGTTTTTGTTTGTATGTTCTTTAAAGTAAAACAGGTTGACCTGTCAAAACTGATTTGATTTAGCCAAAGTATTCATTATTTTCAACAATTAAAATCTTAAAACATTGGTCTTGACAATGTACTTTAATATCTTTCACTGATCTAAGTTATTTTTAAAGGAAATCATTTGTGAGTCCAGTGTAAATTCTACTTTGTTCTCCAAATGCATTTTCTACCTTGTAATCATAGCTTCAAAGGTTGAAACTATTTTGGTATAAATTTTATACTATTTAGATTCGTTAACTTGTCCAAGAGTAGTCTCTGTAAAAGAACAGCCTGGGCTTGGCATCATTAAATTTCAAATTCTAAATTTTCTAAGAATAAAATAAGCTGAGTAAGGATTTTAAAAATCTATATAAAATCCTATCCTCATATAGGAATTCAAATAGTTTTACAGTCCTGGTTTAACAAGGAAAATTTTTCATCTATTTCTAGTTTATTAACTTCAGTTAGAAACTGTCAGTAAGATCCTTCAGAATGTTAAACTCTCAAATGTATGCTTCTCTTCACACTTTAAATATATTCTTATATGATTTGTATATTCTACTTGATTTGCAATTATCACTAACACTAATATTAATGTCTGCTATTTTCTTTTTTAATATTAATTTCCACTTTATTCTCCAATGTTCAAGATTCACGTATAAAATACTGTTTCCTACTTTTTATTTTGAAAAATATTTTTACTATATATCATTTGTATTTTGAAACTGTGCCATGTAAACTCAGTAGTGTTGTGGTTATAATGTATCATTGATAAAAATAATTAACAATTACCCAGAAATTCAGGAAGTTAAGGCAGGAGGATCACACATTGAAGGCCAGCTTTAGTAACTTAGCAAAACCTGTCTCAAACCAATGACAACAACCACAATAAAAATGGCTGGGGATGTATCTCAGTAGGTAGGGTGCTTGTCTAACATTGGTTCAAGAAAAAGAGTTCTTTGATAATATAGTGTAATACAACTACCACAATTAAGAAAACCTTCATTTAACCAAAAAAAATCAACTTCTCAGAAACATATGCGTATTTTCAGATTCATGCTTCAAAATATTTATTCCAACATTATTTGTAACAACACAATTTAGACAAAGAAATATGTATGCTTTAAACAAGTGTGCGTATGTTAATAATGCAGCCACCATTCTACAGAAAACTATGTAGTCACTTAAAAGAGTAAGGTTGAACAAAGAAATTATGGATAGCTTTTGAAAGTGATAGTTATTTAAGAATATGTACACTCAGTACATTTCATTTTAAAGATGTATATGAATGCATACATTTATATATACAAATTGTAGGAGCATGTTGCAAGTAAATTCCCATAGTTCACACAATTCATCTCAAAATTTAATGGGCTTTGGAATAACCCAGGGGTGGGCCTGAGGGTAGGGGAATGATTCTACTTTACAAATTCTTCTTCCATCTAAAGTAGGGTACAGCCCATTAATTCTTCATTGTTAATAGGTGTTCATATAATTCTGATGCACAAAGCAGTGGGTAAACATAATGTACAGTCATGGATGAGAACGTACAGCACTCTGAGACTTGCCTATAGAATTCTGTAAACTAGCATTTCTTCTGTACTACCATAGATAGCTTCAAACCTATTTGAGCATTTTGAGCTATCCTTATTTATAATATTCCTGCAAGCCTGGTATCCCATTATCTTCTACTTTTAACTCATCTGACTGTTTCCCAATTCTCTTTATTCTATGTAGCCTCCAAAAACTGTCTATACAAAGAAAGCTTAGATTATCTCCCACCTTCCTTTGTTTTATCCTTTGAGATACTCTCTTTATATTTAATCTCATCTTCACATGTTAATTTTAACCCTTTGAGCCTTCTAATGACTATTATTATTATTATTAATTATTTTTCATTTTTCTTTCAACAAATTGTGCTTGTCACTGAGCATTAGCTGCCCATATTGTAATAATGTGATTCTATGATTAATTCTTAAGGTAAGATCTTAGAGGGATGGAGGTTTTTCAGTTTTTATTGCATTATAGTTACTGGTACTCAGAAAGTCCTCAAGCGATGCGAACCATACTGAGACAAGAGGGCTTCATTCTACATTTCTTTTTCATAGTAGCATGGCAGTTTTATTTTCTATATTTTCATGTTTTCTGTTATACCTCATGCCTAGGGCATTCTGCACATGTACTTTCATGTCCTCTCATGCTTTTCCCTCATCTCTATCACTAAAGTCATCCAAACATGAACAGGAATTGCAGACCTCTTTTTGGTACAATGTAGCATCAAGAAAGTACCAAAAAAATTTAGCTGTTTCTGGCTTACCCATAAAGAAGTAGTTCTTTAACATCCTTTGCATACTTAAATAATGTATTTAGCTATAAGAAGTATTGTTTAACACCCCCTTCTTTAATCCAATATAAGCTTTTTGAGGGTATAATCTGCATGTTTAATTTTCATACTCCAAGTAGTACAGTGGTTGGCTCATAAAAGACAAGTGTATTCTGCCTGATGAAATGACTAAACTCTGCATTCCCTCATCCCTCCATCTCATAAAAGGACTAATCTCCACACCAGAATGTGGAGATTATGTACAGACAATATTGCATTGTTATAATGCCAAATAAGACAATATTTAAAGCTTAAGTGAATACAAAATAAAATGAATAAACATTTAAAACGTTTATGGTGGAAATGGTTTTAGCATGTCTTTGCCTGAGACATTAAGTATAATCCCCCATATAACAAAACAAAACATGAAATAAACATAACAGCTAAACTTCAAATCCTTATATAACCTCCCACATTTCTGAAGGAAATATCAATGAGAATTAACTGTAAGAGCAGCTGCTTTTCACACTGTACTAACTCGTGTTCCTCATGTAGCAGTATAAATACAAAGTATGGGGGAAATCCATTAGGTTGACACTAATGAGAGGAATGTATTTTCTTGACCAACTTGAACTAGATATTACTCTATCATAACTGACATATTCAAAGCAATACTGCAAAAAACCAGGATTTTGGGTTCAAGCTTCTTTAATATGAATCTGAGTTCAACACATATTTGTTAAACTAGCCTTTGAAAGCAGCTGCTCTTCAATATCACAGTGCTGAGCTTTGCCCAGTGATAATCACTCCCAGAACATTACCTTGAGAAAGATTCCAGGAGGCAAAGTACCTCATAGGAACATAGGCCAACAACTGAAAAGCAGTAATATCCTGCCTGAAAATATAACTTTGTAATGTCTGAGATTTTGAACATAGTTCATGCCTTCTGTATGCTATTAATAGAAAGGCATAATATAATTCTGTCCCCAAGGTATATAATATTTTAAGGTATGATAAATAGTTACAGACATTTAGGACAGGTTAATATTTTATTCTTTACATCTTAACTTTTTTATATCCCTTCCTTCTGTGTCTCAAACCTCTCCCTCTATCTCATAGAATTAAATAAAGATGCTCAAGTATCATTTTAAAGATGCAGGTCAGCAAGTAATAATTTGTTAAACTGCTTCCTAACATTATTGCCACTACTATGAATGGATGAAAGGACAGATACTCTTCTTCATTGCTGCTTCTGGGGTTTATGTTTGAGGTATATGCATCATATCCCAGAGTCAGGTATAATCTTGTTCTTTATAAAATCTGACTTTTATTAAGCAATACTTATGGAAAACCATCTGAGGTCCATCTTAAACAATATTATCACACATTTTTGCTACCCTGATAGTCTACATTTTTCTCTTAAAATGAATCATCACTATCTATGAATCACTGGATCTATTGCTGCGGCACCTTGTAGGAATCACCTTTATGACTGGCTTTCACCAACATATGCCTAAAGAAACAAATGTTGGACATACCTTATTAAATTCATTCTAGAAACTTTGTTGCAATAAAAGCCACTGCATTTGTCACAATGTGGGACTGTGGCTGCATAGAGGACAAGAAAGACTACTTGGAGACAAGGCTTAGTTCAGTCACCAAGTGGACCCAAAGAAGCTGATTCCAAAGCCTCAGGGAAACCGCAGCGAGCTGAGATCTCCACAGTTACTGATTTGTGATTCAAGGAAATGAGAGCAAAGATGTAGAAGAAAAGCACTTACAATATATTGTACAGGAGTTTTGGTCAGAGGACAGGGGCAGAATGGGATGGTTTGTTATATGACATATGTCGACCTGGTTTAAGTAATCTTATCGAGGCAGAGAGGACACAGTGGCCAAAGCAAACATCTCTGAGAACAAACAGCTTTTAATTCTGCTGACTGCTGTCCTGGAGATTCTGCTCTAAACTCCGATCATGCATTCCAGGGTCATGGGAACTGTTGTTTCAAGGTCCCTTCCTTATTACACTGAAATTCAATCATTCATTTGGCCAGCGTCTCTCCACACTGATTTTTCAATATGCTGTTTAAAATCATTAGCGATTTCTCCATGTAGCTATTTTGACATCTTTTCCCCTAATGGACATTCATTATATATTCATTGTCAGAGCAATGCTAACATGTGCATGATGATTATTATGTCTATTTTACAGATAAGGAAAAAAATATACCTTGAGCCAATAAATTTGTTTAAGGTCATGCAGGTAGTAAATAGTGAATGTAGCCTTTGAACCCAGGTTTTTCTGACTCAAGAAAAGTATCTTACTTTATAGTAGTGCTGGATCTGTTACTGCTTAGCATTTTTGTTGAGTTGTATCTTAGTAATCAGGGGAGCAACTCTTTCATTTGCTGTGAAGCATACATATCCACTTTCTGAAGTCATTCGCAATCTGTGGTTCTTTGAGTAAATTTCTATTGCTTCCTTTCAGTGATATAAAGGGGTAGACATGAGGTGATCATTTTATACACTCTCTTTTTGTTGCAAGAAATGAAAGTTAAATTTTAGTGTAGGCAACAATTCTAAAATCTTCCTAAACAGTAACAGAAACTTAATCCTCTCTCAACATTTCAAAGTATATGAGTTTAAATGTCAGGCAATAAAGGCATTGGGACTATTGTCCTTTCATTGGTGCTAGGGGATCATGACAGCTTATTTATTCTTTTTCCTTATGAAAAAGACAGAGACAGCCTTCAATGTCTGAGAGAAGGGTCTAAGGACTGCTGTATGACACATTTTGTAACTATATAATTAAATTTTGCAATCATAGCTACTTTAAACTGAATAACTTTATTCTCTTTTTAAAGTGAAAGAGATTCTAGAACTAGGTAGAAATTTTTTTCACTTTTTTAAAATTGAAAGTGTAATAAAATCATAAAATTAGTAAGAAAACAAAAGAAAATCTGTGAAGGATTTCTTAGTAAATTAGGCATGTTATATTCTAGTGTTTGTCCATAGCAAATTTGAGCAGAAAGCACTTAATTTATGATTTACAAGAGATTTTTAAATGAAAAAGATGTTTTGATAAAGTTTGATTATAACACTAATCTGAAGACATATTATTTCTTTCCTTTAAATTATTTTTAAACTGATAGATAAAAATAAAAATTGCACATAATGACTGGATGGCAAGTAATGCTTCAAAGCATGTATACATTGTGTAATGTTTAAATCAGGTTAAACATATTGAAGTCTTCAAACTTGGATCATTTCTTCATTATTAATACCTTTAATTTACTTTCTTTCATATTTTGAAATGTACAATTTATGATTGGTAAGTTACTGAGCAATAATTCAACAATATCTAGATGGTGAATACATTGGAACACAAAGCAAAGTGGTATCATATTGATAAAAGTCATAGTTTCATTGGTATAAGTTTCACACTATAAAATATAGGCTTGATCCTTTTCAGTTGATTGAGAACATCAGAGATATTTTTAGCAGGATAAAAGTAGGCGTGTTTTAAAACTAGAGAACTTAAATTCCAGTCATTCTATTTTCTACATGACCTTAGACTAATATTCTAACAATTTATCTTTTTAACCTTGATTTGCAGTTCATATAAAGAAATTCACACTGCTACAATAATTACAATAGAAAATATGGAAATGTTTACCAGAATCCTAGGCTTGCATTTGTGGCTGGCTCAGTGTTAGAATTGTTTTCTCCTGCATATTAATTTCATCTATTTGAACATGTACTAAAACAAAGTATAACATTATACTAGTATATTTTGTAAAAACAATGCTGATGTATTTACCTATTTACCAAAAATAGAAAAGAGGAAAAATGAACAAATAATATAAAATTTCACTAACTTAACTGAATTAGGTGAGAAGATTATCATGTTTAGTTACAGTCTGAAATGCAGAGTATTTATAAATAAATATGAATTTATTTCCTTCAGAGTGATAAAGTAATATAAACCAACTATTAGATATCTGTTGCTAAATGTTGTTTCTGACAAACTTATTTAATGGAAAGGTAAAAAACACAATTAACATACTATCTTTTGCAAGAGCTGTGGTGAAATACTTTAATATTTCTAAAATACATGTTTGTTTCTGTCTTCACCCAACTCTCATAAAAGTATTAACTTGCTTAGATAATTTTATCAAAGGTGATTTTTATCTCTGTGTGTATCCATCTATTGAGGTACCTACATCAAATTTAATCAACAGATTCCTATAGCAAAATCACTATAAATTCTGAGTGAGTTTAGTTCAAAGTTAATAAAATCTGAGTATTAGTATCTTTTGTAAGAGGATGAAAGTAGATGTAGAAACATAAAAGTCATACTATTTCTATTTTAATTTCAACAGCTCAAATACATATGCTTTGATTTTATCTAGGAAATAGTTATTTACCAGTATCACCAATTATCTTGCTGAAATTTGCAGCCTTGAAGGCCTCATAGTTGGAGAGTCAAGGTCAGTAAGCCTGGCATAAAGTCCAGGATTTGATTATCCATTTGGAACTCTTAGATATCTGTTGATATGCTGATTCAAGGAAAATATTTCCAGACATTGTCAGAATTCAAAATTTACTATCAATATTGCCTACTTAGCTCGAGAGCCATATGAATACTTGAAAACATATTTCTAAAAGTTTTGCAAGAAAGCTAAACTGTTAGCAATATACTGAACTGTATGTTAACTATTTTAAAATATGAACTGAAGAACAAGATTTCATTTAAATAAAAAAGAGTGTTTATATCCATTTATTTGTACATCAATTCAATCAGTTATTTTTTTTACTCATTGAGCACTTACGCTTCTATGTAATCTTTTTTGGGTGACAGCTGCAGTGATTAAGCGAGGTCAGTGCTACTAAAAGCCTCCTCAGAAATGTGGTTTTTTTGACTTGTGATAGACTCATATGTAAGATAATGTGATTAAGAGCTATTTGGGCCATTTGAACCCAGTCCAGTGGAGATACTATCTATTGTGGATGTGTCTTCCTGTATTTGAGAGATGGAAGTAGTAAAGGAAGTCATGGCAGATGTGATATTGTAAATAACTGAGTATGTTGTTAACAAATAAAGACAGAGTGTACATAAAAGTATACTGTCAATTTTTTTTTAACTTATGGCCCCTTTACCCTCTTAGAAAATATTGATTTCTCTCAGAAGCTTTTGTGTGTATGGGTTCTCTGTATTGATATGAGTAGTGTATTCAAAATAATCTTACATTAAAACATATATATATATATTTTTCAAAATAATAATAGTATGTTTACTAAAGGTTAATATAAAACAAATAACTTACATTTTAATAGTTTTTAAAATAGAGCAGTTGAATTATTTCACACTTTTTTTGATTTTTTATATTTCACTTACTAGAGTACAAGTGGTTTTTTGTAACTACTTTTATTCTCAATCTGTTGACAAGTAATTAAAGTGTATGAAGAAAACCAAGTCTCCAATAAGTGTGCAACTAGAGAATAGAAGAATATTTTAATAGCCTTTCAGATGATTGTGGATATCTGATACATTCAAGCTCAAGAGGTAACTTCTTAACAGTCAAAACGTGGACTCTGAAACATACCAGGAGCTCTTAGCTCTGCACCACACTGCAAGAACACTTGTATATAGAAGAAAAATCAATGGTTCCCTAAAAAAACCCCATCAATCTATAAAATCAGATTGCCTGAGTCTTTATACATTTTAGTTTGTATAAAAAACTCATGTCACAATAGTTCGTATTTTAATTTTCAAGTGAATAAAAGATTTTGTATAAAATTATTAGATTTAAGAATGTTAATTATAGGGCTGGGGATTTAGCTCAGTGATTCTGTTGCCTGCCTGCCTCGCAAGCACAAGGATCTGAGTTTGACCCCCGGTACCCCCCAAAAAAGTTATTTACTTTATATAGAAAATTATAAATTGTCTCATTCAAAACTGTGACTAAAATATTACAATGCAACCTGCTGAATACAGCTCCTATAACAACCACTCATGCATTCAAAAAATATGTATTAAGAGGCTTCTATGTCTTAGGAATTGTTATCTGCTAGAAGTACAGCAGTGAATAAAACAGATCATTATCATGCCTTCTTGAATCTTCCATTCCAATTGATCTAACAGATTGTAAACAAGATTAAAGGAGTAAAAATTTTAACAGGTTATGTAGAAAAAGCAAGGAAGAATACAGAGTGGGAAGGAAGATAGAAAATATGTTTGTTAGGGACTGATGGTTAGAATATTATATGGGGCGTCCAGAGAAATGGACATGACCTTTAATTGAAAGTTTGGTTATTTTAAGTGTAATGAACAAGAAGAAGTTAGGGAGAAAGAGGGGTAAAATTTCAGAGTGAGGACAAGGAGAAGGGCAGATTCCATAGAGAAGTGTAGCTCTTACTAAGGACTCTTAGCCTAAGAATGAACTGGGAAACTATTTAGTGTTTTGAGCAGAAGAGTGACATAGTGTGACTTGTGTTTTTGGCAGGACCACTCTGACTGCTGCATTTATTGAGAACACAAAGTGAAGGAGTGCCAAGGTGGAAGACTCAGGGTATTGTCACTGACAAGTAGCAAAATACCAACCTAAAAGTGGCTTAAGCGCTATAGACATTTGTTATGTCACCCAGAAAGAGCTGCACAGGATGAACTATGTAGTTCACCAGTACTGGTCAGAGTCTAGAGGCCTTTTTTTTTTTTTTTCCTGCTTATGTTACATATTAAAGGTATCAACAAAGCAAATCGACTGCTTCAACAGAATAGGGCCAGGCCAGTTATTATTTTGATGGTGGGAATATGTGCCTTAGCTCACTAAAATATCCAGACTTAAACAGCCACACTTGGATAGAAATAAGATGATCAAGATTTGTTCCGGCCTTTTCTGTGTCATATTAAACATAGCGAATGATGACAGTTGTACTACACATTGTAGTAAACAGACAAGACCGCAGAAGCCAGAGGTGGTTGGCCCCTGGTATTTAGCCATGTTATGACCCACCACACTGCCACGAAGCCCGAGGAGATGAACATCTCAGCCTATTGTGGTCCACTCCAGGGCCTCAGCACAGCAGAGAGGAATATCTAACTGGGACCGGGCTTCTGCTTTTGTCCATGTAACTCACTGGGAGGCCAAGAGGCTTTGCAGGAGCCAGTTCACTCTGGACATATCCAGGGGTGGAACTCAGTGCAAAATGAATTATTTTTTTCTTTTTAAAAGATGTGAGCTACTTATTATCCATGAGCCCACATAACATTCCTTTCCACTTTAATTTGGAAAAATATGATTTTAAACTTTCTAAAGCTGGGTTTAAACTACTGATTTTTCATCTCTGCCATGCGTATGATGCTTAGTAGTATTAGAATATAAACTAAATTGGAAGAAAAACTGAGAGATTATTGGCAAAGTATTTAACTGTTTTTACTATTAAGATATTTTTTAAATGAGTGGAATTTGTTAGTACATATTTTTAGTAAGAAACTTGTGGATAGGAAAGATAAATTCTAAATTATAAGCTTTCATATATTCTGATTTTTTTTGTTTCTGTCAGAGTATTTAATACATCTTTTCAGGTACGTGATTTTTGAATAATTAACTTAATTTAATATTTTATTAATTATAAAGGGGCATTTTATGGACTTTCCTAAAACAATCTGAAGACAGAGCACAATATTTACAGCAAAAAGTTAATGTCTTACTCAACCCAAATCCTTAATATTAAACCATTGTAAGTTATTCATAAGTAGATATATCAACAATGAACATGAAATAAGAGTAACCTGCATCCCAATGCAACATTAACAGCTTGGAAAGGTACAAAAATAGAACTTTAAGGTGATCTTATAATTTTCTTTAGTTTTTTAAAAGACTAGTTCATTTAAAATATTTAATTTTAAAAGAAAAAAGAGTTTCTTTTCAAAGGGCTATGTTATTAAATATGAATTTATTCTCTCAAGAATATAAAATCCTTATTATGAAAAAAGCATCCAGGACAAAAGACTTTTCCACCTACCATCCAAGACAGAAGGAAAGAAGGCATTACACACTAGTGAATTGCTTAAAAAAAACTGATAAAAAATAAACCAAAGTCATAATCATAAATGTTGTGAAACAAAGACAAATATTTTAGAATAAGAAATATTTTTTCTCAAATACACAAAGAATGATAAATTTGAATAACTATCATCAAATATAAGAACTTAATAGTAGCTTATGCATTCTATTAAAAAGATAACCCAACCTTTAAGCAAGCAACATTTTCTCTTCTGTGTTTTCTTAGTTTACAGATCAAAGCCCTAACATTTTGATTGACCTCCCTTGGCCTACCCTTAATTATCTAGCTCAGATATTTCATAGTTGTTTGTCCTTGTCTCAGTTCCCTTGACTTATTAGCAAGATCAACAAGTCCTTCTTGTTGGGATTATTTGTAGTATTAGTGATTAGTCTCCACGGTAGACACAGTCCCTGACCTTGCTAACACCAGGCTCTTCTCTCATTTTCCCTGTCAATACTGGAAGGAATCCCTGATATGTTTTTTAAGTCATCACAAAAAGTATGCCCTGCAAGGCTTCAGGAGGAGCAATGCTCACTCCTAAGGAAAGAGTAACATAATTTTTATACATTTTGTAGGTCAAAGAATTTTGGATCCATGAGAAGATAAATAAATAAATAACAGGAATTAGACAGAAATTCAAAGTTTATCAGGTTCATGACTTTGTTCCAAACAACAAATTTATCTTGTTAAATTTATCATGGCCACATTCAAATTAATCATAATTCAAGTAAAATCAAGATGTTATTTATTGTATTATAACATAGATATATTTTTACTCTTTCAAATTTTTGAGAGATTACTTCTAATAAATATAAAGTATACTCTTGGTGTCAAAAGGACATATTAGACCTTTCCAATCAAACACAAACTTTGTTTTCATCAACATCTCAACCCTACTGGCTATGTGACTGTAGACAGCCTACTTTGTACCTCTGAGCCTACTTCTCTCCATCCATAAAACACAAATGATAGGACGAAAATATTTGTCACATATCATGGATTTAACAAGTTTTTCCCGCCTTTTAACAAAGTCATGCTCTGCATACTAGGGACTGGCAGTGAATGACAGAAAAATCTATTCTTTCAAAAAGTTTATATTTTTTGACTACATACAAAGCTGTTTTATTCTTTCTCATTGTTTATATATATAAAAAATTCTTCCGTGAAACATTTATAGTTCCTAACTTAAATCATAATACTGGTTAGGGATATACAACTTCTTTTCTTCTCAATTCTTTTTTCTATTCACTCACTAACTTTTAATTAAAAATTACATGACTTCCAAAGGGTAAAGAAAACATTAATTAAGCACACTTCAAGGTATTTTTCCATCTAATCTTTCCTTTCCTTGACATTTCTTTTCACATACTCTAGAGTAGTAAAACTGTTCTATACCATGACCATATTTTGTACTTGTTATGCACTAAAATTGTCCTCCTTTACATCGTTAGTGCTCCTAGTAGTCAAACATAAGAGAGGACATAGTACTTAAGTGAATGTTTGTATCATGAACTTCAGTTGTTAGCTTCGGTTGTAGTACTGCTTAGTTTGAGGACCAGTCACATGATAAAAAGGAAGCACTGTTATGCAGTTTTTGTTTTGTTATGTTTGAGGGACTAGTATGTAAAATATGTTATAGAAATCTCAAGAGTTTGTGCAAAGAGAGGATAACCAACACAATTTGGAAATTGGTCACTGTAAACCAACCAGATTTTCTTGTATTAATTAATGAAGAGAAGTGAATACTTGTGGACTTAAAAACATTATTTTAAAATTCAGTTCAGGTGTCAACTCAACTCCCTCAAATTAATGTCAGATTTAAATCTTTACATATTCTTAAGAAACTTAAAACCATAATACTAAAAATACTGTAACGGACATCTTTGTACATAAAATTCATAATTATTAATCAAATGCCATTTTTCATTTTACCATTTTTATGAAAGAAATTATACATTACAGATAAATTATTGACATCTTTGTTTCCTCATTGCCAGAGGCACTAACAGTCATAAATTTAGTGTATTTCTCATAGTTCCACTTTTCTCTGTGTCTTTCTGTGCTGAAATTATTTACAAAAAGCACTCATTATTTTAGAATTTAAAAAATTAATATATAAAAGATGTGGTTTAAATTATATTGGATTAAACCAAATCATTGAGTTGTTAAATGTAACAACTCAAAACATTTATTTATTTATTTATTTATTTATTTATTTATTTATTTTTGTACCCGGGATCAAACTCGGGACCTTGTACTTGCAAGGCAGGCACTGGAACCCCTGAGTTAAATCCCTGGCCCTAAACATCTATTTTTGAAGCATACATAAATTTCAAATTGGCCACGCAAATATCTGAATTTAAATTCACTTGTCCACTTCTTTCAGTGAAATTCACAGTATCTTATATGTATTTCCACATATGAGTAGTGTTTTGTAATTAGCTGTTTAAAGTTCATATATCAGAGAAGATAATTTTAGTATTGCATGTAAGCTTTCTTATTTTGAAATTTATTGTTATTTTGAAATTTTAGACATTTAATCTGACGTTATGTCAACACAAGAGAGTAGGAACTTAGTACTGTTTATAATAAAATTATTAATTAAAATATAATCATTTCAATGGGCAATAATTTCAAAAAGTTTATTCTGAAATAAATGAAATGTTGAAAATACTTGTGCATATATTAGTGTTTCCTGAAACAGCAACTCAAGTGCAAGGGAAACATTGTCAATAGAAATAAAGACATTTTAAAAAAATGTTTTACATTTTTATGGCAGAAAAACATTAGAGCATCCACTATTTCCAGGGTGTTTAGAGATTCAAATCCTCATCAAGCCATACACATTCTAAAAATTCCTTTGCCACTAAAACTAGTCATGTCTACCAAGAACCATAACAAAACCAGTGGTTTCATGTACTGTTTTTTATGTTTCTGTTTGGTCTTATCAGTTTCTTGATCACCAAAGGAAAGCCAAGTCACTGACCTATTTCCATTTTGTTTCTGTGACTCTACCTGACTCCATCTTGCTATTTGACTGCTTTTTCTGCTGAGTTCTCTTGAGTCTTTCTCCCATATGGTTACTTTGGATTCCAGGCAAAACAGGCCTGACTGATGCACATCTTATGACAAATCACCCTTCTTGGGGTTAATAAAATTTGCCATAGCTGGTCTAGAAATAATGGCCAGACAACGATCTGGAGTGCTAACCATAGAATGCCCCATCTTTTATCTTTGTTCCTTTTTTTGTATAACCCTGCGACTGCAGTAAACTTTGAAAACATATCAAGGTCACTTGACATCTGCCCTTCCCAGTATGGCCACAATAAGAATAGATTTCTTCTCCCATTTTCATCATAACACATATCTCTCATTAGCTTTCTGGGACCAGTGACCCTGCCTTCTCTGCTGGGATTTCTGGACACAGAGGGCTTCATGCTAATTCTTCTAACAGCATCTGAGCCTCTTTTATTCTTCACTTTTAGGCATCTGCTAGCTCGACTTCCTCTCTGACTTTTAGCTTGGGACTACAAGGTATAGTATTAGAATTCCTTTTAAAATTTTTAAAATCTAGTCACATGGATTTCACCAGATTGCCATCATTTTTTTCTACACATTAATGCCTAGTTTTTAGGCTTTCAAAATATTCTAAATAACTACATTGTGTTAGAAAAAAAGTATCCAATGAAGAGTTAGAAGGGAAGTATTATTGTCAAGCTTTCAGGGCAAAATACCTGGAAACATTGTAGAGTTCATTCATACTTATGTCTCAGTGCTGTGATAACAAGCAAATGCAAATTGAAAGTGAAGATGTTTTAATATGTAAATCTTTCATTGTTGTTTGTCATTTCTAGATTAAATCAAAACTGTAAATGTCTATAGAGAATATAAGTGCCACTGGTAGTTAAAGCATCTAAATTTTCATTCATTTTAAACATACATAATACTTAGTAAAACAGAGTACACTCAAATTCCCATAATTATACATGTTATCAAAAGTAGATTCTTACCCTTTCTCTACATTATGGGATACTGAGAATTTATAAGCTTATATCAATTAAAAATTCTATTTAACTGAGAGCCCACCCCTCCCATCCCCCCACCAGCACCAAGGAGCTGAGCCTTTTGGGCCACCATACTACTGCCCTGAGAGCCAAGGAGCACACCGTCCCCCCCAGCGCCAAGGAGCTGAGCCTTTTGGGCTGCTGTACCACTGCCCCAAGAGCCAAGGAGCAGAGCCATCCCAGCACCAAGGAGCTAAGGTTTCAAGGCTGCTGAACCATTGCCCCAAGAGCCAAAGAGCAGAGCCCCCCTCCATGGCCCAGGAGGTGAGCCACACAGACACCAGCAGCACCCCCCTGCCCCCAGTTGAAATGAGAAGACACATAAAGAAGTCTCAAAACCAGACTTCCAGATCACCTAAAGCAACCCCAAAGGGAAAGGAGATGGAACAATCTGATACTCAACGACCTGGATTCCCTGAACTGTCAATGAAAGAGGATTTGGAAAAAGTGAAATCAGAAATAATTTCTCAGATAACAGCAGAGATTGTGTCCATAGTGCAAGACATGATTAATAAATCTAGAGAGGACACAGATAAA
>NW_004624757.1:20481367-20491599 GCF_000247695.1 Heterocephalus glaber | reverse complement strand
CCTTTATCTACTTATCATTGCAATTAACTGGTACATAGTAAGAGCAAAACTCTTAAAATACAAATTTCCTCATTATTTACAAATAATAAAATATTTCTTGTAGAATTATGTATGGGATAATAATGCATGTAAATTAATAGATAAAATTACTGTATATAGTTACTTTGGATTCAAGACATTCATGTGAAGTAGATACTTCAAAATATTATAAACACATAGTTGGCAGAGATAAATTGGATGTGTCTTACGTAAGCTTCATATGTATCACACACAATAAGAAAGGACTCTTCTAGAGGTAATGTTTTGTTTGGGAAGGGGTAGGAGATTCCAGTGAAATAACATAGCATAATATTAATCTGAAGAAGATTCCTCTGATTATTTGGTATATTTTGCCACTTATTCATATCTTTCAGGCTAAATAAACCTCAATGCAAATTAAATAGTTAATAATTTTGTAAGACCATTTGAAAGCAAAATAATAAACCAGATTGGTAACTGTCTATTTGAAAAAGTACGAAATGTCTCATGAAGATGCACCTGGTGCCTTTTCTCATTCTACCTCCACATGTCAAAATCTCATTATTATACTCTGATGTCCATCTCAAATGTCATTTTCCTTTCGAAATGCATTCAGAATGCAAAAGTAACAGAGATAATGGCATTTCTAGTCTTCTTGTATCAGGTAACAAGAATTCAAATAGAAGATGTATCTGTAATACCAACTGACTTATGAAATAAAATTTATGGAATATGCTAGCAAGAGGGTAGGATAACAAAAATGCTATATTATTTATTAATATATAGTCCAAAATGAATAATAAATATGAAAACTACAAATGCAGTTTGGAATAATATCTGAGAGAAGAGAAATAGGTGTGGATATTGGTAACATACAGGATCATGGTTATCAGTATCCCAGGGTTAGGTGTGTCAAAAAAGATTCCACACAAATGAATATGATTGGGATCAGTTTTATAGCATCTTTTTGAAAGCATAACTCTTACTGAAACAAACTTGACTTCACTCTACTGTTTATAATTCTGTGAACTTGGACATGAAATATAACACCTGGGCTGGGGATTTAGCTCAGTGGCACCGAGCCTGCCTCTCAAATGCAAGGTCCTGAGTTCAATCCCCAGTACCAGGAAAAAAAAGGAAGAAATATAACACTCCTGTGTATGTTTGTTCTACCACTTAGATTAGAAAATACAAGTACAGAATTTAGTAAGATTTTCAAAAACACAGAAGCATGAAAAAAATCATAGTAGTTTTAAGAAAGTGTTAAAAATTAATCAAAATGGCCATTAGATATCGATAAGAATAAAGGGTGATATGGCTGGACTCACAGGCAGAAGCTACAATTTATGGACACAGAAAGTCACCCTACAGAGAATGGGCTTGAGCTTGCCTAAGAGGCACTAGGGGTACCGTGTGGCTGAGAGTGGGGCATGAATGGTTTCATGGAGAGGAGTAAGGTGATCAGATTACAATTTTTAAAATCATAACAAGGTAGATAATGAAAGTAGGGACAAAGCATATTGAAAACTCAGAAGAATTAAGTCCAATTAAGGAATAGCCAGAAAGGGCCACAGGTTTAGCTCAGTGGTGCTGCCACCTGCCACGCAAGAGCAAGATCCTGTTTGATCCTCAGCACCAAAAAAAAAAAAAAGAAATAACCAGAAAGACTTTACTGGTGAGAGAGGTAAAGAAAGTTTGAAGGATAAATGGGAAGAAGGAAATACACCAAAAAGAGCTGAAGAGAGTAGATTCAACACAATTTAAATGACCAGTTCAATGAGGCATGTGGGAAGATGTAAGGGCCATGGTAACTCTCTAGGTTCTGAACTAGGTAATTCAGTGACAATCAGCAAATATGATCAAAGATGGTAAAAGAGCAGGAGCAGATCTTAGAGAAAAAATAGTAGATGCAGTTCTAGGTACATGAAGAAAATCTAGATACGTCCAAAATTCCGGATCTCACAAGAGATGAAAACTGAAATACAGGTGCACTCTTAGAAGTGTTCTTTTAAATAATAGTTTTTATTTTGAATGTATTTGTCTTCATTTTTAAATACAATTAGAGCTTTGTAATCTATTGCTGAGTTACATTTTTCATAAAATATTTCAGTAAATATACTGAAATTCTCAGGTCAAATAGGACTTTTATAATTCCTAATTTGTAGAAGAGTTATCTACACTTTTAAGGTAAATTATTTTTCCAGATATTGCATGAAAAATGTGGGATTTGAACCTAGATTATTTGAATCAAGTTCCTGAGATCTTTCAGTAACAATTTTTTCCTACCCCTTTTTCTTTATAAATACTTAAATCATTTGTGACTTTAGAATACTTGATATTCATATGCAAACATTCCTGCCCTCTTCTTATAGCAATATTCAATAAATTTTGATATTTATTTTGCCTGGCTGTATTCCTAGAAATTATTTTCTATAAACTTGCAAACATAGAAACAAAGACACATGCCTTAACATGTATCAGAAACAGTAAATTTTTAAATTTAACTAAATCAGTAAGATGCATTTTAAAAAATCACTCTCTAGGTGTATTATGATTAAAATGTTTCAGGCAGTAAAACATTTGATATTAAAATATCTTATAGTATCCAAATCTGAAATTCTAAAGAAAAATTCCTGTCTGGAAAAATTCCTTTATCTAGATTAGCTGAAAAACCATGTTGGCATTTTCTTTTCAAAGTTATGAACAATATTTTAACTAGTTGATATAAAAATTTGACATTTATCTTTCTGACCTTTAAGGTAGCTCTCTTCAAATTTTTGGTGTGTACATGTTTTTCATTTTGAGATTGGTTAGCCTTATTGGTCAGTTAGCATCTCTCCAATCTGCATACACACATGCTCATGACATATTACATAAAATGAATATACACTGTCTTGTTATTTTGATGGAGATCATGTATCTTTTTTGCATGTAAATGTTGGATACAACTTAGATGATCTAAATAAGACCCTAATGAAAAATGTGGCCAGATTGGTATGTTTTTTACTATCAATTGTATGAAAAATAGCACATCCTGGGAAAGAAAGGAATGACAGCAAGACATTTCTGTCTTCTAGGGGATTCTGAGTTTTTTCAAAGAGCCATTAAGTAAGCACACTGTGTCAGTTTTAATCGACTGGCAGATCCAGATCCATCCTCCACTGCATGCTCTACAATGATAGAGGTGGGTGTCAGGAATATTTCTCCCTTGTCAAGTTGTAGGTTTTAACACTGGCAGAACATTAGAAGAATAAGGTTTGCTATTTCTGACTCCACTCCCCTTCTCTCCCCAGGCTCCTGAAGTGTGCAAGTCCTCATCACCCAGCTCTTACAACACATGGTGGTCAACAGCACCCAGCACCAGCAGCTCACTCTGGCATTCTTTCTGTTGTGTTATAGTGAACATCAAGCTACAATGCTTCCTGCAGCCATTTTTGTTGCTTTGTAGTGAGTATCATGGTACAATACCTCTTGTGGAGGGCTTTTTCCATTACCTGCTCATGTGGCATAGGGCTTGTTACCAATGAGGCATCTCTGTTAGATGGCTCTCCCTGGCATTGCCTAGAATGACTATGCAGAAAAGTGGTACTTTTTTGGATTTTCCCCATTGCTAGCTTCTTTGGAAACCCACAGGAAAGTCTGCAGCAAGTTCTTCTAGCGCAGCACCTCAGGTATATTTCTACTGTGCCCTAAGCAACAGTCATGCCCTCTCAAATGAGGTATGTACATCAGCATGGCAAGAGGTAGGGGCTTCCTCTTTGGATATGAGACCGCAGCTCCAGAGGAATGGCTTCTCTTTACATTCAGAAATGTCAGCTATACAGTCATAGCTCAATATTAAACAATTTTGAAGCTTTTCAAATTTGGTACTTGGCACATTTTGATTTAAAAATTGACTTTGCCTTGTATTGTACTTGTTGTTGGTTTGGTACTTGATGCATGAGCTAGAACTTGCCTTTGCTGATTGCCTGTGACTCGCTATTCTTTCCAACCAAAATGATTGGTTTGAATTCATCATCTTTGGTACTCCTTTCTCCTCCCAGAACCAATTAATGAGTGATAAGTATCAAGGAACCACTACATTATTTAGAGTTCTCTTTAATTATTAATAACATGACCTCCAGTCCTGTAATATTCTGTTATATTTTGATTATTTATATTAAATTTTCTCTGTTTAATTACTGGGTAGTTTGTCTTTTCTGGTGAGCAACTAACTGCTTCATACATCAAAAATGAAATAAGATCCAGCCTAAGGGTTGAATAACAATAATAAAGATATTAATACAAAATGTAATGCTCTACGCATAGGAGGAAGAGCAAGTGCTACCCCGAGAATGAAAGTATTAATAAAATGTCTTGTGGACTTTGCATTATATCTCTAAGAACAGAGAATTTTCAGATGAAGAAGAACAGGGATAACTTTGTCAGACTGACTTAATATTTAGCAAAGTACTGCTATGTTGTTAAGGCATCGATGAGTAGGAACAGGGGGCTTTCTTACAGTTGGTTTCAGCTGATGAAAACAGAGGGGGTGGGTGGAGATACATTTTTATCTAATTTCCTAGACAAGTTCACATTGTAATTCTGAGTTACAGTTTAAGAATTACTGGAAACAACAGTTTGACATTTCAAGAAAGAGCCAAATGAAAAGTTGAAGGTATATCATAAATATATTTTAATATCTAAAAAAAGAAGCCAAAAGATGTTCAGTTAATACCTAGAGGAGCACAGTTTAGTCCTGGATGTTATCAAAATCACAAAAAGACATAAAATGGATATTCCATACAAGTTTAGATAATCTATTCCTTTTCCATTTTGTTAAACTCTGATTGAGGCTAAACTGTCACACACCTGTCAAGTAGAAGGGAACTTCTAGCAACACATGCAAGAACTCGCAAATTAGGCCTATGTTAAGAAGTTGTTGGACTGAACACGAATGTCAAACATGCCAGAATTATAGACACTTGTTGTATCAGATTGCAAGATTATTTATAAAGAGTAGTGCTCCTGACCCGCATAAATCACGTTTTCATTCATCTGATGCCAGTGATCTTATCCTCAATAGATATATAATTCCACTTGGAAAAGAAAACAAAACTCACCATATAAAGTGACCTCTGAAAAGAAGGAATATTATAGTAAACTGATGATTGATTCTGAAATATTTCATTTAAATTTATAGTTGAATGCTATAATTAAAATGGACACGATTCATTTGAAATCAGTCTGTATTATAAGGTATTGTTAAAATAGTTTTAATTAATGTGCTCATGCTTATCGTACAGATGTTGGAAGGTAGAGGCTTGCCAGTGTAGGTGCTAATTTTCACATGTTTTATCCAGCAGACAACTGTGGTTTGTTTACTCAGGATGCCTATTTCTGGGATAAGACAATTTGGCTGAGGATCATTGTTAGTGTTGCCTGTGAGATGAATGAATGCTACAGTTTCTACTTGTAGATAATGACATCTTTTAAAGTTTTCTGATTTAAAACCAAACCGTGTGGAAGTATTTCATTATTTTAACATTTAATTCTTCATAGGTTTTATAACTTTATTGGACAGTTGTTCAAGGATACTTACACTGTTAGACATGTCTTCTATTTGAATGTAATAGTTCTTTACTGTCAGTACTTTATATCTTACTTATAATATCATACTCCAAAATGTTATCACTCCGATGACTGATACAGGGTCAATAAAAGTCATATGGGCAAAATTTCTTGACTCGTTGTTCAGTTACATATATAATTTTTCACTTCTAGAGAAAAATAGGAAAGTGAATCAATTTTGTCCTCTTAGAAATACCTAGATATTGGGCATCATTTAAGTGAATGATTCCAAATAAATTTAAGTTTACTGCAGTGTATTGGTATAAACTAAGCAATTATACAAATAATTTTTCTTCCCTTATATCATGTCTGAGTGAATGAAAAACATTCAAAACATACAATGAATATGAGTGAAAACAACTTCACTACTAATAATGGAAGCTTCATAAAAATGAAAATTTGGATTTAAAAAGTATAAAATCACTGAGTGATCTTGGAGCCAGATAAAGAATAAGATAAATATATTTGATTTATTTATAATTTAAAAGAAATGTAGAGAAAATTTCTTTATTTCTAATAAAAATGCATACTTTTAGAAGTTAGGTCAAAGTTTTCAGGAAGATATGAGCATAGGAAAAGTGGAATTCTAGATGAACTAAGTACACCTTGATTTGTCCTAGGCATTGTATCAGGAGATACAAAAAGTCTTGATTCCTACTCAAGACAAAGTTATAATATAAACTACTCAATTATATGCCTTCATCCTGAAACATAAATAGTTTCTAATGTACTTTCACCCATTTTTCTTACTCTAATAAGGATTTATAAGGTTGTCTATGAATCAGATTAATACATTTATACATCACCTTTCATATCTACAGTTGTCTCATGAATTACATAACTTATGAGGTCCTGTGCTAACCAGTCTTCCTGTGTGGAAGAATAGTACTAAGTTACTTGTAGTTGATTTGTTTTTTGTACCGGGGATCGAACTTGGGTCCTTGTGCTTGCTAGGCAAGCGGCAGAACCACTGAGCTAAATCCCCAGCCCACGTAGGTTGATTTTTTAATTCTTAAGGTGTCTATGACTCATGGAAATAAAAATATTTAGCCATGTTTACAGAAAAAAAAGATTGGGTAGCTTCTCTTCAATTTGCAAATGAGTAAAGCCTGAAAATCTTAAATTCCATCAAATCAGAAGAGTATAACTATGAATTAATAAATTTTCAAAAATTGTTAGTACTTTCAGAGACATTAAGTGGCAATCAAATTTCTATTGTTGGAAATATACTAGCCTTAATATGAGATATATTAAGTAATTTTCACAATTATAGGAAATATGAAGTCACATTAAATTTCAGTTTAAATCAAATTAAAATTTCCTTTATTATTGAACCATTATCACTAAATTTCACACTTTCTATTGGGTAAAATATTGTGTATATATACCAAAAAAGGAAAAGAGAACAAAATTATTTGTTGCACACCTAGTATATGGTCAGGAAAGTACAGTTATTGTCACCTATGTACTTTTCCATAAATGGTGATACAAGTTATACAGGTGTAGATTCAGTAAAATGGAAAAAAAATGAATGAGTGTAGGATAATGAAATCTACAGCTGATGCAACTATAATAGTACCACAGACAAAACAAATAGCAGAGAAGGGGGTCAAGGAAAGCAGAGTAACAAAATTATCAAGGTAGACATCTTTCTTCTCACATATGGTTTTCAAATGTAAATCAAAAGGGCAAAAACTCCAGGCAGTTCAGCCACCTCATCTTTGACAAAGGAGCCAAACACCCTCACTGGAGGAAGATAGCCTCTTTAATAAATGGTGTTGGAAAAATTGGATTTCAACTTGCCAAAGATTAAAACTAGACCTATATCTCTCAGCATGCACTAAATTAAAATCAAAATGGATCAAGGATCTAAATATTAAAACAGCAACACTAAACTGGCTGGAAGAGAGATAAGGTAGAACTCTTGAAGGCATTGTTGTAGGAAAAGACTTCATGAACAAAACTTCAGTCGCACATGAACTAGCACAACGAATCAACACCTGGGATCTCATCTTGTTTCAGAGCTTTCTCAGTCATAGATAAGCTCTAATTTCTTTAATCATTCCACTTTGAATATTTATGTTTTTTCTGATTTCTAGTTGCTGGGCGATCTCTAATGAATATATTATACATTGATATCTGAGCATATCTAACTTTCTCAATAAAGTCAAATTTCTATGACTTGACTATAATTAGTATATTTTAGAGCACAAGTATTATGAGGTTTAACTAAATTAAAATGATTTCCAGTGACTGGTTTTGGTCCCTATGCACACAAACTGCCCCTTTTGCCCCTTTTCTCTCTTTTGAAACAATAGGAAGTTCAAAATAATATGTAATTTTATCCTGTTTCTAAGTTATCCTTTGAGTAACTCCTCTTTCCCTCTATCTTCAGAGACATCAGCATAGCACCTTCAAATTTCTGTCCTTTCCTCTCCCTCTTATAAGAGCCCTTGTAATGACATTACACTCCCCAGACAATCTAGGAATAGCTCTCCATTTTGTGGCCTCTGATTAATCATACCAGTAAAGTCTTTTTTGTATGCAAAGTAACATGTTCAGATAGGATCTAAATACATTAAGAAGTCATTACTCTGCCTACCACACTATTTAATATAGTTGTTCAAACCACTGTTTTATACAACACACACACACACACACACACACACCCCAATAATAAACATATAAATAAAAGTAAAAATCATAAACCTGCTTCTATGTCTCCAAAAGGAAAATCAATTATCATGGTATAATTCCATGGAGATTATTCCTCCTGCGTTTGTACTTCTATAATATATTTTATCATTGTTTCCTTGTATTTAAAATTTTAGTATTTTTATGTAAAACAATTAATTGTCCAATAACTCAATCCATCTCTCTTGCTAGTGTTTTTTTCTTCCATGTTACAGTTTTTATTATGCATATAAAATTTTCACGTTGTTCATTCGATAAATTTCTTAGGTGTAACTGCTTGTCTCTTTTGAATTTTTAAATTTTCTTGCTGTTTGTGGGTTTTTTGCATATCACATTAACAATATTAAGTACTAAAAACCCCCCAAAAACCCCTATATTAAGTACTTATAATACACTAAAATGTACAAATAGGTAGCAACTTTCATCAACATAAATGCTGTCTAAATAGTGCTTTCCTTTAAATGTCCCCTAAAAATATTAGCAAAATGTATACTTCATCTGTACATACATTATACTGATGATGCAGAAAAACATTAGATAAGAAATTCTGATTGTAGGCAAAACTTAAATACTCATTCTATGAGGTCAAATAAAATGAAAACAAGGCAGATCTTAAATATTTGGCCAATTACATATATTGAGACATGATCATAAAGCCTGAAATTAGGAACTCTATTGACTAAAATGGTAAAGTAAACTGACTTTTAGAATTGTTAAAAACGATGATTGGTCTTCCATATAATAAATGGATAAGTAATTCATTGTTTTGAAATTTCCTGTTCAGTCTAAGCAACATTCCAGGCTTCCTGCCTGTCTTCATAATACACACCTTTCCATTTCAATTATAATAATGACTTTCTCCAATTGAGCTAATCATTTGATTTCTTCTAAGCCTTTGTTTTCTTAGCTGAAAAAATCCAAATAATACTAATACATTAATTGTAGGAGTACTGAAAGACCAAAACAAATTATTAAATTGATAATATTAAATAAATTTAATTAATACTAAAATAAAACTATCAAATCACCATGTGGTAACCAAAAACAATCATTGTTAATATTTTAGACTATGTTTTGGATATATAAATACATATGTGAATATATATATGTAAATACTTTAGGTCTTAATCTTTTACTGCTGAAGACAGTACAAACAAGATATATTGTTTGATATAAAGAAAAGTATACAGACTCATTGTGGAGATGTATGCTATTAAAAGATAATAATTAAACAAAATATCTACTAAGAAAAGAGTCAACACAAAGCATTATGGAGTATGGATGAAGAGCACCGAAGTTAGTTTCGGAGCAACAGTTGACAATAATCCTATCATTACACTTGTTTTACTTAGTATAATTCTTTAAAACAGAATAAGAGCAAGATGACCAGCACATCTCTAGTGCCCATATATTAGAAAATATTTCTGAGCTAGTACGTTAATGTTGACATTCCTGTAATTTCATGCAGTGTGAACTGAGTCACACAAGATGGTGAAAATCTAATTTATTTTGACTTATGGAAGAGAGAGGGAGGCAAAGAGAAAGAAGAAGGTAAGGGAAGGAAGAGAGTGAGAAAGAGATTTTAAGTCTGACTTTCATAATAGATTTCACATAGTTTATAACTAGAATAGAATAAAACCCTTAAATCACCATGGGTATGAGAGCCTAGGATAAAAAAGTTTAAAAAATATTGTTTTACAACACTGAGATTCCACCTCACCCCAGAAAGAATGGCTGCTATCAAGAAATCAACCAATAACAAATGCTGGCAAGGTTGTGGGGAGAAAGGAACCCTTCTCCATTGCTGGTGGGAGTGCAGATTGGTGCAACCACTGTGGAAGTCAGTATGGAGATACCTCAAAGAACTAGGACTAGAGGTCCCATTTAACCCAGCTATTCCCCTGCTAGGT
>NW_004624757.1:20456135-20481112 GCF_000247695.1 Heterocephalus glaber | reverse complement strand
CTCTAGTGTGAGAAACTGATAGTGAAAACAAGGGTTAAAATGATTAAAATGAATAATTGATAATTTGAAATAGGAAAAAAGGTCCAAAGATGAAGGAGTGAAGGGAGGGGAAGGGGAAAGGAAAGGAGGGAAAGGAAAAACTATGTGAAAAGGAAAAAAAAGGAAATGAAATCTATGCAAATAGAGAAGGGCAGAGGGGATGAAGGGTGCACAGGTAATGGGGAAAAAAAAAAGAACCAAGATACATCATGTACAGGTACAACACCCAGTGATAAATGTAAATGAATTGTATACCTAAAATGTACCAATAAAAGAACAAAAATATATATATTGTTTCAGAAAATTTGGAATTTTGAAATTTGCATATGTTTGAGGAAACCTATGAGTGACTAGGGTAATGAAAAATATGGGTTCATGGATGGTTGTGTGATACCAAGAAGGAATATGATTTACAGACTAGAAGCTGAAACAAAAAAGGAGAATTTGAACACTTAGAAAAAAGAGCTCAAAAAATCATATATAGATATTCTATGAGAGGCTGTGAATAGAGGGAATTACTTACTTTAAAAGGTCAGATACTTTGTTTTTAGAAATCGAGAATGTTAGAAGGCCTAAATTCAGAACTTTCCAAACTTTCCTTAAAATATGTTTTTGAGAATGCATTCTTTAAAATATTATTGATCAAACAAACCTGTAATAAAAAGAGCTTCTTGGGGCTGGGTATTTAGCTCAGTGGTTTTGCTGCCTTCTGAGTAAGCACAAGGACCCGAGTTCGATCCCAGGTACCAAAAAAATAAAATAAAATAAAAAGAGCTTCTGCTGCATAAGTCCACAGCCTCAATGCTATTGTGTCCTAAGACTCCTCAAGAGAATGATACTGTATTTCCCAAACTCATACAACATACTGTGAGAAAGAAAAGTTTTAGTGTCATAGACAATGAAAAGCGGCAGCTTAATTTGTTCCATTTATTTTCAAAATTTTTGAGTATCTGAGATAGTTGAGGCCTGGAGATCCAAAATGACTCACCAAAAACTACACAGCAATTTTGTAAGAAAAGAAGGATAACATAGCATATGCAATCTTGTACTCCAGCTGTGTAAACATGAGGAAATTTCTTACCATTTCTGTTTCTTAGTTCTATCGTGTATCAAATGAGGACAATAGTACCTACCTTTGAGACTTATTATGGGGATAAATTAGTTAGGCAAGCTAAGAATAACTTTGGCACATAATAAAAATCACAGAAAACATTAGCTAGTATAAATATTAGTAATAGAGTATAGTCAGGAATAAACAACCAAATAAAGTTGAGTAATCCTATCATTTTTTCTTCTGACCCTGGTAACAATAAAGTCAAAATTGTTATTAAATTAAGTTACTAAATTTTGACTTCAACCTATTTCTAAAGCAGACACTTATGAAGAAACTATAAGTACTTTACTTCCCACTTGTAGTTGCTTTTTCAAACTCTCAAATCAATTCTGATGAATTAATTCAGTTCTAAGACACTTGCTACTATTGAGTTCTGAGATTTCCAAATCTCATTTTAATTATGCTTAGAGAATACAGAATTGAAATGATCTTACAACAGAATACTAATCAAAGAAACAATTTCTTATGCAAAAAATAGCTTATTAAAATATCTATTCTAAATTTATTGTTGTTGCTTTACTGAGTATCCATTCACAGAGTCAGCTAATATTTTAACCTCATATATTTCATTTTATAAGTAAGCCAGACCTCAACATTTACTGCAGCATTTTTCTTCTAGGGTATGACATAATAATATGGCAGTCAACTCATAAACTGTCAATAATGACATCTATTATAATTTTCATCTTTAAAATTAGAATTATTTTCTATTTATGCACGAGTTACTAATGTGTATCTCCAAACTCTCTTTATTCTGAAAAATGTTATGCAAAATAAAATGGGTAGAATATTATGACATATAATTTATTTACCTTAACAGTGTAAACTGTCCACAAACTAGCTTAAGCCAAATATTACAAACTGAACCGTGTCTGGCAAAATCTTACGTTGAAGTGCTAACCTCTCATGCACATGAATGTGGAATTATTTGGAAACAGTCTTGGCAGATGTTGCTCCCCAGTTATGATGAGGACATTAGCAGCAGGAATTCATTCACTATGACTGCTGTCCTTCTATAAAGGAGGAAATTTGGATGCAGGCACACACTGAGAACCCCATGTAAACACACAGACACAAAAGGAAGTCCACTGCACAGAGGTGGAGATGGGTGTGATGCTGACATAGTCAAGAAAGGGCAGGTACTCTGGGGGCTGGAAGAAGCAAAGAAGAATTCATCCCTACAAGCTTTGGAAGGAATGTGGCTCTGCTGACGCCTTGATTTCAGAGGTCTTGCCTCCAGCAATATGAGAGGATAAAATCTTTATGTTCTTTGAAGCCACCTAGTGTTACCACTTTATTACAGGGGTAAAAAGAAACTCACTGGATTCTATTGCTGTATTCTTTTTGTATTCAATGCAATATCAGCATTGGTGGTATAGTGGTTAGCATAGCTGCCTTCCAGTGCAATATCACTATTGTCACAGACGTCACAGATGTGGTCCTTCTAAAAAAACAGAAGAAAACCAACGCATGGGAATGGCTTCCAGATGAGAGAAAAGAATGCTTTCAGAATCTTTTCATAGACACAGAAGAAAGGTGATTTATTATGAGAGGGGAGAGGAGGGAGAGAGAGAGAGAGAGAGAGAGAGAGAGAGAGAGAGAGAGACCAGTGGCAGGAGGTATCCAAAGTGTTGGAAATACAGATTTTACAATAGCATAAGAGATATTAGGAAGAGTATTCACTAGGTGCAAAGGATAAAACAAGAGTGACATCAAAATAACATATTGTCTTTCCCACTTTTGTGATACTTATCATGATATCTATATTTATTATGAACACTTTGTTTAAATATGTGTTAAAACTCAGCCATATTATAATAAAATATGCATTGAATCTAAAGAGCATTTAAGGAAAATGCTTGAATTTTACCATAGTGTTGTAGTTACAAAGGTATAGTAAGTTTATCTAAATGATAATTTCAGTATGATAATGGGATGTCAGTTTTGGTGAGACAGCAATTATTTGCTTTTCTTTCTCTTCTCTCAAATTTTAAAAGGGAAAATATGACACCACATTACAAGGAAGTCAATAACAAAAAATGCAGATCATCCCTCAAAAGACAAAATGAACAAATGAACCAAAACAAAAACCACAGAAGCCCCCCAAATGATCTTGATATTACTTAGACCACAGATATTATCTTTAAAAAAGACAGCTAGCAACAAAAGGCTTTATTTCTTAGATGTGCGACAAAGAATTTTTATTTTCCCACCTGAGATGCTATGCAATAGTAATACCATCATTTAGATTCAGACCTGTTCTATGTCTCTGTGCTCTCTCTCTCTCTCCTAGAGGATGCTATGTCCTCCAGGCTGGCTGCAGCCAAGGAAACAGGAGTGTGCAGGTCAGGAATTTTCTGGAAGACCCAAGGGTGCTACAGATGAACAAAGACATGAACTTGGGGGGACCTTGGATACAGCAGAGAGGCCAGGTTCCCCGAGTTCAATAAATGAGGCAAAAGAACCCTCACCATGAGGTGACCAGAAAGAGGAACCTGTCACCTGCCCCCATATCTTCTACTGAAAGCATCCTTCACAGTTTCTTAATGAGGAGAGGAACAGGAGCATTCTAAACATCGAGGTGAGGGGCAGAGTCATTTTTCCATTTTGATACGTAAGTACAAAATCTAGATTTTAATATAACTGTTAGAATGAAAGGAATTTTAAGAAACAACTTGATGAATCAAAAATAACTAAAGAAAATTGCATATAATTTTAAACAATTCTTATAAAAATGAGTATCAGCACACTGCATGTTCTATATAACTTTGGTAAAAATAAAGGCTCAATTGGGTTTCAATGTAAAATACAGCCATTTGTCCTTAATAAAATCTCACCTAAAAACTACTAAACTCAGTATGAAAAATGATGGCAGTGCCATTAGGACACTGTAAAACAATGTATAAAGGATTGGAAGAGGTAGTATGAGCGTAATAGAACTTGGTGTACATGCCCAGAACCAACTAAAACAAAATAAGTTTGAGATGATGAAATATATCATCCTAAAGGAAGACAGATATAGTCATTATCAATGTGTATTAAACACATAGTGAAATACAGAGGAAGAAGATTCTAGATATAGGAGCTATTAACACAGCCAAAATCATTGTCTGAATATATTATTTCATCTTTGTGTTTACAAAAAAGTAGAAAGGTAAAATTTTCATAATTATTAATAGCTTCTTTCAATTGCTATTTCCACATCATTAATTCATAGAGTCTTATGGTTTTTATGAGCACTGAATATTTCAAAACATAATTGCATAACTGGTCACAGAGACACTTTAAACATTTCCAGAAATTATTTATTTCAGTTATATTCTCTAGTCATTCAATAACATAAAATAAATCTACAGTACTTTTGCAAATTAATAATTATGTCTCTAATAACAAAAAATGAAGACATAAAATAATATAAAAATTACAATGGAAATATAAAGAAAAAATTCTATGAATATCAAGGGCATACAGTCAAAATTTTTCTCAGTGGTTGCACAAGTTGAGTCCTAAAAAATGCAGGGAACAAGTGAGCCATGTGGTATTTATTTATATATGAGAACATCTTCCAAAAATGTTTTAAGGTAAAAATACAAGGAGATTTCAATATTAGGAATTCCCTCAATATAAATTATTATGACAGTTAAAGATGAAAAGATATAACCATGAAAAACTATTTTTCAATGTATTTTTGATAAAATTTATCAGATATTAAAGTTTTCATAAAGTAAAACATTAGAAACAAATAATGCATATATATTAATTTTTCAACTGTACACAAAACTCTTGTTAAATTCCAAAATAAGAAAATCATGATCAATATAGGAATTTTGGATTCTAACATTATTTGGCCTTGTGATATCTTATGATATTCAAAACTTTACGAAAATAAGCTGCATCAGTACTGATAATGATAAAAATGACTTCTGTCTCAGATGACATGATTTTATTTTCTAACATTCTATTCACAAAAAAGAGTACTGCTGGATTCTCTTAGAACAAAAAAGATTATGATATATCTTAGAGAAAGATTTTAAATGTAAAATGTAAGACAATCCAGGAGTGAGAGGGAGGGAAGGGAATGACATATAGGTAAAGTGGGGTGGAGTTTTAGGTCAGAGAAAGGATTCTGTACAATGTAATGGTTGATACACACCGTTAGCATTTCCAAGAACAGTACACCAACAATGAACTCTAAAACAATGCATGGGCTTAGGGTGATACAAATGTGTCATGTACTGTACGTTCATTCATTTCAACACATGTCTTACTGGGCCGCAGTATGCTGAGAGTGAGTGCAGGGACAGAGAGTGAATAGAAACTCTCTACTCTTTGCTCAGTTTTGAGGTGAACCTAAACTGCTCTTAAAAATTTAGTATTTTTAAAACATAATTTGGGTCAGACAAGTAAAACAGAAACTATGATAAAACATTACCATACTTGACTGTATAAACACGAGTAAATTTCGAAGAAGAATGATGTCATAGAATATTATGCAGCATTAAAAGTGAAAAGGTGGGCTATTTCATTAAACCCGTTTGAGCATGGACACAAGATATAGATTGCTCAGGTGCAAAACTTGGTCATGCTACTTACCACCTCTGTTACCAGAGAATGGCTGCTTATTTTTATTAAGACTCAGGTCCTGATCCAAAAAAAGAAGAGGATAATTTTTTCACTTTTGAAGGTTATAGGTATTATATGGGTTACTTCATTAAGACATCTATTTAACAGTATGTAATGTTAGCCAATATTATTATCACATTAAATTTATATTAGTGTTTTCCAACAACACATTTTATAAATAAATAAGCTCATGTAAATATGCCCAAAATAGTAGACATCAATTTGTAGAATAAAATATGACATAAAAGGAAACAAGTCTATATTCTATGTTTTAAATATTCACATGAAATTTTTAAAGCAAGAAAAGATGCTACAAATTGTTAACAACGATCATTTTAGAAAAGTGAGGAACAAAAAGGGGTTTTGCTTAGAGATTGTTGTGTAAATCATTTATTTGCATACAGAAATAACAAAATTCATCCATATGGTTAATATGCAATTAAGTTAGCACAGTATGATGAACATACATCACATTCTTAAAACAAGCTGCATTAACAGGCCAGAAGTCATCCACAGGATAAATGATTACAAAGAGATGACTCCTTGGGAAATACTTCAAAAATCAGAAGGAGGCTCTATGTGTTGCATGCATTTCTCAAAGTCTCTTTTACTGTGATTGGCATGGCACAGCTTTCTAAAGACAATATTTTATAGGAACAAACTTCTACCTCTATGGATAGTATATCACAAGAAAAATAGTCAATAACCTTTTTCTTTGCCCAATAATAATTAATGAGCCAGGTGTTATGCTAAGTACTTTGCATGCTTCATTTATTTTAACTGATTCAATCATTCTTTAAAGTAGAAATTATGGTCATCCTTGTTTCCAGATGAGGAAACTGATTCTAATAATTAATTGAGAAAGGTTTCAGCCATTAAAAGTAGGGCTAGTGTTGAGATCTAAATCATTTATCTGTGTTTTCACATTTCAACCTTGAAACCTATTTGAGAACAACAATCATGTTTAAATGAGTCCAAGGGCATCCTGATACCCTAACTACAGGAAACAGCATTGGCTTTTTGCCCTTCTAGAGTTCTCCTTCCTGTCACACACTGATGGTGACAGTCTTTCTCTGAAATCTTGTTTTGTTTAATGTAGACATGTATGAAAAGTGAATGCCAATTCTAACTGGCTATAAATAGCATCAGTGGAAATATGTGTTGTTATTCTAAACCATATATATGTAACTATTAATCTCTCCCACATTTTATATGCTCTCCATATAAATATCTATGCAATTTTATTTGCTATTCACTTAGACTATAATCAGCATGCTGTAGGATTCACACATTGATTCTACCATAATTTCAATTCCCTACTCCAGTATTTTTATTTCTCACCTCACAAGTGACCTCCACAGGTTGCTTCTCTTGGTATGCTATCTATGTCTCTTTCATCTTTTTTTCTTTTTGGAGGTGGAGTAATCAATTAGTTTTAGGTTATTGTTGTTTTAGTATTTGCTATCGACATTTCCTTTGCTGAGCCATCTGCCTAGAAATTCAACATTAAAAGTTTTAAAGCCTGTTTTAGAAAACAATAGGCATTTCATTGATATTCTTATGGAACATTTACTTAAATCACTGAATATTACTATATTTATATATAAAATCAGCCATGTTATTACCTAGTCTGGCTCAAAGATGAAAAAATACGGTACATGAGAAAAGCCTATTAAAACACAATGCATAAGCATTTATGTTAATTATAGTAATTATAATTTACTCTTTCAACAAATATTTACTCTGTTTCATGTAAAAAGTATGTAAGGTGCCCCAATTGTCTGAAAATGAGGTCATTTAAGCATAATAGGCACTGCAAAGCTAAGCAAAAAATTGTTAGACTATACTTTGCCCTGATTTCCACTGAGATATGGAGATTAAGTGCATATGAAAGATTCAACCTTGTCTATAGGGAAATACGTTCCATGAGAAAATTATCCTTATTGAATACATAACTTGAAAACATCAAAAATTCACATGTCAAAGCCCTATGAATGTGACTCTGTTTGGACAGAGTACCTTTAAAGAAGTGTTAGAGCCTTTAAAGAAGTTTAAATGAGCTCAACCCGTACAACGTGACTAATAAAATGTGACTGGCATTCTTATACAAATAGCAGTTTGGACACAAACTGCTGGGAACACCAAGGTACGCCACGCAGACGAAGACCCACATGCTGTGGTAAGAAGGAGCCACTCTCCAAACTGGGCAGACAGGCCTCTGAAAAACCCTCAATCGACATTGGACTGCTAACCTCCTTAGCTATAATAAACACATTTCTGTTGTTCAAGACATGCAGTGTCTAGTATTTTGTTATGGAAGTTTTATCAAACTAATATGATTGTATTATTTAAAATATAAGCATTTCAATTTTTATTTTACTTAATTCTTGATCATCCGAATTGCACAGAAACTGCAGGCTCCTTGCTGACTTTGCATCCTAGTTGTGGACCAAACTCAAATGAGGAAAATGCCTCACTTACAGTCCTCTGTCTTTTGACAGAGAGGGATTCCACATACTTATTAACCAATCAACAGTGCGATCTTCAACTTCGTATAGAGCTGTTGATGGATCTGAGTTTAGTAAGAAAGAGATTCCTCAGAGAGTTTCTTCTGATGAATGCAAATTTTATCAGGAAAGGGTGAGTGTAAAGTAACTAATCTTAGAGTTTGTCATTTTTAAAAATCATCTCTGATGGTCTCTGAAGGAGATACATATGCAGCTTAATTCTATATTCTTGGCAGAGATCCTTGCATTTTGTACACATTCTTAATGATAATACCAGGAAGACATCATAGGGGGAAATTCTGATTGATTTTAATACCAACAGTACTCAATCCTAGAGCCATATTTAGCAATGTTGACATGTTTGTATTGTCATTTTTTTCACGACTTCTTGATATAAGCTTATTTGATTAACACATTTTTAATAGCTCATCAGGCACAATTGTCACTGAAAGCTGCATACATTTAAAATATAGCAATTAGATATAAGGCAGGATTTTATAAAATATAACTTGCTTTTACATATATGCGATGATATGTCTGAAACCAAAATATCTACTTCTTAAATAATTCTTCTTAAATACATACTTCTTAAAACAGCAAGTGTCTCAAATAAGTGGTACAGAAGCAAAATAGTATTAAAAATGAACTTTTCAAAGAAATGCTTTTGACATTTCATAATTGTATCTCTTCCTAGATACAGGACTTTAAAAGGCTAAATTATGAAAACTGGCTGCCTTCTCCACTAATACTGCATTATTAAAAGGGAGAAATGCATCTGTTAAATGTTACATTTTCCACCTATATTGTAGTATATACAGTTGTTCCACATTAGGTACTTTGGAAATTAAATGTAGGTGTTAGTATAATATCATACTTACACATTTGACTAAATTAGAATATCACAATATCAGTGACTTCTCATTTTTTCTTTTTACATTTTTTCTTTACTCACCAGGTTACTTGTAGAATATCTATTTATGAGGCTAAATTGTTTTTCATTGAGAATGTTTGGCAGTTTTGAGAGTCAAGTAGGCTGATTATTAATGAAGCTGAACACTTCGGTTTAGAAAATGATTTTAAGTGACAAGTCATGATATCTGCATCAATCTTCAGGCTCTTCAAACAGGGAAAACATTCTTCTTTTGGTGTTTCGCTATCAAAACCTAATCTTTCTTTTCATAAATTAGAGAAATTTTACACATATAAAATCAGCCCTGAGGGGTGAAAGGCTGTTTTTCTATTAGCAGGCAGAAGAGAGCTGTGAGTATCCAGCTGCAACGTGGGTTGTGTATGTGTAGTGTTTAAAGAAAAGGTTTCCACCGAGACTGTAAAAACTTATTCCTCTATAATTTCTCATTATAATCTTAGTAAACCTCATTTTCATAACAATGCCCATTAACCTGAAGCTCAATTCTCGCTGTCCTTACAGCTTGTTTTGTTATTAGCAAAAAGCAAAATTCCATCTTTTGAGACTTGATCAGTAGCCAATTTAATTTAATGTATCTTCTCCATTCTGCCTTTTAAAATCTTTACATTCCTGGCAGTTTAGAAGCACTCATATTGAAGAAATTATCACTCTCTTTTGCAATATTTTCATGTGGATTTCTGTTCTTTCACGCATAAGACTTTCACCATAGAAATCAGAACAAGGAGGAGGGACAGGGACAGTTATGAACCAGAGTGACCAAGAAGTACAGTGGCCACTCAGTATCATGGAGGGTAAGTTTCCAGACACCCAGGGGACGCCTAAAACTGTACAGTACTGTAGTATAAATATGAGGGTTTTCTCCTACACTTATGTACCTATGAAAACTTTAATTTATAAATCAGGCACAGTAAGTGATTAATATAATAATTTAATGTGAATCTTAGTGACTTTAGCACGTGATTTTTACTTTTGATATTAAGTCAAAACCTTTCCAATTTTCTGGTAAAGGAAATGCTTTAAAACTTCTCTCTGATGTACCCAACCATTGGCATTACCACTCTTCCATTCTGGGTCCATTATTAAGTAAAGTAAGCCCTGAGTACAGGCACGGAAGTACTGTGATAGTTGGTCTGATAACCCAGATGGCTACTGAATGACTAACCAGCAGGCAGCATATACAGTGTGGATACACTGGACAAAGACATGGTTTACAATACAAGCAAGACTAAGCAGGCCAGTATGGTATGTGATTTTATAGCCTTATTCCCCAAAGTACAACATTAAAAATTTATAAATTATTTATTTCTGGAACTTTTCATTTAATAACTTTTTGAATCATAGTGGACCATGTGTAATTGAAGCCACAGATATGGAGGGGCTACCATACTAGAAACCCAACACGTATTCTATTAATAGACACTGATTTTCACTAGTAATTCTTAAGAGACTTAAATGATGTCACAAATTCAAACTGATTTTGAATGGCCAAAGCTGATCCACTACAATATTTAAGGAGAGGAAACTTCATTTGAAATGACACATTAGGCCAAAAACACCCAAAACAACAAGAAAAATAAACACTCTAGAAAAAAATACAAATCAAATACCACACAACAACAGAATGTGAAAATGATGAGCAATGTAACATAGGGAATAAGGGTAGAAAGCATCTAAGATTAGGAAATAGGAAAACAGCCTTGTTGCTGCTAACCTCGGACAGAGGAAACTGCTATACCTTTTTTTTTTTTTTTAATTCTTTTATTGGTACATTGTAGGTATACAACACAATTACATTTCTCATTGGGAACTGTACTTTTACATAATGCATCTTGGTTCTCATTTTTTTTTCCCATTCCTAGCCCTCCCTTCATGCCCTCCACCCTTCCCTATTTACAAAGATTTTAAAACCATTTCTCATCATTTTTCCTTTCCCTTCTTTCCTTTCCCCTGCCCCTCTTACTACCCCTACCCCTTTGGACATTTTCTTCCTATTTTACATTATCGATTATTCATTCTAATCATTGGTACATTTTAGGTATACAATATAATGACATTCATCATTGGAAATTTGCACCTTTACATAGTCTCTCTTGGTTCTTATTTTTCACTCTTGCCCAGCCCTCCCTTCAACTCCTCCATCCCTCCCTATTTACAAAGATTTTGTTCCTATTTTTCCATTTTCTTATATTAAACCCATTCTCTTCTATCCTTTCCCCTAGCCCTCCCACTTCCTTCCCCTTTGCCCCTTTTCTTCCTATTTCACATTACCTATTATACATTTAGTCCTTATTTACACTTTCAGTTTCTCACACCAGAGAAACTATTCGGTATTTATTCATGTGTGTCCTATTTATTTCACTTAAGAGTATCGCCTCAATGTGCATCCACTTAGCTATAAATGTCTCTAATTTCTCATTTTTTATGACTGAGTAGTACTCCATTTTATAAAAAAACCACATTTTCTTTATCCAGTCTCCAGTTGATGGGCATTTGGGCTGTTTCCAAGCTTTAGCTATTACAAACTGTGCTGCTATGAACATGGGCGCACATATATCACTGTGGTATGATTCTTTTAATTCTTTGGTGAAGATCCCCAGCAGTGGAATAGCAGGGTCAAATGGGACTTCCTGTCCTAGTTCTTTGAAGTACCTCCATACTGATCTCCACAGTGGTTGCACCAGTCTACACTCCTACCAGCAGTGGAGCAGGGTTCCTCTTTCCCCACAGCCCCGCCAGCATTTGCTATTGGTTGATTTCATGATAGCAGCCATTCTTTCTGGAGTGAAGTGGAATCTCAGCTTTGTTTTCATTTGCATCTCTCGAATGACCAGGAAACTGGTATATCAATGAATGAATACAAATGATTTTCTTCCCTATAAAATAAGAAAACCTGATTTCTCTAACTACCTCAGATTTTATGATTCTGAAATTATCTACAACAGGAAGTAGGAGGATGAAGTAAGAGTTTAAAAAAGGGAGAATTCGGTACCAACCAAAAAAAATTAAAAAATAAAAAAAATAAAAAAATAAAAAAATAAAAATGGAGAATAACCAGTAAGTCATTATGCCCAGGAGTTTTAAGAAAGTCAAGTGACAATACAAATCAATGTTATGAATTGTTGATTGAATTAAACATATCAGTACACTGTCGGTTTATAGAACCTGGATTTGTACTGTCTACCCATTTAGCTTAGTATACCTACAGAAAACAAATTCAAATTTAGCAATTTCTTTTCAATCGTATTATGCGAAGGCAGGAGAAGGAAGAGTAAACTTATGAATGGCTTATATTCCTCCATACTCTATAATTCTTTGACAACATCACAAACCTGCACTGGCATTTTAAAACAACTACATTTTTAGACCATACCTTCAAAAATCATATGGGTCTATAGCTTAGTGCAAGGATTTCTCCCTTCACCTCCCAAAATAAATTGTTATTTATATTTGCAGAAAAAAAGATACATGCTCTTTCTTCCTTTTTTCTTATATGATACAGGAACTCTGCAGTGAAGTAGACACTGAATTGTACAAGGATGAAAGTGCCTCATACAAGATGTTAGAGATGGTGACAGGAAAAGGCAAAGTTCAAAGACAACGTACTTTCCTGACAGCTATGAACTCCACATAACCTCACAGGTGATTTCAATAGTTTGCATGAAGTCCACTGGAGCTCTTATATAACTGAAGCAAAATGATATTGAATATTAGGTAATTAAACAGTAATGTGTTCCGGGAGGGGCTTAATGTCACACAGTAAATGCACAATGCTGAGAAAATGTAGAAACCTGTTTTCAACTCAGCCTCCAACTAGAAAGAGGCTCTTAATAGTTAAGCGTCTTGGACCACTTCCCTGTCGTGGCCACAGCTCAGAGAACCACATCATAGGCCGAAGAATACCAATGCTGTGGAAACAAAACAGCCTGGAGTTTACTTAAACTATGCCTACAGACACTGTTATCAACAAATGGTGCATGACACCTTACACTAAAGAACCTCTTTAGGTACTGCTGAATTCAAATACATGGCCCAGGTGATATCTGTCTATCTGAGTCAGCATTGTGTGGGCAAAACCATGGAACTAATTCTGCTTCCAGAGATCTGCCTAATCAAAGGGTTATTCTTACCTCCATGTACTGCTTATTAGACCTAGAAACTCCTCACACAATTGTCTCCCCTATGTGATGTTTAAGCACTTTCATTATGATCGTGAAATAAGACACTATACCAGTACTTTAATATTAATTACCCTTGTATTTTGTGGATACTGGTGTCTTGCCTTTCTGAAACAGGTTATTCCATTTTCTATGGCTTTTAACAGGCTGGGAAAACACACTTGGAAGTTGATACTCTATGATTCTGCATTTAATTTAATAGCATGTGAAATGTAGCTGATGGTTTTTAGTAATAATTGCACCTGACATTTATTTTTATGTGCAGATTGTGTACTCAGATGTTTTACATTAATTATCTTTTAAATTATCACACCAGCCCTATGAGCAAGGTATTTCTACTTTCCTTATTTTGTAGGTAAGACCACTGAGAATTTGATAATTTAAGTAGTTTACTAAAGTCACAGTTCTGGGTAGTGCTGGGGCTGAGTCTGGCCCTGTTGGGAAAGATTGCACATCACCCTGATCAGTGATTCAGGAAACTATCACTGATTTAGAAGAAAGAGTTCATGACCTTTCACCTTTGTGGCATTTAATTAGTAAGCTATAACTATCATCAGCTATTTATTGCTGTTTATTTGTCTGATGATAATTATAACAGTATTTACTGAGAAGGACCATCACACTAAGCAGTTCCATTGTATTAATTTACTTCTCACAAGAAATAGTGGAAATAATATGACTGTGTTTATTATACGAATAAAGAAAGGAAAGCATAAAGAAAGAATAAATCTTGTCCAATATAGCATGAGTCTACAATGCAAACTCAACAGCCAGTACCTGTGTCCCAGTGCATCCCTCTTATAGGGGACAAATGCAGCAAATTCTGAACTCAAAACCTTTACAAAAGACAAGTAAACAACAATTACATTGGGCTTAGGAGAAGTAGGGTTCTGTTAAAACACTTTATTTCTTACTACAGAAAAAACAATATACTTGTATTACTAGCTATCATTTATTTAGAAATGTGAGGTCCATATATAGAATAAATAAATTTTACCAAAAATAAACTTATTTAAAAATATCCTAAGGTTACAGAACTAATATATATATATAGGAGTAACAGAATTCAAATCTAAGAATATACTGATATAAAAATATATATATATGTATATATATATTCAAGTTTATAAGTTATCTGTTAACTAGGTATCTTCCAATTTATTTACTACAACACTTAAACAAATTAACAATAAAATACATCAGTTCATTTCGTTATATGAGATTCTTAGTCAACAAACTATATTTTCTGTTTTCTGTGCAAAGTTTTGAATTTAAAAAGGAAATCCTCAGAATGATTAATATTAGATAGTTAACCTAGCTTATCTCAAATGACAACCATAATCAAGATTATTACAAAAATTGGGCAAAATTCTGTACATACTGGTGCCAGGAAGAGGCCAGGCTTTACTTACATGTGCCGGGTATTATTACAAAACAAAAATGATGGCACAAACTTAATGTAACTTAGATAAAGACCTAAGGATTGTGAAGTATAGGAACAGAGACATGGCCTTTGTACTTGAACTTAGAAAAGTGCAGTCAATGGACTCCGCAAACAGCTGAAAGGAGACCTCTGTCCTCCAGGAAAGGGTGTTCCATGGCCATCAGGAACGGAGGGGACCTGCCCTTCAGACACAAAGCGACTTCATGCAATTTCCCCCTCAATACTACCAAGACTTCTGAGCAGGTGCAGAGTGAAATCTTTCAGAATCTGTGGTACTTCTGTTATTACAGGATCTGCTAGTGCACTCTATAGGCACATCTACTGGACTTGACATAGGATAATTTCTATGTTTGCATTAATCATGGTGCAATTACCCAACTCTCTAAATTTCAACATTCTAATCTGACAAAAGAAATAAATACCTGCCAGAATTCATCAAAACACTATTATAAAGGCAAAATTAATAAAGTACAAACATGTGAAGGTCTAAAATAAAATACATGGATGTCAGTACTATGTTGACAACAAAGAAATACATGTTATTTCAAAGTTGTTTAAACCTTTTATAATTTTGTTAAAATTTCTAGTTTAACAAACATTATATTTTTCATGAAAAATATTGAAATACTAAGTTGAGTAATAGTTCAGTATCACCAAATCACCATTGTGCTCTTCTGTATTAACCAGCACATACACTCAGCAGCAGTTTTAGAGCATATAATATGTGTATTTATTGTTGATTCATAATACTAATGTAACTCTATAACTTGTAAAGTACATAAAATTAAGTTGAACTTAAATGAAAATAGACCAAACAGTGAAATGCCTGATAGTTATCATTAGCCAGCTACTAAAGTGAGGTTGTTCTGGGACAGATGTGAATTACAGAAACTTGAATCATTTGTAGGAAAGTGTATGCACCCTGACACCATAATGTTAAGTGAAATAAATCAGACACACAAGTCTACATATAATATAGTTTCTGTGATATGAAAACTGTAAAATATAAGTAAAATGCAATATGATATAGGAAATGGTAAGATATATCTTTAGCATATGGACAAGGAACAGAGAGGAGGAAGGGGAGAAGATGAAATTTTAAAAAAAGGAGAATTGTGATATGTTGTGTACCTTTACCAAGTCCCTGTGTGGAATGTGATCAATGCACACTATAAACATGTAAAAATTAAAAAAGAGAGAAAGATAGGGCAAAATAATAGATGTGGAAGAGAAAAAATTAAAACCTGGAGTAGAAGCTTAAGTCTCTTCAGAAATTACAGAATCCCATCCAAGTTTCTTCTGCTTTAAGCAGGAATTCCATAGCTATTTCAGAATGGTGTCTCACCCTGGCTTCCAGCAGAAAAAGACAGAAATATTCACTGAATAAAACGACTCCTAATTAGACTGCTGGCATTCTTTCAAATTATATTCTAATAAATTTTGAGTTGCAATTTAAAAAAATACTTGCCAATACACAAATAAATAATTGGACATTTGTGATAATCATCAGTAAAGTACCAACAAGACAGTATTTATAGCTATGGCACTTCCAATATTGTACTTATCAATAATGGACAATAACTATGAATAAAAGATTAAATATTTAAAGAATAGAATGAGATAAGGGTAAGAAACTATAAAATATGACTACATATGAAAGTAAGGAAAAACTTATAGAAATAAAATGTGCAAAAATACCCTAGGTAAGTACAGCAGATCTAAAAGAAGAGAGTTAGTGAACTGTAAGACTGATCAAAGGTAAAAGAAAGACAAGTCAATGAAACAAATAAAATAAAAGATAAGAGACCTTGAAAGAGAATGAAGCAATAAAGCATATGTCCAAGTGAAATTTCAAAGGAAGAGAATAAAAAGCAGGTTACATTTCAAGGGAAACAACTTAGAAATTTCTACAACTAATAAAGACAATGAAAATAGTGATACCAATATGCTAGTCATACGAATCAAGATGAATAAAATTAAAACAATGCTTAAGACACATTGTAGTGCAGCTGCTAAACACCAGAGATAAACAACAGTTCTTAACAGCATATATGAGGAGAAATGTAGCACATATGGATGACTTAAAAAGAACTACACTTAGGCTGGGGATTTAGCTCAGTGGTTTCGCCGCCTGCCTAGCAAGCTCAAGGACCCGAGTTCAATCTCTGGTACCAAAAAAAAAAAAAAAAAAAAAAAGAACTACCATTAATCTAAGGCCAGATTTCTCAATAGCTGCAAAAGAAGCTGGAAGACAAGGAAGTACAGTCATGTAAGTGTTTAAAAAAATGTAAACCTAGAATTATCTACCCAACATTACCTTATAAGAATGAGGGCAGAATAAAAGATACTCAAAAGATACTCTTAAAGAAAAACTGCAAAAACTTACTATAACATGCATTTAAGACTAAAAATATACATCATGAAGAATAATTCTGCTTCTTATCCAGGAATAAACTAAAGAGACCCCAATAACTGGAGAAAGTTATTTGAAACACATATTATTTACAAAGGATTAGTGTTAAAGTATACACAGAAATACTAAAAAATCAGGTAAAATGAAAAAGAATTTTAGAAAATAGCAGTAAATTTCAAAATACATATTTCAAGATGGATGTAATATTCAATAAATGTATGAAAAATGTTCATTTAGGGAAATTAAAATTAATATCAATATGGTATATAATCTTTTTGCATACAAGATTAATACAAAATAGAAGACAAATAATATTAAGCACTGAAAAAGGTGTGGACCAGTGAGAATATTTTTATTCTGATAAAAGGGTGGTTAATCATCAGAAAACATTTGGCAAAAAATTTTTCTATGCTGTCTCTTAAAGATGAACATATGTACACCATACAACTGAGGAACTCCTTTTTTTTCATTTTATTAGTACAGGTTTGCAGTTCATACAGTTTACAGTCATCCTGGGGAGTGACTGTATGTACATACCACAGCTTGTTTCTGTTTCTTTTTTAAAAATTCCATTCCCTATTCCTCCCCTTCCCTCTCTCCTCCAATTCTCCTATCCCATTGCTCATTCTTGTTGATGTTATTAACCCTAGCTCATATTATGCCATATAATGTTTATGTTAATTGGGGTTATTAGGTTCCTGAACACGGGACATCTTCTTTCTTATTTCCCCTTCCCTCCTCACTCCTCAACTTGTTCCTTTGGTCTACTTAGCTATTGCAAGAGATCCATCCCTTTGTACCCTTCTTTGGGCTCTTTAGAAATAAGGCTTCTCCAATAAAAAGTTTAGCCATATCTCCTTTCCTTATTGCTTCCTGGTTTCTAAAAAAACCACACTTCTATAGCTTTCATCAACGTTACCTATTACACCTGCTCTAGTAAGGTCAACAGTAACGTCCCCATTGCTGAATCTAATGGTTATCGTGTGCCTCTTTTTTTTTTTTTTGACCTGTAAATAGGTTTAGTTTCATGACAATTCTTTGACCACTTCTTTTTTTTTTTTTTTCTGGTACCGGGGCATCAAACTCAGGACCTTGCACTTGCGAGGCAGGTGCTGTGCCACTGGGCTAAATTCCCAGCCCTTTGACCACTTCTTTTCATCCTCCTTTGCTGATTTTTCATTTCCTCCCAAATTTCTTTATTTACACAACAGAAATGCCCTTTCTATTTCTCTATTCTCTATATTCAAACTCTTAATGATCTTATTCTAATTTGTGATTTAAATTCCATCCACATAACTAAAAGCACATTAGGACTCCACCCCCACTTGACATACTAAATTATGTATCTAATTAACATCTTTGTTGTCTTCAAAAGCCACGTTCCCAACTCTCCCATATATGTTCCAGCTGTAAGGCTAAATTCCATGGGGATTTGTATTCCATGGAGGACATATATCCTTCACTCCTCTCTCCCACACTGTGTATAAATTTCTCAGAAGGTCCTGATGCTTCTCTGTCAGAAGCTATTCAGTTAATCAGTGCTCACCACCTCTTCTGCTATTTCCATGGGTGACCATCCTTTACAAGGATAACAGTCACTCATTCCAGTCATTTTCTCTTCCTCCTGCTTTGCTCCCCTCCTCGGTTCTTTTCTCTGAAGCAGCCACAAAACTCTTCTAATATGTGAGAAGTATGTATCTCTATGGTCAACACCCTGGATTGGCTTCCCATTTCATTCAGAGTCAATGTGAAACCATTACAGTTAAGTGTAAACCTTTTCAGTGATCCAGTCATGTAAAGCTATTCCTGCATCATCTCCTGAACCCAGTCTGCTCTGGTTTCTTTGATGTATTCACACATCAGACATGTGTTTGCTTTCAGGTGTTCACTAGCTGTGCCTTTGTCCTGAAATTCTCCTCCTCCAGATATCTACATGGACAACAACCTACCTTCTCCAAGTTTTTGCAAAATATAACCTTCTCTGTGAGGGTATGCTACTTTTCTTCTTTGAAATTCCTTGACTCTCATTCCTGGCATTCCCAATACCTACTCAACTCTACATATTTTATGGCTATAGAATTTGTTATTTCCTAGCATATGATGTGCATGTGTTTATATATTTGTTTTGGATAGTATGACTCTGTCAGCTAGGACATATGCTTTATAATATCTGCCATTATCTTTTTAATGTTTATCCAGTAAATTAGAACAGTATCTGAGACTGTAAGGCTTCAATAAATATATTTGGAATAAATAAATAAGTGACATTATGTCCTAAATTCCACAGAAAGAATCTTAATCAGATGCAGCATTAATAGCAAGTCTACTTCTAATAGCAAAACCCCAGAAATTACTCAAAGTAGTATTGACTTCCAGGAAAGGTGCCCCAGAAAAGTCAGCTGTTCTGTAGGTATTTAATCTTCTGTCACAGATTGCCTTTCATTTCAATGACAAATCTGCCCTTAATTCTAAAGATCTGCATGCATAATCTTTAAATTAGATGTCTGGTTAGAATCTATTTGATTAAGATTTTTGGTTAAATCCAATAGAAGAAATGGGAACTTCCTGCCCCATTGCCTCTCCAAAACTTTCCAGCTGTGGTTCATTTTATTTTATTTTTTCTTAAACTCCTTTATAGGTACATCTTAGGTATACAATACATTTACATTTATCCTTGGGTGCTTGTACCTGTACATGATGTATCTTGGTTCTTATTTTTTTTCCCCATTACCTGTGCACCCTTCACCCTCTCCACCCTTCCCTATTTGCATAGATTTTGTTTCCATTTTTTTTCCTTTTCTCATAATTTTTCCTTTCCCTTCTTTCCTTTCTCCTTTGCCTCCCATATCCCCTACACTTTTGGACCTTTTCTTCCTATTTCAAATTATCAATTATTCATTTTAATCATTTTTACCCTTATTTCCACTTTCAGTTTCTCACACTTGAGAAACTATTCGGTATTTACACTTGTGTCCTATTTATTTCGCTTGTGAGTATGGCCTCAATATGCATCCATTTACCTATAAATGACTCTAGTTTCTCATTCTTTATGGCTTAGTAGTACTCCATTTTATAAAAAAAAATGTGGTCCATTTTAAACCTCAATATAAGTGACCATCTCCAGTCTCTTCAGAGTATGTGTATAATAATAATTGTTAACCATATCAAGTTACAGCTTTTCTTTTTTAAGTTAAAATCCCTAAACAATGTCTTTTAACAGTGCAGGCACTCTAAACCCTACCTTCACTTTCACTCTTATTACAGTGACATCTTGTCATCAATGCAAATTGCTTTTGTTTGCAGGTGGGAGGGTTCTTGGTCTGATTTAATCATAGTCATGCTATATATTTCTTTCCAGTTTTTAAAGTATCTTTGAATGCTGACTACTATATTCAAAGGGCTAAGGGCTAAAAAGAATATGTTAATATAATACACAGAGTTTATAAAAATCTCAAGGGGTAGTTAAGTTTATTCTACAATAAACATCTGAAGGCATCAGAATAAAAGATCATTCAAATTCTCTCATTTTAGAAGCAGATAGCATAAATGGATTGATCGTTAAATTCTCCATGCCTAAAGCTGTTAAAACTGAAAAAAAGAGGGCCTGCAATTTTATTTATTGTCTACATTAAAGCTGAGGTCCAGGTTAAACCATTTTGGAACTGCTGATTTAGGTACAGCATGCATCTGCTAAAGACAAAAAGCCCACAGATACTTAGATAAAACACATGTTTCAAGTAGGAAAAAAATGAGTTCAAGAGATATGAATAATCTTCTGGAGAAGAAGAAATTAACCTAGCCTACATAATTTGTTTTCTTTTTAACTTAGATTCTGCAAGTACCCACCCCATTTATTTAAGCACTTTTGCTTCTGTTTAGTTAAATATGTTAGAATTTGTATTAATGCATTTCTAGTCCTGGCATCTCTAATGTTACGTTTAAATTATATGTTCCAAACCCGTCATTTTCAAAACAAGGAATGCTTCTATGATCAGGAATTGAAATGTCAATTTAAAACTTATAGTTTTTAGAAACAGGCTTTTAAAAAAAATACACAAAAAGCTAAAATACACAAAAGGTATTCAAAAATCTTTGTTAACTACTGCTTGTCTTTTCTTTTGCTTTTTGGGATTTGACAGCATTTTTCAGAAAAAAATCAGTGAGAGGATTATATCAAACATGAAAAAAAGTTGAAAAGCTCAGACACATACATACTGAAAATAACAAAACACCAGGAATATCTCTTTTTTGACATAGTTTCTTTAACTGATCAAAGAAATGTAGGAAGAATCAAGATCAATTCCTCCAGGGTTGCCTTTAAATATAGTCTATTTTTAAAGGTAGGACTCAAAATATGAAATGTTATTTTTGGTTAGCATACTGTTTTAGATCTAAAAATAAATGAACTTCCCCCTTTTTTTCTCCTCAATTTTTCCAAAATGAATCTCACCAAAATATAAATAAATGAAATTGCAATTCTGGTAAGAAAATACAAAATTCAATATATTTCTCCCTAAATTACATGTTAGAGTGATTAAAAGTTGTTAGCAAGCTGCTATGCAGTTTCCTTCTGCTAGTTACAGATTGAAGGAATGCCAAGATATTTTAGTAGTATTGTGGCTCCGTCTTATAGAGAATTGATGGTAATTAATGCTGCAATTCCATTTTTGGTAATAGCTCCATCTGTTTGTCTATAGTTTAAAGACAACCTCCATCTATATTTCAGAAACAATCTTTATAATGTTTGGATTTTGGCAGGAAAGCTTTCAGTTTTTGTTGGATTATGTCAGTGGTGGGAAAAGAAAAAAAAAAAAGGAATACAATGAAAACCGCCTTTGGCTTGAAATTAAAGTGCGAATTAAAAAATGGCCTTTTGGACACTGACCTTTCCACATCCTAAGAAGATTGATGATACAATGTTTAATGGTACTACTGCAATACTTAATAACACGTAATTCACGCACAGCAAAGGAAATGACTTTTAAACTAGCCTTCAAAAAAAATGACCCGATCATACCACCAGATCAAGATCTTCACTGCCACCCTAGAAGAGAAAAGAAATACTTCTCCAGGGAAAAGTACTCACATGGATCATATTTGGTATCTGGTTTCCTGTTTTCCACAGGATTTGGACCAATTCTAAATTGAAGAAGTTTGGACATGACTTCAAACTGGCAAAATATCTAACTCTTATTTTTTTAAAATTTTTTATTTCTTTTCTTTTTGGTACCGGGGATCGAACGCGGGTCCATGCACTTGCGCAGCAGGCAACGAAACCACTGAGCTAAATCCCCAGCCCTCTAACTTTTATTTTTAAAGCACTACAAACTTATAAACACACAGTAAGATAATAATTGTATATTTTATAATGATAAATTTGAACTATTTACCAATTCAAAAATGAAAGTGCTGATATGAAATTTTTATAATTTTTAATAGTGTATATTTAGCTATTGGAATATTTAATAATTCAAGAGTACACTCAATAATTTCATTTGTGTGACTAGTGAAATACCACACATATTCAATTTTAAAATCAGAAAAAATAGTTAATGTTCATTTTAAATTGTTTAACTTAGTTGGGATTTCATATCACCTGTAGAAATATGCTTTTAAAATTTTTATATCTTTATATTTACCTACATTACATATTATGTATTTACATGTGATATAGAGATAAAGATTATAAAATTAGCAACTTCTTGATAAACGCTATTATCCATATTCACAGAATTAAATTTGTTTATATACAAAATCAATGTACAAATTCAGTATAATCACACAACAAAATCAAGTCACATAAAGTCATTCCCAAAAGGTAAACTTCGGGTAGTTGTTTATTATATCAAAAAACATTTGAAAAGAAACATATTGATTTAATGGCCTACAACAATGGGCTTTTTCTCTATTACCAAAACTTAAAATAAGAGCAAGCAAATGTGAGCTGTAGTGTTGGATTTTTCTTTCTTTCTTTCTTTCTTTCTTTCTTTCTTTCTTTCTTTCTTTCTTTCTTTCTTTCTTTCTTTCTTACCTAATGACATAGACTTAAGTGAACAAATATTTAAAATGACAGTAAAACACCTAAATGAAAACAATGTATTCAATAGTCTTAATCTTGTAATTGATTCAACTCAAAAATTTAGACTTTAGTTGACTTTGACTTGAGACAGCATATAGTTTTTTTTTTAATGTTTTAAAATAAAGTAAGGAAATCAACTTTGCTTTTATTTGTTAGTTAGCATTTTGGAATCTGTACTTTCACAAACCTATGCTTACAAAACTGTAAGACTAAATTATATAAACCTGCCAGTTTTGGAGGTGAAAATAATATTTTGTAAACCAACCTTAATTTTATAAAAGAAACATTGGAAAATCTAAAATATGTTCCTTTTACTAAAATATACTTATTCTGCTTGTGTTTTCATACTAGCTTTTATTAGAACTATTCAAAAGTTCAGTTAAATGATCAGAATTCACTAGTTATACAGTTTTTATATACATAATGCATATTAGGTTACTTATATATTAAATAAGGATATCATGTTAGTTTACAGTAGGAATTACATTTAGAATTTAATCAATAAGGGCTAGCCTTAATCAATATAGCTCAGTTGCAGACTACTTGCTTAGCATACAGGAAGCCCTTGATTCTATCCCCAGCACCATTTATATACAAAAAAGTCAGTACAAAATTTCACCAATAGTGTACAAATATAATTTTGTAATAAAGAACTTGTTTATAATTTACATTTTTAAAATATTTCGGAAAGAACTTCATTGAGTTTTAGAACCATCTTAGAGAACATATTGCTTTCTACCCTACTGATACTATGAGGTACCTCTACACTCTTCTTTAAGTGCACATGCTCTATAACCTCTTTAACATGAATCCATTCTGTTGGAAGATGAACATCTGAATCTCCAATAAATCACTTCCTCATCCTTGAAAAATCACATCTTGGACCCAAAAGGCCACTAAATAAATTTTTCAAGTTACCATTTCCCAACTCACTGAGTAGCTTGAACACTCATGATCTAGTTTGGAACCATGTGGTTCCATCACTAGAAATAGGTCCAGGGCTTCTTCAAGATCATGATACCTGCTCACAAAGGCTTAAAAACCTAATGAAGTTCTTTTCTTCTCTTTTCTTTCCCTTCCTTTTACTCCTTTCCTTTCCCTTCCATCTTTCTTTTTCCTTTTCTGTACTATGTAATAGGGTAATTAAATAAGAGACTTCACACTGATCTAAATCCACAGCTTTTGTTTTGTTTTGTTTTTGAGACAGCAATCACTAAGCTGCCCAGGATGGACTCCAATTGTGATTCTCCTGCCTCAGATTTCGAAGTAGCTAGGATCACAGTTGTGCACCACTAACTAAAGTTCTTTAAATCTTGACTGAACAATAAACTTTGAATAAAAATATTAAAGTGTTTACTAATAGTAACATGTATGGAATTTTTTTTTACATGTATGGAATTTTATAAGAAAATTTGTGGAGCCTATTTTTATTCTCATATGGCAATTCTATATATAAAGTACATGAAAAAGGATAAAATAAATATATGATTTCTCTTATATGGAAAACTCAAAATATGAATAATTTAAATATCAAAATAAAGTTGAGATGGGAGGAAACAAGGAGGTAGACTTTTCTGAGATGGAAAGGGGCAAAGGAGAGTGAAGAAAAAGGGAGTGGAAGGGAATAAAATGATCAAGGTGCAATATATTTTATA
>NW_004624757.1:20436868-20456035 GCF_000247695.1 Heterocephalus glaber | reverse complement strand
TATCGTTTGGGGAGCTCATACATATTTTTACATATATATGAGCTTCCCAAACAAATATGGTTGATGCATCATGAAAGTATACTAATAAAAATTAGGAAAACAAATGAGCACTTGGATAGTTGAATGTCTCTTACAATCTTTACTTTCCATAATGGTTATTTCAAAGCAAAGGCCTTTCAGGTTTAAAAGTAGCATGACTGCATGACAAAAATGTGTATGAAGACACTGTGAAAATAAGGAGTAAAGTACTTTACCAAAAATAAGAGTGTAAGAAAAATTAGGCAAGTTCTTAAATGTCAATAAGCTCTAGCTTCTAAAGAAAGTTTACTGTAAGGAAAAAATATTAACGTTATATAAATAAGAGTATTAATGTAAGCACTGTGAAGACCACAGGTGTGTTGAAGTACAACGCATAGACATATATGAATCTGTGACCTGGAGGTAATGGAAAATCAAATTTTCCTGTTTCAATGGACTTTTCATTATCTCACTCAGCAAACAATTATAAAGTCTCCATTAAAATCCATATATCAAATTTAAAAACAGACAAATGTTTACCCTTACAAGGAAAGGTAGGTAATCTTTATTATATATTTTATAATAGAGAGAAATCATACAACACAAGAAATTAATTTTAGTCTTTATTTCTAAATGTTACTGAGATATTCATCCTAAGAAATGTACATATCTTAAATGTATAGCTCAATTAATTATATATATCCCCTTATAACTTATATGAAATTATTTGTAAAAATTTGTAAAAAGCATTCAGACTAATTTCAAATATATTTAACCCCTTAAAGCCTCATTTATGCTACTGATAAAAGTAATGTTTGAAAAATAAGAAATTTCCAAGTGTACATACCATAAGATCCATGAATTATTGGTTTACATACTGCAAAAAATAATAGTGCAGAAAACAATTGTGTGTTGTGGTACATGCATGTGATCTTAGCACTCAGGAGGCTGAACCAGGAGGCTCTCTAGGTGTGTGAGGCCCACCGGGGCTACATAGTGAATTCATGGCCAGCCTGAACTGCAAAACGAGGCCTTGTCTCAAACAAACAAACAAACAAACAAAAATGATACCACACTCAAATTTAGAAACAACTCAATTATTTTACAAGTAATTCTGGACTGAAATTTTTACTGTGTACTTCATTCACTTTGAACATTTCAATCTCTTTAAAATCTAAAATAATTAAATTGAAATAGTATGGGTAATAGGAGTATAAACTTATATTAGTATTAATGGCAAATAGGTAAGTTTAATATCTTCAAGTGGGTTTTATCCATGTAAGTATTAATGAAAGTTACTGGATTTGTTAAATAATCATCCTAAAAGTTTTTTTATCTCTTGTTTTTATAAAAGTAGAACAAAACAAGACTAAAATCCTCACAAGAAAGTATACTAGTCATTTATCAGTGCCTCACAAAAAAGAGTAGTATTTAATAAAATATACCAATGCGTGGATGCACCATAATGTAGGGCCACAAGGCATAAAAAGAAGATTTTAATCCCTTTAGTTTTCTATTATCATGTACAGACAGCTTAACTGTAGGAGGAAAAATGCAGATAGAATATTCACCGCCTTGCACAGAGGGATGAACGAACCATGGGATGGACATGAATCCTGCCAGTGTCACCGACAGAGAAGCTATATTAACGCTGTCCCCACAAAAGACTGAAATCTCAAGGACTGAATCCTGCGAGAAGGCTCTTCAGCATCTCAGGGTCTCTGCCTCATTCAAACCCTGCTGCTTTCATCCCCCATGCTTTCTGCTTTCATAATTTAAAAGATTTGAAATTGTATTCTTCATAGAACCAAAAGTCAGGTAGGAAAAATGGATACTTTTTAAAAGTAATTTCTAAACATAGGATAACATAACTGTGAGAAAACAAAATGATTTGAAAAGGATACTGAAGATTTCTTTGGGGCTTTTACCATGCGAGATAAATTTACAATGCTCCATTTAAAAATAGTATTTAAGTGGGCTGGGGATTTAGCTTAGTGGCACCATGCCTGCCTGGCAAGCACAAGGTTCTGAGTTCAATCCCCCATATGCAAAACTAACTAACTAACTAACTAAATAAACAAATAAATAATCAAAAATAGTATTTAAAGATATTGATTTAATTATTGAAGTGGATTATTATGTGAATCGTTCAAATAAAGTTACTCAAAACAAAATACAAAAAATATAATGAGCAATATAAACACAAGAAAATACAATCTGACTAGGCCAAATTGTACATTGGTAATTTTTACCAATGCTACCTCTGTTAATAATCCATTTATAAATTGTGTTACAGATTTTTATATGCAAAGGAAAAGAATTTCTGCATTATATGCTGTGACTTGCATAGAGAGCTGCCATTTTACTTTCCGTATCCTGATGAGCTATTTTCAATAGTAAAACGAGTACTTTTTAATTTCTCTCCATTACTTTTCTTGAGTCAAATGGCATTTTCAGATATTACATGCTATATGTAAGCATACAGTATATAACCTATGAGTAAATTAACTTAATTATTTCAAATTATATTTAATGTATATGTTCTCTTAACCAAAGGTAAGACCAGCTAAGGGTAAGTAAAAATAACAACACAGAGATGGACAAAGACTACAACTTATTAACCAATGTGTATTTTCTTTCTTTTAGTATTAAACCCTTAATTTAATCTCAGAAAACAATGGCTGTACCAATAAAGAGACATCTTCCAGCTTCCTGTCACCCTGGGAGTGGACCCAGGAATATAAGTAGATGTTACCTCTGATTCTGTAGGAAAGCTCATCCAGAGATGGAAGATATTTAGCACAAGCCCTCTTGTTATCTCATTTTTCATTTTCTAGTCAAAATGAGGATATCAAATTTGGAGATCAAGGTCCCCTTGATCTTGTGACTAGAACCCATAAGTAAAAAGGCCAGAGCACAATACAAGAAACTTTCTTTCTGATGTTTCACTGCATTTTTGAATTCTAATTTTAATATTTAAAAAAATAATTCCTTAAGAGAATAGACTTTTGCATTTAAGTTTTTGTAGTTTAATATGCTGCTCTCACACTAGTCACAAAACTCAACTAAATTAGATTATAAACTTCAATATAAGACTTCAATCTATGAGACTACTTAGAAGGGAACATAGAGGAAATGCTAGGGTATTGGAATGGGCAAGAAGTTTTTGAACAAGACTCCAAAATTATAGTAAACAAAAACAAACAGACAAATAAGATTACAGCAAACTAAAAAGCTTCTGCAAATAAAAGGAACAATCAACAAAATGAAGACAGAATCTACAGAATGGAAAGAAATATTTGCAAGCTCTACACCTGACATGGCATTGTTATCCAAAATATATAGGGAACTACAAAAATTCAGTAATACAAAGGCAAAGACCCCTCATAAGTTAATAAATGCTTATTAATAATAAAATGATAATTAATAAATGGACAGTAGATTTAAATAGACATTTCTAAAAAGAAATCATACAAGTGGCCATGAATTTTATGAAAAATTGCTCAACGTCACTAATCGTTAGAGAAGTGCAAGTCAAAATTTCAATGATATATCATCACTCCAGCAAGAATGGATATTATCAAAAGGACTAAAGAGAAATCTGCAGGCAAGGATATGGACAAAAGAGAAGCTTTGCACACTGTAGGTAGGAATGTAAATTAGTATACGGATTATAGAAACAGCATGGAGGTTCCTCAACCTACCATACATCCAGTAATCCCACTCCTGGATATATGTCCAAGAGAAATGAAATCAGTATGTGAGAGAGACACATGCACTTCTGTTCTCCTTGCAGCACTATTTGCACTGGCTAAGAAACAACCAACCTAACTGCCCATCAACTGGTGAATGAATAAAGAAAATGTGCTATCCATACACAAGGGAGTACTATTCAGGCATAAAATGAATGAAATTCTGTCATTTGTGACAACATAGATAAAACTGATATTATTTTGTTAAATGAAATAAGCCTGACACAGAGGGATGGGTACTGCACCATCTCACCCATGTGTGGAATCTAAAAATGTTGATCTCGCAGAAAAGAAAAAACAGAATTCTCATAGAAGAGCCGTGGAGAGTTGGGACAGAGAATGACACAGAAAGGTCAGTGATGGTGCCAAGTTAGAGATAGACAAGACTATGAAGCCCCGATATGTGGCTTGCTGCTCAGTAGGATGAGAACAGGCAACAGTGATCTTCTGTACACTTCAAAAGCTAAAATGAGAATTCTGAAAATTTTACTCTGAAGTGATAAATATTTGTGGAGATCTATTTAACCTGATTTAAATACTGCACAATGCATTCACATATTGGAGTATGTTTTTACCCGATTAATAATACAATTTTTATGTAGCAGTTATAATATATTTTTAAAAATCTTATTGTTTTATAATAGATAAAGAGGGTAATGAGGACATGCATGATACAACAATTTTCATTCCAAACACTTGTTAAAAAATAAAGATCTTATGAAAATGAAAGATAATGAAGGCATTATATTTCTGCCATAAACTTGGCTTGAATAATTTCTTAGGGGCATCCAGATGTAAGCTAATCCCCAACATTGACTTTATTTCTTAAAGGACACTGATTAATGTGTGCACACACACACAGAAGCATAATCTCCTACCACAATTTATTTATTTAGGGATTAAAATAAAAATTAATATGTTCCTGTTAAATTCATTATAAATCTTATTATGGTTTTTGTCAAGCACTTCCAGCCAGTGTGTACTTAGAGTAAGTGAGTATTTAAATTTGTGATAATCATTTAAATTTTACATGTATGATAGGGTGAAATTTTTCAGTAAATGAACAGAAATGATTTTTGAGGAATCTATATTAGCCCAGTATTATGTTTCTACTATGGTTATCACAATGAAGAAACTGGATAACTTGTCAATTTACTGAATCTGTCTAAGAATTAAGCTTTCTTATAAAATAAGAGGTTAAATTAGATTATCTTTAAGACATAAAGCAGCATGAAATTTCTCTGTTATTTTGTTGATGCCTTCACACAAAAACCAAAATAAATACCAGATGGGAGATGGTCCCTAAATATTTTGGAACTATAATTAAGTAAAAACCTCTTCATTCTGCAAATTATATATTTGTCAACTGAAATGATATGGCTCTAACTTTCCATAATTGTATGAAATTATGATTGCCAAATTTTTCAGAAGGCACATTTGCTTACATATGTAATCTATTATATATCTCAGGCATACATGCCCCTTAGTATACTGGAACTGAATGAAATTCTTGTTCCTTAAACTTGTTAGTTTGTCAAAAATCACTGTAATTCCTTATTATAAATATGCATTTGCAGACTCCCTGGACCTACTTAAGGAACCTGCTCTATCAGAATGCACCCGAGAGGAAACTAGGTATTCTATTTTTAAGACTAGTGCAAAATAGTAATTGTGATCAAGAAAGGAAAATATGAGACTAAATCATATATATTTCTTTAAAAGATATAAAAGACTTAATAATTCATCCAAACACATAGTGCAAAATATCACAAAGCAACATAAGAATTTGGAAGGCCACGGTGGGGATGAGAAGTTTTCACTGAGATGGAAGCATGGGCTGAATGCCCAGTGCATCACTGGGATGAGCATGTCACAAGAGCGAGAATACCGGGGATGAAGTAAGCATGGCTCTGTGGGTGGAATCAGCACATGGGCTTGTCCCGTGCACTGTAGGATACATCACTGCATCTCCAGCCTCTTCTCCTTAGATTCCAGTGGCACTTTGCAGTTGGGACAATTAAAATATATCCTAGACGTCAGAATGAGGGGAAGGGTACAGCTCAGGTCCCCTGTATTATCTTGTTATGGCTGCCATAACAAATCACTGCAGACAAGTGGCACAAATAATAGAAATTTACTTTCCCATAGTTGCGGATGCCGTTAAGTCCAAGATCGATGTGCTAGCAAGGTGGGTTTCTCCTGAACCCTGTGTCCTTGGCTTATAGATGGTCAACTTTCACTGTGGCCTTACATGGTTTTTTCCTCTGTGCAAGGAATCCTGGTTTATTTCTCTTTTTATAAAGACATCAGTCCTTTGGGGTTAGACTCCACATCTATGACCTCATTCAATTTTCATTTCTTCTTTAAAGATCCTGTTTCTAAACATAGTAATAGTCAGGTTTAAGATTTGAATTTGGGGGACACCATTCAGTCCATGGTGCTCAAGAAGCAAGGCATTGAGAAGTGAGATAAGAAAACAAAACATAATGAGGAAAAACAGCTAGATCATGTCCCCGAGTCCTGTGCCAAGGATTTACTGTTTCCTTTTGCAACATATGGGGAGACACTGACAAGCTGCCCATTTTTAAGTAGATTCATATTAGATGAGAAAAACTTCAAGGTAAAATAGCTGCTATTAGGCTTTCTATGCATACAAAGCAAAACTCGGTGACTATCTGAACTAAGGAAATGAGAGCAAAAGGTGAACAAGTAAATATTGAATATTTCTAAAAAATCTATCAGCTAGCTGAAATAAATGAATTCAACATAGTACTGAGAAATCTAATGATAAATTCTAAGGATCACAAAACCTTAAAACTGTGAAAGATTCCAAAACAATTTCCTGTAATCTCACATAAAAAGCAGGAATCCCTGCTCCAGCAACTGTGATAGAAACCTATCTAGTCTCTAACACTTTTGTTGAGCTCACTTCCACTCTCAGCAATCTACTCCATTTTTTAAACAGGTACTGGTTGAGCCAAACTGTTACTCATTGCAGTTGTTTGCTTAATTTATGAGAGGAAAGTTCTGACATATTTTTTCTCACAGTATTTGATTTCTAAAATCTTCATTTTATTTTTTTCCTCACTGACTTCCATAATTCAATTCCTCAGAGCCCCCAAAAAGATTGCTTTAGTTCTTAGTGGGGACATATTGGTCTTCTATCTTTGTGCATATGCCCTAGTGAGTTCAGCCTCATTATTCATTTTAATTTCTTAAAGTTTACTTTTTTCTCTCAGAGGAAGAGGTAGAAGTGCCTCCTTCTTTGCTTTGTCTTTTTATAGAAGTAAAGTTTTTCCAGAGAAATAAGACCACATTTTGAGATGAGGTGTTAACATTTCAAGCCAGCACATTTTTTTTACTCCTAGGCAGTTTTTAAGAGTCATCTAATTATAAAAGTCAAAAAATAAGCATAAAATTATGGCTGAATTTAACAATTTTAATACACATCTTAAAATTCAAAGTTCATATAAAACACATTCCCAGTGCATGTTAACACTCATCTGGTTGTATGTGTGGGTGTCTGTATGGGTGCGGGAGTAGATCCCTTTCTAATTCTTCAATTCTTTTGTAAAAGCAATGTAATTACTGTAGATAAACTACTAAGTAAGTGTCACTTACCACTAGAATATCTCTATGTGGCCCATGATTTGATCTAACACACATGGTACAGTGATTGTTTTTCCTGTATCAGCCATAGCAATATTTTATAAGAATAAGAGCAACTAATATTTCTCAGTTATTTATTTGTGTAATCTACTTACATCACATATACCAACGGACATTTTAAATACTATGTGTATGGGAATAAAAGCTTAAGTACACACACACAGAGACACAGGCACAGATAGATACACGCACACACACACGCACACAACAGTTATTTTCCCCTAAACTAAAGGAAAGAAGTAAAAGCTTTAATTGAGATTATCAAAATATATCTGTTAATTTTACCATATTTTATGGCATTTTTTCAGTAGGTCAGAGATTAACTCTCTTAAATTATTATCAGTATGAGAATTTACCTGCAGTTACTCACTTCTTAAACACAGTGCATGCATTAACAAATATCCTTCATGTGCAATGACACTAGTAGCTTTAAATAAATGAATTCCATTTTTGTTGTGAACATTAATCATTTTCTAGGCCTGGACACAAGAATGAGTGCTGCGGACAGTGACATCTCTGACAGAGGAGGCCATGTGTTGAGGCCAGTGATTAATCTGACAATTAAACTGAACCTCTCTCCTGGTCCCAGATTTTCATATTAAAAAAGATGCAAGTGGCAGGAAAGAAAGTCAGAACCCTGCCAAGTTGTCGAGGCATTTTTCTATGAGCTGCGTGTCGGCTGAATTTCAGATGCCCAGCAGTATATAGACTCATTGTAGGCAAAAAAGACCTCAGACCCTTTGAAGGGGAACAGGAAATAAAAGATGTTTTTAAAGTTAAGAGGTGCTCTGCCTTTTAGTTTCCTGAATTACGAAGTCCACTGGAGGAGCAGATATTTTCCAGGAGAGTTAGACTTAGAATTAACTGCCAGTTAGCGATAACTGACTGGTGGCTCAAGACACTTAGGTAAACTGCCGTTGCTTCTGAGTCATGAGGACTTTATTTATTTACTTATTTATTATCTATCTTTTGCCAATTGTTTTGCTTCTACTAACTAGGTGTCAAAATGCAAATCTATTGATTTCCTGCAAAATAACTGGCCAAAGGTATTTGTTAAAACACAGATTCCTAAACTCTACCCAAGGTATGAAATTCAACTTCTTAAATGAAATTTAAGAACCTCTGCTGTAGGAATTCCTAGGCATATCAGATAATTTAAAGCCAGAAGTATAAGGAATTCTGCTTGTAAGGATAACTTAGCATTCACTAAAATGTGAAATTATGGAAGGACAACACTGGTCTTGGAGAGATTTTGAAAGAAATTCCAGAGTAGCTAGACAGAAAACATGAGTCTACTTCAAAGCCCATCCCTAAAGTAACTATAAGGAACGTTGTATAAAAATTGTTCACCTCTAAAAAGTGGACAGATTAGAAAACTGAGTTACTTTCTAATTTGCAATAAAACTCTGACAAGGCAAAAAAAAATAGGTTTTTTTTTAAAAACTCCAGAATAATTCAGAATCCCCTAAGAAATTAATTATTTTGTCATTTAAATTTAATGTACGGGACACTTTTATTCTTGTTGATCATTATAAGTAAATGATTTCCCAGTAGCTTTCCCTATGAATGGTGCCACAATTCCCTACAACTAATAAATGGAAAATAAAAGACTAAGCAGAGGTAGACTTGTGAGTTTTTTTCAAGTCCTCAATGTATCTTACAAGGCTCTGCACGTGCTACACCCACAGCTGCAGAGTCTTGGGAACCTCAGACATTGAGCTCAACACTGTGCACCCATTCTTTACCCCACTCCATTTCCTAGCAGCTCCTGTTCATTCCTCAGTCTGAACTCAAAGGGGAGCCTCATAAATGTCCTGTAAACTCCTGCCTTGAGAGTGCTGAGGTAAGGCCCCTTATGTATTCTAAAAGCCTTCCTATTGCCTCCTTATAGTACTAACACAATTAAAATTAGCTAATTTGTTATTTTAAAATATATGCCTGTATAGTTAGTTGTGTCAACATGAATGGATTAAAAAATCCTGGAGACATGATTGGATTTTAGGGACCCCATACTCAACAGTAGATCAATCCACTAATGTCCACATCTGAGTGTGCTGTTAGGTGGTGGGCCCAACTAGAGAAGAGTTGCTGAAGGGTGGCTATGGAGGGTGTGACTCTTGCTGCCACTTTTCCCCTGTGCTCTGCTTTCTGGCCACTATGAGGTCAGCAGCTTTGCTCTACCATAATTTTCTGCTATGCTGTTTTTGCCTTGAAACCACAAGCCAAATTAAGCCTCCCCTCCTTTAAGATGCACATGTCAGGTACTTTATCCCAGAGATGATAAAAGTGACAAAGGTAATATCTCTCACTTCTTGCTACATATTCAAAAAGGTCACAATCATGCTTTTCTTCAAACTTTTTATACTTCACCTCTTAAAAGTTTATGGCATTTAGCGAGGCATATTTTACTGAATGAATTCCTGTGGAACTACATGTGTGAATAAGATGATCTGTTTAGCTATACTTGAGAAGTAGATATAGATGGATATGCCAGCTACTCTCAAAATTACAAAAATCTCTGAATTATACTGTCTATTTTACTATAATTTCACACAGTACATTTCACCAAAAGTTTTTGCCAGCTTGAAGAGCTACCTTTTTTTGTTACTTTGGTGTGATTATATTTCTGATAAGAGTTGCCCTGAGTACAGAGTCCATAAGTGAAATATAATAATGTAATAAGATATAACCAGCCTTTTACATTATTTTCATATCTTGGTATCCTAGGGAGCTATAACCTAATCTACTAAACTGGATTTGATGTTTCAAAAGACATTTCTTCTGTGTTTTTCTTCCAACTGACCCTAGGATGGCATTTCAAAAGGAATTAAATTGCGGTTAAATATTCACAGCTCAATATGCATTTGATTGGTGTTTAGTATAATTCAGAAGATACAAGCACATAATATGACAGATTATTTTGGGAGACATTTCATTTAATTAGATTTTTATTATATAAAATGGATATTTAACCAGTAAGGGCAACACAAGTGAATAAAAGTAAAGCAGTGTTCCACTCACAAATCATATAAATTTCCTTTGTGCTGAACTAATGAGTGGGCAATTTTTCTAGTAGGACTTGACAGAGTATGTAAATTAACCAACAATAGGAAGCCTCTGAGACTGAAGCAATCCAAAGCTACAGTGGATGCTGAGGTTCAGGTAACGTAACATCACCTTCCAATGAGGTAGAATTGATGTGTATGCATCAGTGAAACAATGCTCTGCACTACAAAGCAGGCCCCAGGACAGAAAACAGTGATATGGACTGTGCACACTGTGCTATAATTTAAACTCTCCACTCTTACTTTCTAGGCAGAATGTGTGAAAATTGAGTTCAGTTTGCTTCAAATACTAAGTATTCCTTGATTAAACAGCATTAAGAAAACTCGGTCCCAAATGTACAAGATTCATGAAATTTTGTAAATAATTTTTCAAAATGCTTTGGTATTGTTGTAGGTAAATCAGGATTAATATCTACAACTCAGAGTTTTTGAATATATAAATTAACTTGTGGTGTATGACTCAATCCAATATTGAAATTGACATTCAATATACTATGTTTTCATGAAATATTAGTTCACCCACTGTATTTCTATTAGATAACATGTCACTCTTTTCTTGTATGAAATTTCTTTAGTGCTAGTGAGAATCTAAATTAGTACAGCACTATTCACAATAAGAAATGGCAACAACTGTCTATCAACTAATCAATGTACAAATGAAATATGGTGCACGTACACAATGGAATACTATTCAGTCATAAAAATAATAGGGTCTTGCCATTTGCAACAACAAGGATGGATCTACAGTTCATTCTGTGAGGGCAAATAAGTTAGGCACAGAAAGACAAGCACTGTGTATTTTAGCTCATGCAGAATCTGAAAAAGTTGATGTTATGTAAATCGAGTAAAATGGTCATTACTAGAAGCAAGGAATAGTTAGGGGTGGAGATGGAGAAAGGTTGATCAGTGAATACTAAATTACAGGTAGATAGGAGAAGGAAGCTCTGGGATACTATTGCATGATATGACTAAAGATAACAACCACGTACAGTACATTTCAGAAAGCTTGAAAAAAATTTTTGTAAGTTCTTATCACAAAGAAATGATACATATTTGAGAAGATAAACTAAACATGTCTAAGTGGATATAAACTTTATTCAATGTGTAAATATATTGAGCATTACATGCTAATACCATTAATATGTACAGATTTTATATTCTGTGTATCAATTAAAATTAAAAATTGCTTTAATAGGAATGGAACTTTCATTGTTAACAAAACCAGTAACAAATGCAGGGAGAGAAAAAGTAGGAGACAGAAAATTAAATACAAAAGGTGACAAGATACGTGAACAAAGGAGGACATTATCGTGGAGAGATTTGTAGTCACTGTCATAGACTTTGGGCTGGCTCCAACAACCACTTCATCTTCATTCTGTTTGTCTTTCTCTACTGTCCAAGGAGGAAGAGGAAAGGACACATTACCTATATTTCCAATGCTAGGATTTCTAGTGACATCTATATTCTGCCAGTCAGAGAACAAGAAGCATGGGAATGGGAAAATGAGGCAGCCGCTGAGTGTTTGTTTGAATTTTCCAATGTAGTAATGGGCACATTTATGTATTTACTTTGCTTCAACAACATCGGCCAAATTTCCCATATGCCGTCATCATTTCTGAAGGTGGGAGCAGGCTAAGGTGCCTGAATGAATTAAGTCTGGTACATTCACAAACTAGTCATACTAAAGGAATTCTGACTCTTGTGGGGTTTTTTAGGTACAGGACCTTACAAATTATGGGTGTGTGCTGGTCTTAGCTTTATGGGGATGGCGATCAAGCCAGGGGCTTCTTAATTAATTAAGAAAAGACATTTACCTCATTAATAGCACTGGCTTCATGACTTATTCTGGACAGCTCAATCTCAACTCTGTTTTTTCAACCCTACCACACCATTTAATAACCTTAACAAAAAAACAACACTTTTCTGTTTAAACTAGTTCAATGGATTCTACTCTTTGAAACTGATCTATCTAAATGGAGGTAACCATAAAATACAAGAAAATTTATAATCAATGCTTAGGCCATTTGAAAAATAATGTTTATTTAGTTAAATCTTAATATATTTTATTTCTTAAAAGAATTTTTACATTACATCAGAAATTGGTTAAATGCAAGATATAATTGCTGATCACCACTCTAGACCCTGATTAGTGGGCAATGCAGAGTGATAGAAGAAAACATAACTGAGCTCAGCTACCACACAGGGAATCAAGGTCCACAAGAATTACAAGTGCAAGTGTGATAGGCACAAGAAAGCCAGGAGTGGTGCAGCAGATGAAATGGAGAGCAGCTGTTTCTGTTGCAGGGAGGCTCACAGTACTTCTGGTCACCCTAGTGATTGCGGTCTTCTGGATAAAGTTTTCTCAAAATGGAATCTGTAAAACCATTTTTCTAAGAATTAATAGGTGTTTAAGAAAGAAAATGTTTTATGGTGATACATTTGGGAAAACTGAGTTAAACAAAAATATATGATTTGCCAATACTGCTCAGAGACTAAGAACAAATGTACCTTGGATATTTGTAACAACAGAAAATAATCCACCATGTTTCATACGGTTCTTGCCAACACATTGCAGTATTCATAGACTACCTGTAAGAAGTACTGACCTAAGGAACACACTCAATATCAGACATGACATACTAGTAAAGTAGAGATTGGAAGTTCTTATGGATACAGAAAAATAGCCATTGTGTCTATAATCATTGACAAGAATCAGACCAGAAAAAAATCTCACTGCTACAACTAAATTGCTAGAAATCTGAAAAGTATTTTCTAGTGTTATATTAAGAAATTTCATCAATATTGTGTGGACAATAGTAAGCCATGGAAGTTTGTTTCATGCAAAAAAAAAGTGAGGTATTCAGAAGCACAGTTAAGAACAGTCATGTGGTATAAAGATGACAGATGTAACTGCCAGGATTAATAGAATGGACAGCAACTTTGGAAACCAGAATATATCTGTCTGAAAAACAGCAGAATGATCATAAACTTGACCAATTCCAAGAAAATTTACATCGACAAACATACACTTGCTACATGTACACACGAACAGCAGAAAACCATAACTCTGTGCATCAATTTTTCCAAAAGAAGAAGAAGAAAGAAGGGAGGAGGGAAGGAGGGTAGAGGAATGCTAAATATCTGTCTTCATAACTTCCAAGAAAATGTTTTGGAACTTAAAAAATACACTTCATTTCATGCCATTCATAAAGCTGCTCTTTCAACAACAATGTTCTTTTCAGTAATGCTCATTAAGCCTTATTAAGGGTAAAAATATCTGACTTCATGATTTTAAAAAATAAATAGGAGTAATGATACTTACATAAATAAATATAAACATATCTAACATGTGTGCTAATTATGCTACAGGTGTTCTTGTCAATGGTTTTATTTACTAACTATTTTCTGCTAAAAACTGCCAATTAGTAAATTACAGAGCTATTACTACTCAATTTATAGATTACCAAACTGAACTGTTGGTGGCTTTAGTACGTGGCCAATGTTACCACTGTCTGGTTACATGCCATTTGCTCTATTAAGAACCTAAAGTGCAGGGGATTTAATGAGTTCAGTTTTTCTATTCCACAGTCCAAGGGAGGTTAGGAGAGCAGCTGTGTTTCATACGATCATCAGGGAACCAGATGCTATTTGGTGGTTTTCTCTTCCTTAGGCAATGGCATTGGCTGATGTGTGAAGCTAGCTCTTTCTGATAACAGCCACCTTCAGCCCACCAGAAGGATAAAAGGACAGAAGGAAGAAAGTACTTAAAATTGATAGGGTCAGACCATGCTTATGTCCCTTCTCACATCCCTTTGCCATACATTAGTCTTACAGCCTTGCCTAACTCCAAGGGAAACTACATTATTACCAAGATTGAGAGAGAATGAGAGAATGAGTACCATATCCCGCCATCAGATTTCAAGAATCCTAATGTTATGGCTTGTATCTAGATGGCCCACAAATCCTCAGGCTGTCATAGTTGGGGCTTTTCAAAGGTGGTGGTGTCTAGGGTGGGTGATCCTGGGATCAAGAATGTGGTGCTAGGATTAAGAGTGTGAGTTCTACCCACCCTAAGGACAAGATATAAGGGACAGAAAGAGGTTTGTCACTTGTCCCTTGTTGCTTGCTCCTTGTTTGCTTTTGCTTTCTTCTGCCTGCCATGAACTGTTTCTCCTCTGTAATGCCCCTCTGCCATGTACCGGAGCCAGATGACTATGAACTAAAACCTCTTCAGACTGTGATCCAAAATAAACTTTTCCTCCTTTAACTTTAAGTGTCAGGTATTTTGTCTCAGGAATGAGAAAATGTAACCAAGACACCTAGTAAATCACCTGGGGTCCTATCTAGTAATTACAGGCCTGAGACTATTTAACACTTAAAATCACTCTGTGAAAAGGATATTATTAACTAGACTGATAAATATCTACTAATGATTAGAAACATTAAATTATTTCCCTAAGATCAACAACTATTCAGAAGAATTACATGACGTGAAATCATGTCTCTAGCAAGCAATGATTATTCTAAAAATCACGTCATATATAGTTTTCTATCATCAGCAATGCATCGCAGTTTTAAATTATATCTATAGCTTTTAGAAAATCTTATGCTCCATGTGATCTCCTTTCCATCATTTATAGATGGAATCCTTATCCTCAATGAATTTGACTTCTTAGATAAAAAGCTGAATATCAGATTTTCAAATGAGTCTTCTTTTGTGACTTTTTCTCAAAGAAAATTCAATCTGACTAATGTTATTTTTACTTGCAATAGCTATTCCAGGAAAATGTAGTAGTACAAATCAGAAGATTGCCTGTATTGACAGTAGGCTCTGTGACCTAGCTCCCAGAGCTCACCAGGCAAATGTTGCTGAAGCTTTCAGTAGGAATCATATGCAAATCAGAGAACTTATGTGTAATAAGTCAGTCTCTTTCTAGGTCAGTATCTGTAGAAGTGCATATCCAAATAAAAGCTCTCTCTTTAATCCAACTAAATTTAAATCTCAGCAGAGAGGCAAGGCTCAAATAGAGAGGACTAAGATCAAATTCAGAATAATGTAATCTTGTGCATCCCTTGACCTTCCACTACAAGTGATGGCAGCAATCAGGGGACACCTCTCTGCACCCACGCTAAGATGTGGAGAGTGAAGGCGCTGTCCTCATGCTCTTTCTGGATCCTTTCATAACTACTAGAATGATCTTTAAAAATTTTAGGTGCATTAGTAGTGCTACAGGGAGTTGAAATCTTTTCTTATACTATTTTAGCAGTCATTTGGCTGTATCACAGGTCACTGTTTCTTGTATGCTAGGATAAATCTCTACCTAGAAGTGTCAGTCCGGCTGTGAGAAGCTATCAACTATCTGCATGGCCGACAGAATTAAAAAAAATGACTTTGTCTCAGACACCAGACAGGCTCTGTGCTTCATTAAATTGTGGCACGAGTCCACATTAGAGATCAGCAACAACTTCTAAAAGCATTGTGTTTATCCTTATCTGTGATGTGTGTAAACAGTGCATGTGAGGGTGAGGTTGGAGATAGAGATTTAATACAAAATAATTGCTCAAAAAAACAATGTTCAAATATGCCAAGTAATTTGCTTTTAAGTTTTTTCTCCCTACCTCTGAAATTAGTCACCTGTGTTCTATATTCTTAATCCAGATTATCCAATTTCTAAGAAAGGAAGATATATGGATAACCTACACTCATTATTTTTCCCTAAGTGTCCTATATAACCAAACACCATAACATTGATCAAAATTTTAAATTATGTTCAGTATTTTCAGAACATATTTTATATACTTTATTATAGTACACAAATTGTTATTTAGGCTTATAAAATAACATTATGTTTTGCTGTTCAGTTTGTAGCTTTTTGAGCACCTTAGTTGGGAAAAGTGTTAAAAAGAGGTAATGAGTTCTTATGATGTAATTATGCACATATGAGCTACTTGTGCTATGGGAAAATTGTTTTCATACATTTGATATACTTATTTTAATGATACCAGAAAATTTCTGGTGTCCTGGTCTGTAGCATTAAGACTTTTAGATCCTTGGAAACAGCCCAAGTGCCCATCAACTGGAAACTGGATAAAGATGATGTGTTGTTTTTTATAAAATGGAGTACTACGCAGCCATAAAGAATGAGAAACTAGAGTCATTTATAGCTAAATGGATGCATATTGAGGCCATACTCTTAAGTGAAATAAATAACACACACATGTGTAAATACTGAATAGTTTCTCTAGTGTGAGAAACTGAGAGTGTAAATAAGGACTAAAAGGATTAATAACTAATAATTGATACTTTGAAATAGGAAAAGGTCCAAAGGGGTAGGGGTGGTGGGAGGAGATGGGGAAAGGAAAGAATGGAAAGGAAAAATTATGAGAAAAGAAAAAAAAATGGAAATGAAGTACGTAAATAGGGAAGGGTGAAGGGGTGAAAGGTGCACAGGTAATGGGGAAAAAATAAGAACCAAGATATATCATGTACAGGTATAAGCACCCAATGATAAGTGCAAACGTATTGTATACCTAAAATGTACCAATAAAAGAATTTAAGCAAAAAAAAAAAAAAAGACTTTTAGATCCAATCTCCATGGCTTGATTTCTACTATACAATATCATAGAAATTCCTCATGCAGATGTTTATTTATTAACAAATATGCACAGTCAGCTATATGTTAGACCTCCTGCTAGAATGAAAATGTAATGATGGGCAAAGACAACAAGGCTTCTTATGGATGAAAAATCTTATATTCACATATAAATTGCAAATTGTACAAATTCTAAAAATGAAAAAATATATGCTGTCCACATGCTCTCTCAAAAGACCAAATGCCAAGATCTTGAGTTTAGTTTTCAGTTACTTCATAGACAACATCTCAGTTTAATTTCCTCCTTTGTGCTGTTTTGGGATCCTTAGCTAAGTAGTCAGTATACAAATATTTTTTTAACCAAGTTAGTAAATATATTTCATATCTACCATACAACTAAGCAAGGCCATTGAAATCAATTTTGGCCAATGGTGTATTGTTAAAGTATCCCTGTGTAAACTCAGAAGCCCTTTTATTAGGGGCATAATGGCTAGAACATACATATCTACCCCTCACCCTTCTCGCCATGGGCTGAGAACACTGGGGGAACAAGATCGAAGAAACCTGGTTTCTAATGCAGCCACCTTACCATGTTGGATTTTCTACTGCTAATATTTTTTTGCATTTATTTTTCCATCCTGCAACCAGTGATCATTTGAAAATTCAAGTGAGATTTTTATCTGCTCTTTTTTACCCCAAATGTCTAATCTTTGGATAAAAAAAAAAAATTGGCATCACCTTCAGTCCTTCGTGATTTGTTCTCAACTATTGATTCCTTTTCTTTTCATGTGTTTCAATACCACTGGCCCCTTTTTCAGGCCATAAAAACGGCAAGTGTGTGCCTACTTTAGGGGCTTTGCATTAGTCATTACCTGTCTTGATATCTTCTCCCCCTAAATAACCCCATGGCTAACACCTTTACTCAAATCATATTCTTGCTAAAAAATAAAAGTGCATTCTATAACTACCCTAAGCAAAATCACACCATACATAAAGTTCTACCCTATTAAATTTCCTCTTCCAATTTTTCATACTCTCTCTCTCACAAACACACACACAATTTATACCTATGTGCCAAATATATGAATAAAATATTTTTATATAGATCATTACAACTCATCATGTATTTTAGATTGTTACAATAGCAGGAATAAAATATGATTTTTTTTTCTGTACTCTGCCTAGCTAGAAAAAGGAGAGAGAATAAAAAATGCTTTGGCTGTTTTGTATTCTCTCAAAGTCCAATGACAGTATTTTCAAGCTATTACTTTTCCATTTCCATAGCTATGTAAACCCCTGGATTACAATGTAAGAAAAATAGCAACATTGGTTAGAAGAAGACATGTGTCAGAGGAAGACATAGAAACATCAGTTTGAGACATTGGTCAGAAATGGGAGAAAATACAAAATAGTACCATTAAAGTCTACACAGAAAACTGGTGTTAGTCTTGCTTGAGAAACATCCTGAGGAATCAGAAAATAAAAAGTAATCCAGATCTAAATGTGTTGCATTTTAGATATCTGCTATTACATCTATTCAGTTTGGAAAGTCTTTATTCATTCAGATCACTCAACAAATAAAAAGCTACCTCAAGGGGCAGAGATTTACCTCAGTGGTTCCGCTGCCTGCCTCACAAGTGCAAGGACTAGAGTTTGATCCCCGGTACCAAAAAAAACAAAACAAAACACAGTAACCTCAAGGCAATGATAAGCAAAAGCAACTCAAACTTCACATATGCCTTTTTCAAGGGAAATCGAACAGATGGAAAACCACTATATCCTTAGGATTTCATCTTTTCTAAAGCTGAGTTATGGACATCTATATACTGGTTAGAGAAAAAAAATTTATGCAAAAATATTGAGGTCAATTTTGATAAACAGAGTTTCTAAAACAAAAATATACAATAAAATACTTTTTATTATTTTTTCTTAAATTCTTTTATTGGTACATTTTAAGTATATGATATGTTTACATTCTCTGACAGGTTGAAATCCAGTTTTTCCAACACCATTTATTAAATAGGCTATCTTTCCTCCAATGAGGGTGGTTGGCTCCTTTGTCAAAGATGA